>JACYXH010000207.1:7500-275000 GCA_026745465.1 Lota lota | reverse complement strand
AATTCGCCTTCGTGGTTTTGTATTCTTAATCTGTATACCGATAACAGAAAACAACATATCCTGTAATGTATATGAACAAATACCTTGTTTGTGCTGCTGCATTTAATGTTGTTTTCATGTCATTGCTCCCTGGTTCCAGCTTTTGTACGGATATATATGGCTGCCATGAAGCCTAATGTGTTACTCTTTCTAAAAAGGTTCAATAATTCCCCTGATACACAATGAAAATACGAATGTTATAGGTAATCCATAGCAGAAGTTGGAAGGATCGGGATATGAAACCAAAGATATGCTTACTGATCATTTATGTGTGCGTAACCGAACTAAAATGAATTAGTAACTGCATGCCTGCATAACGCATTTCACCCCATGGTCTTAATTGGAAAGTCGATGCCTGGTCCTTCATTATATTTCATCTATATATTCCATGGACCCAGAAAACGTATTAAGCGGGAATTTTAAAGTTAACAAAACTCCTCCAGTAGTCCTTTCAAGGTCTGTCAAGCTTTTAATGCAACATTAGAGATTACAACTGAGCTAAAACCATCTAAAAACAAGTGAGGCAAAGTTTACAGCCACAGGAAATAAAAATTGCAATTTGTTCTTCCTGCACCACCTCATCAGGGATACTACCTTACCCAACCTGGATCGTTTGTAGTCATAAAAACATATAAATACAAATTCTAAGTTATGAGCAGGCATATACTTACAAACGAGACAACCAGGCCTAATCTATCGTTTCTGTGAACCTTTAAAACCGCCTTAAAATGCGGTGTTTGTGTGAGTGTGATGAATTGTTACTGCATTCAAATCACTCTGGTTTACATTTCTCATCAGACCAGCTGATAATAACACAATATAAAAATAATAATGTTCACAAAATGGGGTATTGAACCTCATATTTTGTTCTGTGCCAACACATTATTTATAGAGGAAAAGAACTTCATGCATTGATAATGATATGTGCAACGCACCCTCCAGGTGAACACTGCAGTCGCATGCGTCCATCCCTATCTCTGCTGACATTTGCTCTGACATTTGAGCTGTGAAACCAGAGTGGTCTGCTGCATGGGGGATCCAGCGCCACGCTCGTTTATTAATTTATTTATCTCCTGATGGATGAGATGTCATTAAACCCTTGCCTTCAGAACAGCTGGCTCCTGCCGGCTGACGCAGGCAGGGCAGCAGCCTGCTCACACACCTGTACTTCCTGTCACGGTGTCACAGCTTGAGCAGTCCCAGCGGAAACAGATGCTGCGTTGTGCTGTTGTGTGTTTTTACCGACGATGATGAGGTTATGCTAATGCTTTTCTCGGCAGGTCGGATTGAACAGTATTGCAATGCGTGTAGAGGCCCGTTCAGACCAAATATACGAGGCAAGACAATACAATATAAAACGATCCCATTAAAACTAGACTGTTCACACAAAATGACTAGATGAGTTCCAATACCGTTTCTATAGTAACATGACACATTGGGATTCCATTTAGGTAATTCAGGTATTATGTAGTGCTCGCGTTTGCCTAGTTTGACAGCTGTCAATCACCACCTAGTTAGCTCAGTTTTATGCTAAGACATTGACATTGACTCGTCTTTTTGGTCTGAACCAGCCTTAAGGTGTTGACAGTGCTGATAGCCAAAAAACTGCTATTGTTCTGTTCCATTTTAGCCTTTTAAGTTTACCATGAAATATAAGTTGTGTGGATATAATTTTTGCCGGTCTTATTGATTATACATTACAATCTTCTCTCAACTTCCCCTCAGGATTCCCCTGTTAGTTTAAACAGAGCTCCCCCCGGTCGATATCATCATATACATTTTGGATGTGATTTTACTTCATCTTAAACTAAATCTCTGGCTTTATGAGTATAGTATTAAAAGATATACCAGAGATCTGAGCAAACAGGTATTATATTACATGCTGTGAGGGGACCACCAGAACCCAGCTTGCCTGAATATCTAAATAGATCTGGCTAAGTCCATCTGATATCCCTCCACTCAGGTGTACCCACAGTGGCTATATGACACAACTATACTCCAACCCTTATTCTAAAAAGTCTGCTTTGCTTTGTGAATGGGTTGCTTACGAGAGAAAACATTATTAACGCACAATTTTTCATTGAAAGATAGCGCCAGAATATGTCCACGTTCCAACCTATTTTCTTCACAGTACTTCCCCCGGTACCACGTGGCAAACCGGCACCTTGATACGAGGCAGTGAGGTGGCGACCGCTGTTGTTTTCCTTCTAACAATCCTTTTGTACCCCTTCCTCCTCCTCCTCCTCCTCCTCCTCCTCCTCCCCCACTCACCTTATCCTCTGTAGGGTTACTTTAGTGACCCCTGGAATGTGTTTGATTTCCTCATCGTAATTGGCAGCATAATAGACGTCATTCTCAGTGAGATCAACGTAAGTAAGACGCCCCCCTCTCACTTTCCATTTGCCGCTGGCCTCTTGTCCTCTCCTTCTCTCTTTGACCTCCACTCTCTCTCTTTCTCTCTTTACCTTGCTCTCTGTCTCCCTCTCTCTCTCTTCTGAAGTCAGCACTTCAGCTCAGACACTGCAATCTGGGCTTTTCCCTCCTACCTTTCCACCTCTCTTTTCCTTGACTCAGTCCTTTCTCTTCCTCCTCCGTCCCTCTCCACCCTATACTCCTCTCTGCCCATTCCCAAATCCAAGATGGCCACCGCAAAGAGCAGCAGGCTTCTTGCTGAGCGCTGGCGTTCACGCAGAAGCAACCATGCAGGAACAAGGGTTAGGCCCTCAAGCCAGGGTCTCTCCTCTCATTGGTCCTCCATGAGTCGACCAGTTTCCCTTCATTTTTCCTGCCCGGAGAGAACTGCATTTTTCCAGGGACGTTTTTTTTGTTTTGGTTTTCTGTTTGAAAACCAGACTTTGACATGTCCTCGAGTTTGGGTTCCCTAACTAACAAATCTAACACACTAACCAATCGCCACAGCCCCTTTTTCAAATTCCTTTTCATTTCTAACTCCAGCAACAGGTTTTTATTTCCGTTGACATTTGATTTGCAATCTGTTGTTTACTGTTGTTTTCATTGTTGTTGTTGTTCTAGTTGTTGTTGATATTCTCCTCTCATGGACAAGCATGACCAGTCGCCTCAGCTCCTTCTCCTGCTGCACATCTCTTCCAGACTCCTCCTCCTCCTCTTTTAATTTTTCTTTCTTTTTTGTTGGTTTCTTTATCAATTCTTCCTCCCCTCGCTGCTCCAAACCAAAACAAAAACAAGCGCTCATATATATATTTATAACTGTTTATCTTATTTTCTTCCTCCCCTCTCCTTTGATTTCCTTTTCTTGTTGCGTTCTTTTCTTTTCTTCTTTTAAATGTCTTCTGTTTTGTCCTTTCTTGTCTTGTGTTTCCTCTTCTTCTTCTTCTTCCTTTTTTTCTGTTCTGTTTTCTGTCTCCGTCCCCTGTGCTGTCCTGTCCACTCCCAACGCAGCATTATTTTGTTGATGCATGGAACACATTTGATGCATTGATAGTTGTGGGTAGCATTGTTGACATAGCCATCACAGAGGTGAACGTAAGTAGTGCCACACTCTCTCCCGCCCTGCCTGCCTGCCTGCCCCCATCCCGCCACACGAGCGCAGCGCAAACAGGACGCGGCTCTGCCATACCCGTCTCAGTGAGCCCTCACTGAACCGTCACGGACTGGCTGAGTAGTGAACAGATCTATTTACCCTTTCTCCCTTTCTATTTGAGCAGTCTTTTTATAGAAACAAAAATGTAATGCATAATTCATAAATTACAACAATTAACACCAAGTTGATAAACAGTTATGGGTTGATTTCTGCCCATCAGTTCCTTTCTATTTTTAGCCATTTTTCTTCATAAAAAAAAAGAATTGTACATAAAACATTATACAGACAATAAAAAGCCTAGTTGATAAGTACAACTTGCGATGCATTCCCTTCAATTCAGCCTTCAGAGACGGGTATTCCTGCTTCTGTTTGTTTGAGCATCAATACAGCACCTCAAACTATTGCATTTTTCTCAACACGTGTGGTGGTTGTGTTGATGTGGTGTTGTGTTTTTTTAAACCTTTAATCATTGCGATCGGGGATGTTGTCCATTCCCCTGGCATGATTGACGCTGCATTAAATGACTTCTGGAAAGGTGGTGTATCCAAGGCCAACTATAGAATCACAGAGTTTATACCAAATACACTACATACTACAAAGTAGGGTCAGACCGATGTATTGGAAATCCAATGTCCTGCCCTGACATTGGAATCCTATTAAACATCGGCCTGTGATCATCATCCTCCTCCTTTAGGAAATGTTCTTTAATAAATTGTCACAAAATAATTTGAAAATTATTAGAAAGAAATACAACTAAAGTTTTGCAGTACAAAATACATGTATGTCACTACATTTATAATTAAAACATATTTTTACTGAACTTAAATGAACTGAGTTTAAACAGTTCCAGGGTCACAAATGATGTCAAAGACTTCATTTGGACCACGTTCATCCATTTAACTTCCACGGCACACAAAGCAGAATGTGAACTATTTGTGACATGTTATGCAACTGCATCAAGTTTCGCCTTCTCTTGGTAACAGGTGGTTTCAGAAATGGACGAACTGGTACTGTGGAAGTGCACTGTTAAAGCCACACTTGTTAACTTGTGAGAACTAGCGAACAAGCAGGAATAGGTCTTAGGAGTCTTCTTCAAGGAATTTATGGAGATGGAACAGAGAACCTTCCTGGAGTAGAACACTTGAAATTCAAACCACCGTTATTCCATCCTCCAGTAGACTTTCAGTGCTCTCAGGCCTACTGACTCGATTTCATCTCACTCTAGTGTACCACAGTAAAGAAAGACACCAGCTTTTGCCGTTTTGTGTCCTGGTAATGTCTAAAGTTACCTCAAATGACATTTAAATTACTCCAGATCTCTGCTCTTTAGTGTACGAGGACATAATCAGTGTTTTGACTATGTTTAATAAATCCTCTGTCATCTGCATTTTTATATACAGTAAACGTATAAAGACTATTTGGATATAAATGACTCATACTCAAGACTTACTATAAATGTGTGAGTCTTGAATGAAGTCGTTGGCCAGCGAATACACACACCTTTAGTCATTTGTTCAGTTCACCAATTCAGCACCCTGTTTGTCGGTTTGGATTATGGTTTTGGTTTGATTGGTTTGGTTGGTTGGTTTGCGGTTTTTAACCAAATATTTTCACTTCTAACTTCTAACCGAAAGGCATGCACCCAGTCTTTCCGTTTCACTCTCTCTCCGGCCTTTTGAATTGTATTTATTATTATTTGGGCCGAGAGAAGCCCAAGCTAGAGTTAATGTTGCAATGTTTTTGAACGGATGTTTTTTCTTCTCCTTTTTTATTTTTCTTCACCTTTTTAAGAAACCCTCTTGCACTTTATGAGGCACAACTGTGGCCGAAAGTTTTTCAAGCAAAAATGTAATGATAAATGCAATAGTACCAAGTCATAGCGGCTGAGCTATTTTTTGCTCAAATTGAACAGCTCAAATTGATCAGCGAAACTATATCACACCCACCTTGTTCCTCGATACAGGGTGCTCATTGGATGGAATTGGATGATCTCTATCCCAGTCGACCAACCAGATTCCCTCCCTAATTATCGATTTAGATTTTACTACTGCTTTTGTATTTTTTCCCCTAGCAACCTGCGGGTGCTTCTTAAATCTCCTGATCTATTATTTTTGCATTTCTTTATCTTCTTTGGATTTGGTTTAAGAAGAACTGGTTGTAGCAGATTTGTTAGCGTTTTGCACTGATCTGTGTCTTGACTGCAGCACTCTTGCCCTCTCTCTATCTATCTCTCTCTATCACCCTCTCGCTCTCTTTCCCTCCCCAACTACTCCCCCCCCCTCTCTCTCTCTCTCTCTCCCCCCCTTATCTCTCTCTCGCCCTCTCTCCTGTTGGTTTGTGGTGCCGCTTGCCCACCTGAAATGCGAGCTGGGCAACATGTGTCTCTTGCATCACACAGTCACATCCGCTCAATCCGATGGTTAATTAATCAATCAAAAAGATTGTTTGCAATCACGGAACAGAAACAGAGCGTCGGCCTCTCGTAGTACAAACACACAAGGTTCTTCAAGAGACCTATGTTGCCTACTGAACACACAGGTGTTGCTTGAAAAAAAACTGGATATGCGTTTATGACGCATTTGCAATGTGAAGTACTTATCTGAATTCACTGTTGGCTGCTGCTCCAATACTGGTGGCGTCAACAGCTTCAGTTCATCTCACTTCACTGTATTTATCGTTCCTCACTGAGCCACTGAGCGATTTCTACAATATAGTAATTTAGTTTAACTACTGTTTCAGTTTTTCCAATTGCAATTTATGACGGCTTCATTACACACACCTTATTGGAAGTATTTCGGAAAATCTATGTTGTGAACATTTGGATGTGTGTATGGCTTAGAAAAACACAGTCACATTGGCAACAACTCGCCTTCTCAAAGACACAAACATGCAGACACATTTTCACCCCGATTTGATATATTCCATCTTTCTATCTCTTCCTTTAAAAAAGAAAGACCTAACTTCTTTCCTTCTTTCCTTCTCAACCTGATTCTCCTTGCTCTCTCTCTCTCTCTCTCTCTCTCTCTCTCTCTCTCTCTCTCTCTCTCTCTCTCTCTCTCTCTCTCTCTCTCTCTCTCGCTCTCCTTTTCAATGTCTCCTAACCTCACGCACCACCACTTGCCTACAAGCATCTTCCCTCATGGTGGATCCTCCAGTTACCACTACCATGCAGAAAAGCCTTGCCGAAACGCCTTCCAATTGGTATTTCTCCATCGTAACTCCCACGTTTGGCCCCTTAATCCACTCCTTTCTCTCCGGCCGCTTTGTCGAGCTCCACCTTTGTGTGGATACAAAAATAACTTTGACATTTTAAAAAGCCCAAGCTAAAAAGCAGACTATTCCCCGAAACTGAATATGAGTATTATTTATTTTGCTCCTGGGAGTGGCCAACCACGACCCCCCTCCAACAGAATTTGCATATTGTCTTTGTTGTTTTTCATCCTGTTTATCACGATGGTCAAGGGGCTTTGAGTGGCCAAAAGCATCCGAGATCTGAATCTTACGCCATCCGCTCTGATGGTGATGGAGCTTAGAGGATCTCACTGGATAATCTCTGTCTCTGTCAGAATGCGCAATTCACTTCTACTCCATGGCCTAAAAGTACTGCTTTATATCAAAACACTATGTACTGCTTTGCTGGTTAACCTTAGTCGTGAAGATCAGTACATATGTGACGATGTAATATTATATTGTGATCCTGTGAGGACTACATAGCGGTTTGCTGCGTGGTCCCCTGGTGTACGGTTAGGTCAAAGAGTGGTGAAATTGCCCATTGCAAAGACAGCGCCATTGTCCTCTGCCACCCGGATGCCTTTTGAGGAGAAACCCTCAGTCGCTCTAAGCTTTTAGGGTCCACAGTGACCAACCCTCCTGGTGCACTTCTGCCCTTCATCTGGCAGGAAGACAGAGACAGCCACAGGCACGCACTTTACCCCCGACCACATACACCATGCACTCTCTCTCTCTCTCTCTCTCTCTCTCTCTCTCTCTCTCTCTCTCTCTCTCTCTCTCTCTCTCTCTCTCTCTCTCACACATAAAGACCCACGTCTTGAATACATATTCCTATATCATACATTATACAAGTAAAAGTCCATTGCATAAGCACACACACACACGCACACACACACACACACACACACACACACACACACACACACACACACACACAGAGAAACACATTTCCTGATAATTCCATGTTATTATCAAGTGGGGTGTAGGTGTCCCAGTAACCTCTAACCCCAGTATACTGCAGTATTCATGCAGGAATACTATTTTCTCATGTGCACCCACATCTCCCACGCATCAGTGCTGTACAGCCACACTTTGATACAGCCAGCCCACCACTCGACTTGCTTCACCGGCTCCTCCTTCTCTCCTCGACACCTAAACAACAAAAACACACACAACAGACACACACAAACACACACACACACAAACTCAAACACTTCCATATGTCACTACACATACAAGCATGTAGAAATGCAAAGTCCCCCCCCTCACTATAATGTCATGCCTCAAACACAGACACACACACAGACACACACACGGGCGAAGGCGCTGCTCTAGTGCTGATCTATGTTGCCTTTCCTTAAAGCCAGCTGACTCCTCCTCGTCCTCCTCGTCCTCCTCTTCCTCCTCTCATCCCCCCGTGGTAAGGCCAATGGTACGCTCCAACGGTAACCCCGTCCGCCTCCCTTCCTCCATCTCCACCCCCACCTCCACCCCCACCACCCCCATCATCATCATCCCTCCGTCCCTCCCTCCATCTCTGCCCTCTGCTGCCAGAGCAGTTGTATACGGTGATCAAACCTGTGCCTTCATCTCTACAGCTTTTCCGTCGTGCTAAAGCCTCTCCTCTCTCCTCCTGTCATCTCTCCGCTCCTCTTTTGTTCTTCTGTCTCCACTCCTCCCCTCGGCATCCTGTCTCTCTGCTCTTGCGATTCTGCAGCATGCCTAAAGTTGTCAGGCGTAGTTCAGTTTGTGCGTTAATGTGTGTGTGTGTGTGCGTGCGCATGTGTGTGCGCACGCATGTGTGTGTGTCTACAGGTTTATCTGTAAAAGTGAGTCTATTGTTGTTGACAGTGTGCACACTTCAAACACCTTACCCCCCTCCCCCCCTCACCAAGCACATTATAGTCGTCCCCTTCCCCCTTCCCCCTACCACCACCACCACTTTTATTTAGTCTGGGTGTGGTCTTCCAAGTGGTCTATCTTTCTGTCTATCTATCTATCTATCTATCTATCTATCTATCTATCTATCTATCTATCTATCTATCTATCTATCTACCTATCTATCTATCTATCTATCTATCTATCTATCTATCTATCTATCTCTGTCTGTTCCCCTCTTTTTCTGTGTCTGAGTAATTCAGACGTCCCTTGGACATTTTTCCTGTCTCTCACTGTGTCTCTTGCTGTTCAGTTCTCTCCTCTTGTCCATCTCTTCTCTATGTGGCGCTCTGTCGCCCACTGTGCTCCACTGTTGGTATTACATGGAGATGCAGACATGTTGAGCAGTGTTGTGTCATTATCAAAACACCAGCCAGAATAGTCAAGAACAACTCGCTTGGTGCATTGCTTTTTAGTGCAACGTATCTGAGCAGAAAGTAGAAATTATTAATTATTATGAAATATTTAAATAAAAAGATTGTGACCCATTCATCTTTGAATGGGTGCACTAAATAGAAACAACTTAAAAGGTCCATATTTCGGATGCAAAAATATTCAACAAATTGAGTATTTTGTGAATAAAAAGAACACATCACATGAGTTGCCTTCGGCTATGCCTGCAGATGTGTGAACAATGTCATGTTTTTATCTCTTTCTTGCTGTTGAACTACCAGGAAGACATTATGAAGCACTATACACACTGAAGGCAACAAACAGATTCAAAACAGTTTAGCTCAGTAGGTCTACCCCAATGTAAAGTATTAAATATTAATAGTAGTAGTAGTAATGCAAGCTAATGCTTCATATGTGATAGTAACAGCCTACCGCTTGAATGTTAATCATTTAAGCTTTTGGGAAATGAGTCAATGTTATATTGACATTTTTGACCTGTGGATTTGAAGGAGCCGACAGTATTTAATAAATTAAGTGATGTTGGAACAGCTTTCTGTTAGAGGGTTCAATGTTGGATTGTTAGTTACTATTCTCTGGTGTTTTAAAAAAATGGATGCGGTGGTTGAAACAGTGACTCCAAATATCCCTTCTGAGATTAATAAAGTACATTTAGTTTACGGTCAATACAATTTCCTGGGCTCTCCGGGGTTAAGATACAACAGCAAAATCCTAAAATTAATGAACAGGCTTTCAAAAACAGGGATTAAAGAGAATATCAAATTAAAATGTAGTTCAAAGGGATATAATTTCAGGTTATGTGTAAAAGTACTTTCATTAACCAAATATTAATGTACGGGACTAATGCCTAAAAAGGTCATATATTTGTTATTTATATTACATAGTTATTTAAATTACATATAAGTAATCAACAAACAAAAATGTTTTATTTAGTAACTGGCTTAAAGTGTGTGTAAGATAGTGTTAAATTATAGTGATAAAACATTCAAATGTAAAATATAGCAAATCGATTATCAAAACAAAAAGTTAATTAATTGAATCTGTTTGTTGCCAGGTGAATTTTAATGAGACCATTTTATTCAACAAGCGTGTTTGCCCGATTCTCTCCCAAATCTCTCTTGTCAGTTGGTTTTGATGGGACATTTTAGGACGCATTTTCCCTTTTAATAACTGTGTGTGTGTGTGTGCGTGTGTGCATGTGTGTGCGCGTGCTTGTGTGCGTGTGAGTGCCTTTTTCCTTCACTTTCTATATTTTGTGTTTTATGAATGTATGGATGTGTTCTGTATGTATTTTTATTATGCATGTCTATGTTGTCCCTTCTGTTTATGTATCTATCGATATGATTTATTTTATACGGCAACTTCTACTTTCTGTTTGTTTCTGTATTTTCTTCATTTTTGTTTGTGCATGCATGCATGCATGTGTGTGTGTGTGTGTGTTCAATTTTATTATGCTTTCTTTCTGCCTGTTATTTCATATGCCTATATATTTCCCTACACACACCCTACACTGGTGTGTGTGTGTGTGTGTGTGTATTTGTGTATTTGTGTATGCATGCACTTGTGAACCTGTGTGTGTGTGTGTGTACATGTGTGTGTGTGTGTGTGTTTGTATGTGTGTATGTGTGTGTATGCATGTGTGTGTGCATGTGTATGCATGTGTGTGTGCGTGTGTATGCATGTGTGTTTGTGTGTGTGTGTGTGTGTGTGTGTGTGCGTACCTGTGTGCGTGTGCACCTGTATGTGCTTGTGTGTGCGTGTGTGTGTGTGTGTGTGTGTGTGTGTGCGTGTATGTGCTTGCCCATGCGTCCTAAACCCCCCAACAAAAGGGACTGCAGAACTCAGAAGAGAACGCCAGGATCTCCATCACCTTCTTCCGGCTGTTCCGCGTGATGAGGCTGGTGAAGCTGTTGTCTCGCGGGGAGGGGATTCGGACCCTGCTGTGGACCTTCATCAAATCGTTTCAAGTGAGGGGAGAACCGGATGCAACACGCTGTAGCCTGGGGCTGGGAGGCTGGATTTACACTGCTCACTATACACCCATTTAGAGTGCTAGCGGTTATTATATTAGCTAGTGAGTTAGCACTTTATTATGGAATTTAATCGGACACAATGGATTATAATATGTTATATGACATTATACATATCACATTATATTATATGACATATTATTAGTATAATTATATATTATTTTCTTACACGTTATCTAATAATATATTTGATTATATTTATTACATGTTATTTGTATAATTATTATAGTACACATTAAATATATGACATATTATTAAATTGTATTATATTATATTACACAGGTCATTGAAGGCAATATTTTTATAATTTTGCACTCAAAAATATTAAACCTTTACCAAAGCATTAAACTAAAACATTAGCAAATTGGTTAATGTAGCATATCGATTTATAATATACTTATAATATGCTTACTATACTTAGAGTTTATTTGTGTAAATCCAGCCTGGGTGCAGTCTTCAAAGCCCCAACCCCTTTTATGACCCCTTCTTTCTTTAGCCAATCAGAGGCAGTTAGGATGGACAGCTGTTTTGTCCAATTAAAATGATGCAGGGTATGTGGGCGGGTGGTTCTAGAGGATTCCATAGAGACAGCGATTGTGAGAGTGATGTAGGAACATAGGAAGGGACTCTTTAATTTTTTACTATCCTCTCTCCTTTTTAACATGTTTCTTCTCTCGCACCCCCCACCCCCCCCTCTCATTAACACCATGCTATTAGCGTGTAAGAGCTCACCATCCCTTGTAGTCGGGTTAAGCTATAGATAAGGTCAGAGGTGGACCTACCAAACACTTGAAGAACATTTGTCAAGCAGTCATTGTTAGAACAAGCCTTGTTGGCATGTCTGCCTGACAAAAGTCAAGTGTTATTAGTGATGTGTGGCTTATTGCGACATGCACATGGCAATCTTTTAACTTTATTGACACTGGTTGCGTGAGAGCTTGAGATCAATCAAAAACTTCATTAACAATAGACAATGGGCTTTATTCATCTAGCGGCCATCTTGACTCTAAGCGCTAGCTGGGTGGGTGAACAATGGAGCCAAGATGGCCGCTAGGTGAATAAGGCCAATGGTGTACAACTAAGTTGATAATGATAATTTGTAATGAGCTGATGACATGCTGTCACAAGGTCAAATCACATTCAGAGCATTGCATGTATGGTCATCACTGTTATTTAGTGCAAAAAACTGACTTTGCTGAAAATGCTCCAGGTGTTTCCATGTATTTTTAGCAGGCAGTAATCAAACTCCTTATTTCATAGAGGACAGCTGTGTGGGTTTTGAATGAAAGTGAGTGTGAGCACGACTGTGGCGAGGGGGTTGCTGGTTCCATGCCCCGTACTGACGCATGTGTCTCCCCTTCAGGCTCTGCCCTACGTAGCTCTGCTTATAGTGATGCTATTCTTCATATACGCGGTCATTGGGATGCAGGTAAGACGTCCTCTGTCCTGTCATCCGTCTCGTTTCTTATCTCCTCTCCGTGCTCTTCCTCTTCCTCGTGTCCAGCCGGTCTTCATCCCTTTGTGTGTGTGTCTGTGTGTGTGTCTGTGTGTGCGTTTTGTCCTCTTCTTGTCATCGGGAGTCCTTATCTGTACCTGTCGTCTCCTTTTTTCCATGTCTCCTCTCTCTAAGTCTCTGTCTCTGTCTCGTCTCTGTCTCTGTCTCTGTGTCTCTCTCTCTCTCTATTTCCCTTCCTGCGTCTCTCTTTCCTTTTCTCTTTCTCCTTCCTCTTTTTTTGTACGTGTCGTGTTGTTTGTTTGACTCAAGTATTTTATTTCTGGGAGACGTCTCGTTTTTCAATCTACCTGGAGAAAGGGAGGGAGGGAGGGAGAGAGGGAGAGGGATGTTATTCCTTCCTCCCTTCCTCCATCTTTCCATCCTCCTCCCCCCTCCCTGTATGCTGACCTCATGACCTGTGTGCTCTGACCCCGCCCCCACCAGATGTTTGGTAAGATAGCTTTGAAGGACAGCACACACATCAACAGGAACAACAACTTCCAGACCTTCCCGCAGGCAGTGCTGCTGCTCTTCAGGTGAGGAGCCAATCACGCGGCTAGGAATCCCAATGACAATCACAATAAAATCATGAGGAACGATGTCATACAACTCAAAAATTATAGTTGGGAAACAAATGGTAGATAAAGTGATAAAATAATGAAACGTCATTAATGAATAAATAAATATCAATAAATTAAATATATATACATGTAATAATTAAAAACATTTAACGTCACCATAGACAATGTTGATTTTTCTGTCACGCAATGTAAAATGTAAAGTAAAATTGTGTGTGTGTGTGTGTGTGTGGGTGTGTGGCTCTGCACATGCACATGTGTGCGTACTCTTGTGCTGGTGAATGCTTGTGTTTCTTGTGTCTTTGTATGCACATGCACACGGACATGTTTCTGTGCATGTATATGTACCACTATGGTGTGCATGTGGGTGTATATTGTGTGTGTGTGTGTGTGTGTGTGTGTGTGTGCGTGCATCAGGTGTGCCACCGGGGAGGCATGGCAGGAGATCATGCTGGCGTGCGAGCCCTCGCGACCATGTGAGAAGGGATCGACCAATGAGAACAGCTCTCTCACCACGGAGGAGTGCGGCAGCCATTTTGCCATATTCTACTTTGTCAGCTTTTACATGCTGTGTGCCTTTCTGGTGAGTGCATAGACAGATGGTATGGTAGTGGCTAGTGTGTTTGACTCCAATGAAAAGGCTGTGGGTTGGATCCCTGAGCAAGATGCATAATATCTGACAAATATTAAGCAATTTTTATATACTTTAGTTTATTGCTTTTTTGTACACAAATTGACAACATTGTTCAGGCCATTGTGATTGACAGTGTCAAATTATAGAGAACAAATTTAGAAGACAGAAAGAACAACAACATACAATACAAAGCAACTACAAAGACAAACATAAACATGTTGTTTTTTACCCTCTTCAGATCATAAACCTGTTTGTGGCCGTCATTATGGACAACTTTGATTACCTGACGCGTGATTGGTCGATTCTGGGCCCACATCACCTGGATGAGTTCAAGAGGATATGGGCAGAATACGACCCGGAAGCAAAGTAAATCCCCTTTATATTGAATGGTCTAGCCCAGATAAACATGACAGTGGGGTTCATACAAAGTACTTTGTGGATAAAGGTTTTGTAGGTAAGATTTAAGAGCTAGAATTTGAGTGTAATCTGTTAGAAATCCATCAGCTATTAGTGAGTGAAATGCTCTGTGAGAATATCTGTTCCTGTTGGCTGTGTTTCAGTGGCGTGGCTCTTGAATCTAGTTGGTCAGATTGTGAGTGTTCATCATGTGTGAAACTAACAGGGGTCGGATAAAGCATCTGGACGTAGTGACGCTGCTACGGAGAATCCAGCCACCCCTGGGCTTTGGGAAGCTCTGTCCTCACAGGGTGGCCTGCAAGGTAGCACACACACACATACACACGCAGACATACTCACACACACATACACACGCAGACATACGCGCGCACACACACACACACACACACACACACACACACACACACACACACACACACACACACACATACAACCACACACATATGTACATTTACACACACACACACACACACACACACACACACACACACACACACACACACACACATACTTGCCGTAACAATAAGTAGTTCCAAGTGGGTTCAGACCATCATAAGCAACTATACTTTCATGTTGCATTTATACATCACAATGACAACCAGCCCCTTCATCTGAATAAAGGGCAACGAGTAGCAGGAATGTCGCACATGGATTGAGACGTGTCCTGTGTTTGTTTGTGTGTGTGTGTCCTGCAGCGCCTGGTGTCTATGAACATGCCCCTGAACAGCGACGGCACAGTCATGTTCAACGCCACACTGTTTGCCCTGGTCAGAACCGCACTGAGGATCAAGACTGATGGTAAACACACACCGAACACACACACACACACACACACAATCACATTACAATATTCATATACAACACAATACGTTTGCCACAGAAGATGCCGGTCTGATTTGATGATTTATTTGTATTTTGCGTGTGCGAGCGTGTGTATATTTGTGTGCGCACGTGTGTGTGTGTCTTTGTGCGCACGTGTGTGTGCATGTATTTGTGTGGTTGTGTGTGCGTGTGTGTGCAGGTAACCTGGAACAGGCCAATGAGGAGCTGAGGGCGATTGTGAAAAAGATCTGGAAGAGAACAAGCATGAAGCTGCTGGACCAGGTGGTGCCCCCTGCTGGAGGTAGGATGTCATGGCAGCATTCTCTACTATTTAGTGTTTGGTCATCTAGGAGATCTTTTATTTCAGAAGGACCTTGAGTGAGTACAGTGAAATACCATTTAGCTTGACTAATTTCTGATACAAAATAACAGCAACATAGTTTCCACAAAGATAAATCACTGGAAAGTCAGACCATTGGTCTGGGATTTGCCTTCTCTAAATCGGTCCAATGAGGTCAACGGTCCAACTTCTCCTGGGATTTTCAGCGGAAAAAGAGTTGATGTTGCACACTTCGATTTTCCACACCCATAAGGAGCAGTACTTAGCCGAGAATGACAGTTCCCCTTTAAGGTCATATTTGGACTATGACTACAGATACAGGTCAATAAGGAGCGGGTATAGGGGGTTAGTTATCTTTCTCAAGGGTTTCTAGGAATACCAGTGAATAACCTCACCTTCCGGAGAGGTGGGTCACATGTAAATAAGGTGAGTAGAACCGGCCATGCAGGAAGTAGAATTCAAGCCTAAAGGCCATGTTTTTGTGTTTTTGATCTCCTCGTCTCTTTTTCTAGACGATGAGGTGACGGTGGGGAAGTTTTACGCGACCTTCCTAATCCAGGAGTATTTCCGCAAGTTCAAGAAGAGGAAGGAGCAGGGACTGGTGGCAAAGGTGCCCCCCAAGACCGCCCTCTCCCTGCAGGTGAGGTCACACATGCACACAAATACTGAGAGGGAGGGAGAGCGAGAAAGAGAGAATATATATAGCATGGACAAAAATATGTATCCATAATGTAGTTGTAAGAGATGATAAGTTGTACTGAGATGTGTTTGTTTCTTGTGTGTGTGTGTGTGTGTGTGTGTGTGTGTGTGCGCGCACACATGCATGCGTCCTTGTGTGTGTGTGTTTGTGCGTGCACGCGTGTGTGTGTTTGCATGCGTATGTGTGTGTGTATGTCTGTGTGCGGATGTGTAACTAACTGTGCATCTGTGTGTGTGTGTGTGTGTGTGTGTGTGTGTGTGTTCCTTCGTGCATGCGTGATTGTGTGGTCCCTCTCGTACCAGGCGGGCCTGCGGACCCTCCATGACATGGGCCCGGAGATCCGGAGGGCCATATCCGGGGACCTTACGGTGGAGGAGGAGCCCGACAAGGGTCTGAAGGAGGCGGGATCGGCCGCCTCAGAGGACGATATCTTCAGGGTAAAGGTTGGATACACACTCCCCCCAGACACCTCTCCACAGAGAGAGCGAGAGAGAGAGATCATCCACGCCCAGCTTCATGCCCTGCCATCGCTTTCCACACGCGACGCAGGCGCCCGCGACGCACACGCGCATCATGCTTCTGCGTCCGAACGGAGCACTGTGAAGAACACGCTGACGACTCCCAGCCTGTCCGGGGGAAACTTAAAGAAAAGTGGAAATATGCCCGATGCAACACTAGTATACATATTGCATGGTGGACCCTCACCATGGCATTATTTGTGTTCATCATTTCTATTGCTGTTGAAAATTATGATTCTATTGATGTTTTCTTACGAGCTGATTGGTTTGGATTGGCAACCTTTTATCATTAAATCAGTCCCACCATACCGCCTCCAAGCGCATGGTGGTAATCTGTTCATTTGGGGTATTAGCCTAGAGAAAGAGTCCAAGACATAAAATGTGTTATCTTATTTATATTCTTACTGTGAGAGCCATCTTGTATCCCATGAGCCCTTTGCTGATCTGGCCTCTGCTTCTCATGCCACATTTCCATCTTGCCTGGAAAAAATGATTGCTGTCGCCATAAGATAAACCAAAAGTTGCTTTTGTGTTTGAATCATTTAAATGGCAAATTGTTCCCCCAAAAAACATTACTGCTCCTCCTCCCCTCTTATCTCCTCCTTCTCCTCCTCTTCCTCCTCCTTCTCCACCCCCTCTCTTCCTTTTCCCCTTTCCCCTCCTCTTCCTCCCCCCTCCTCCTCCCCCCTCCTCCTCTTCCTCCTCCACCTCCTCCTCCTCTGCAGCGGTCGGGCGGCCTGTTCGGCAACCACGTCAACTACTACGGCCAGAGCGACGGCCGCGCCTCCTTCCCGCCCTCCTTCGCCACCCAGCGGCCGCTGCACATCAGCCAGAAGGGGTCGCCGTGCGAGGGCGAGAGTCCGTCCCACGAGAAGCTCATGGACTCCACCACCTTCACCCCCTCCTCCTACTCGTCGTCGGGCTCCAACGCCAACATCAACAACGCCAACAACACGGCCATGGGCGGCGTGGTGGTGGCGGTGGCCAGCTTGCCCGGCCCGTCCGTGAGCAGTGTGGACGGGCACGGCGGAGAACAGCCCCTCACTCCCATCCTGCTTCCCCGCTCGTCCTGGTGCTTCCCTCCCAAGAGGTGAGCGCGGCCCTGGGCTGACTGGACCGTGTCTGGGAGGTGGTCTGTTTATGGGGTAGCTTGTTGGTGGGGCAATCGATGCATCATTGTCGCGTTCCTGAAGAGTTTGTTTTTGTTTTGTGTGAATTTCCTTTAATTGCAAGAGAAAATGTTTAGTGTTTGGGTTTTTCTTGAATTCCTGAAATAGACAGATCGATACATTTGTCCATCAATCCTATACTTTTTTTCCTAAACAAATGTCCTTGTAGGAAGCCCCTACATTTCCCCTTAATTGTGTAAAACTTTATAATTGATCAAATAACTTAAATTAAACATTGGTAATGTTGCTGAACCCTGCGCATAGGAGTTGCATTCTTCGTCCTTGTAAAGTTGTGCTGAGGACAAATGACGGAGGGAAACATTAAACGGAAGTTCTGCTGAGGGCACCAACAGAGGGGAATGTTAAACAGAGAATTAGCATTAGGAATGAGGGAGCTCGGTTTACATCATAGTTTCAGTGTGAGGTTTTCCCACCACAGCGCGCAACCGATGATAGATGCAGTGTCTCTTAGCAGAAGTCTTTGCTTTGATTGTTTAATTCAATATTGTGATCGATAAAGTTTAGTGTATTTTTACAAAACAATTACAATTACATTTTTTTCTGTTTCTTTTTTAAATTTCTTTTTTATTATGGTGGCGAGCAGGACGTGTTTTTATGACACCCTCATGCGGTATGTTGCTTGGATACAAAGTGTGTGTGTGTGTGTGTGTGCGTGCGTGTGCGTGCGCGTGCGTGTGTCTGTGATAAGCTAAAAAATATAGAAATGTGTATTGAGTTATCCTATTCACATGATACACCCCTTCCTGAGGTTTAAAAGTTGTATTATTGTGATATGATATATAACAACATCCCTGTAGGACTATAACCAAAACACTTGCTGTACATGGTGCTGCTTTAGTTTGCTACAGCTAATGCTGATATATATTAAAGCCGAACTGGTAAAACGTAGCATGTAGCACATGCTGTCAATGGCTGCCGCCACCGTTAGCCACCGCTGTGTTGCTGTAGGGCATGCTTTGTAATACCATTAATGCTTTGTACTTTTATTCACCTGGGAAATAATGAATAGTATCAAAACTTCATAACAGCCCCTGAATGCAAATTTTATACTGTGCTTCATCTTGCAGTATTTGAGAGAAAACAACTTTGTTACTTCACTCTGCACTCATTGTTGCTTTTATATGTGAGTGTTGACAAAGATATTAATGAATTCCTCATCAAGATTCCTAATACAATATAACATAATATTTTTGTGATGCCTATTTTTCTCAAGGATTTTTCAAAGTTGTAATCATGGAAGGTTGAAGGAAGTAATTGCTAACATTTTTTTAAATTCTATATACCTGGTGATGGTTCCAGGGGTTAAATATGTCTTTCTCAAAGGCCACTGGAGTATGAAACAGCCATGACAAGAGGAGTCGATATATCCATAAAATAGAACAGCTGGAGACACTGGAAGAGTTAGGCTTAGAGATAAGCTAACCAACTCTTTAAGAATAAAGGTGTACTTTTTTTTAGGAATCTGCGTTACTCCAAGTTTAAATAAATTGTAATATTGGCTGTGTCAGATAATCCCTCTTCCAATGTCTTTGGCTGTTGGAGATAGCTGCTCCCCGGTCAACTGTTTTCTTATACTCAAATTATCACTGTTAAGGCTTTGCACCAGCAACCCTTATGCTTTTAACCAAGAAGCTTTAATCATCCTCAGCTTCCTCTCTCTACTGTTATTCATCTCTACTGTTATTCATCTCTACTGTTATTCTTCTCTACTGTTATTCTTCTCTACTGTTATTCTTCACTCTACTGTTCTTTCGTCCAAGCTATCTCTTCTGCCAATATGATCACATTATTCATTCGCTAATTATTCATTTTCGTTTGTCTTTGTTCGTGTCTGTCTTACTGCATGTCTGTCCTTATGTTCCGTCTGGTGTGTTCCATACAAACACCTTCCGTCCGTCCGTCCGTCTGTTCGTTGCGCGTTTGTCCTCTGTCATACGTTGTTTGTTTGCTTGCTTCGTCTGTGATGTCCTTGTTTTGCCGGGGTCCGCAGCTCGGACTCCAGTGACAGCCGCCTGCCCATCATCCAGAGAGGGGATGGGTCCACGGAGGAGACGTACGACGAGAGCTATGGTGACGACCCCGATTACCATGACGACGGCCACTCGCACTCCTGTGACATGTACGGCCTTGCACGCCCACTGCCTCTAGGGCTCCTTATCGTTTGCATTGGTAAACAAAAGCAGGTTGTTGGGACTTATACGTGGCTAACGTCAACGACCGTACACACTGTGTGTGTGTGTGTGTGTGTGTCTTTGTGTGTGCGTGTGTGTGTGCGCTAGGTTGGTGTACCACGATGATAAGTGCAAGCAGTTGTCTCCCATGGAGGAGAGCGAGGAGGTGCTAGAGAGGAGAGGAGGAGGCGTGTGTCTGTCCCCCAGGAGAGCCTTCCTCTGTCCAACTACCCTGGGTGAAGAGACGCACACACACAGAAATACACACATTCACACACACACACACACACGTATGTTGTTATAAATATTTAGTCAAATGCAATTCTATCGGGGGTAGTTCCGACCGAGCGACCTGATTGGTCGACAAGACCTTTAGAACATGATCAAATGAGCATGACGGCACACCTAGCCATGCTCAAATGAATAATTCCTCATCACTATCGTATTCCCCGCCATTGATTCCACAAATAAACACTGCACTTCCAGCTTAAAAATGCATGTGAAATTGAAGGACGTAGTAGTGAAATCCTTCCATGGAAGAAAAAAAAAACATTTCAGTGAGTTACAACAAGATTGAACAAGCAAGACATTTTTGTGTTTGTATGTGTGGTATTTATTCAGTTTGGGAAATCCCACGATCAATTAAGCATTAATAATAAAGCATTAGCCCAAGTTAACTGACTGACTCAACAACAAGGCCTTGAATGCGTCTTCGTTGCTGGGTGGTTACTTATGTCCGTCCTACTTGTGGCACTAATGAAGGGCGGAGGTCGTCTTTCCATCTGGAGTGTCTGAGGAGACAGCCGAGGACAGACGTGTCCCAGAAGACAGCCCTCCCTCTGCACCTGGTCCATCACCAG
Source organism: Lota lota (assembly GCA_026745465.1). Classification (NCBI taxonomy): domain Eukaryota; kingdom Metazoa; phylum Chordata; class Actinopteri; order Gadiformes; family Lotidae; genus Lota; species Lota lota. Next base: position 254,064 of record JACYXH010000207.1, on the reverse strand, counting down.
GTACACACATGCACATGCAAACATTATTCACATACTCACGAAGCAAACACGCTCAAACAAACACACATACACCCACATACACACACACTCCAGATATCATGCACACACACACACACACACATAGGCACACACACGGACGCGGACGTCATGCACATAGACGCTCGCGAAGCAAACACGCTCAAACACACACACACACTCTAGACATCATGCACATACACAGGCACAAATCACACACACACGCATGCACACACAAACACACACACACACACACACACTCCAGACATCCACACAAGCCTGACTCTTTAGTTTTCGAGTTACATTCAATCGGGTAATCAAGTTTGCCTGTCGCCCTCTGCTACATGCAGCACCAGAGTATCACCCCAGATGTGAGAATAGGTGAAAATGGGTGGTGGTGTGTGGTTGCTTATGGAAAGGCGGAATAACACGTTTTGTCCCGTCCCCCGTCCCCCCCTCCCTCCCCTCCCTCCCTCCCCTCCCGCTGGTCCAGGCGCTGGCGGTAGCGGGGTTGAGTCCGCTCCTCAGAAGGAGTCATTCCCCCACGCTCTTCAGTCGACTGTGCTCCACGCCACCCGCCAGCCCTACAGGTGGGTGCGCAGACAAAATGTGAACCTTTATTCCGTCGGGAAGTGGTCAGACTAACACATCTTAATGTGTTGTTTTGTTGGTTTCCAGCCCACGGCGGACATGCGTCGTACCAGCAGGTACCAGCAGTGAAGCTAGAGGGCGCCACCTCTCACGAGAAGCTCAACACCAGCCTCCCATCTGTCAACTGTGGGCCTTGGTGAGCACTGAAGAAGGCTAGCATACGTGCGGAAAATACATTTGGCGAGGTCGCAAGAGCAAAAAGAAGTGATTGCAGATTTTGTAACTTGACGAAATCTCCACAGATGATGGCAATGTAAACATTGTTTGATTTATTTTGTTTAATTTTCGCAATTGGAATTCGGATTTCCTGTCTCCATGGTCTTAACCAATGGAAGGTTCAGTGATCAAACTGAAACCACATCGAGTATAAAACAAGTTTGTCTGCAAAGATCTTCTTCAGTCTCAGCCAGCCGAATACAATTTTACTTCTTTGAAGAATGCTGCCTGTTTTACCCTGCAACATGCACTTGTTCATGTTCTGTAAATACACACCTCATCTTATGTATATGATAAATGTACTGCCTTTTTATAGAAATTGTATAACCTGTGGCCACTCAAAGCCCTTTATAATTAGTGCCTCACATTCACCAATTCAGACCCACATTCATACACAGCTGGTCGGGAGTAGTTAGGGTTAGAGACTTGCTCAGGGACACTGAGACATAGCTAGGAGCATCCGGGCATCGAACCAGCAACCCACTGGTTGCCGGTCGACCTGCTCTACCTCCTTAGCTTCTTCCCTTATATATGTCCACATTGACCGGATTTAATGTCCTCACAGGTACAGTGACAGCAACGGGAACACCCGGGTGGCATCGGTGTCCAATCAGAGAGCGTCGCGGCCGGTGTCACTCACGGTGCCCTCGCTACTCAACCAGGACGCAACCTCGCTCACGCACGGCAGCGCAGGCAGTCTTGTGGAGGCGGTGAGTTACTCCATCTGTTTTGTTGCCAATGTTCCAGACAATATAACGCTTTTGATATTATAACCAGTGTGTAAAATACGGGGGGTCTCAGGGTGGCCGACCCCTCTGATTGACACTTGAGACCCCCTGAAAGCCTCAACTGCAACATTTTGGGGGGGCTCTGGAAAAATCTTTAAAGGAGGGCAGAAGAAGAATGTCATAATGTCATAAGAATGCCCCCCCCCCCCCTCCCTGACTAGGGGGCCCCTCCGTTTCACTCTGGGTATTTCGCACACTGATTATAACCCATGCTAACCCAGAGAGCCCTGGTAAATGTTGATTAACAGCCTCCAAAGGAGCTGTTCTTGTTGTCAGATGAAAGTTTATGAAAGTGAATGTTTCCAGGATTTACAGTGAAGGTCATAGATAAACAACCTCATGGAGACATGGATGCCATACTCACTGCAATATTCCAATGCAACCTTCTCTTCCGTCAATATATTCCTTCCTTCTGAAATACAATTTTCTCCCTTTACTTCTTTCTTTCTTCACCTCCATCTCTTGCTGTCCTCTTCCTTGAATCTCTAACCTTCCCATCCCTCTCCTCCCTCCTTTGTTTTTTCCTTCTCCACCTCCCTCTCCCCCTCCTCCTCCACCACCACCTCCTCATCCTCTTCCTCCTCCACCACCACCTCCTCCTCCGCCTCCTCCACTAGGTGCTGATATCCGAGGGGCTGGGCCGCTTCGCCCAGGACCCGGCCTTCATCGAGGTGACCAAGGCTGAGCTGGCGGACGCCTGCGACATGACCATCGAGGAGATGGAGCACGCCGCCGACAACATCCTCAACGGCAACCCCGCCCCCGGCAACCCCGGCCACGCCCAGCCCAGCGCAGCCAACGGCAACCTGCTTCCGTACCACGCGGCCCAGCCACCGACGCACGCAGAGGCCAGAGGAGGGGGCGGGGGAGGGGCGGCCCACGGACCCTCCTCGGCGGAGGAGCGCGAGGAGCTGCTGGGCGGAGGGAGGGAAGAGGAGGAGGAGAGCCGAGGAGGAGGTGGGGCGAGGCACCGGAGGAACAGCGAACTCCTGGAGGACGAGGATATGGAGTGCGTGACGAGTTTGTAAAATGGGGTGCAAGGAGGATCTGTTGGTTCCGGCGACTTTTCGCGATGATGGGGGGGGGGGGGGGGATACTGACGGTGGTCCACACTGGGTGTAGCAGCGCGGTGGCTGGTTCTCTCTGATCCCTAGTCGTCCTGTCACACACACACACACACACACATACACACACATTCACACACTTTGTCTGCCTCTCTGCCAGGTTTAACAATGGCGGTCAAGGACACACGACCCGATGATGTTTTTATTTCATTTTCTTTCTATGTATTTGTCTTTGAGGGCGTTTCTTGCGTAGTGCAATATATCACACTATATACCACACTATAATATACTGTCCGTATGTTTGTATGCGATGTTGTTTGCGTACGATACGTGTTGGTTTGTGAGTGTGTGCGTGCGTGCGCGTTTTTGTGTGTGTTCATCACACGTGTCTGAGTGTGTCTCTAAGTGCCTCACAGTTCTATTAAATCCTCAAGTTGTGAAAAAAATAAAACCTGCAGGAAAGACGAGCAAAAAGACGAACGCGACGACAAAAGTTGGTGCAATGAACGTTAGCAAAAGGGCGGTCCGTTTGTCACCGTTGACGCATAGTCTTCATTTTCCTACGCTTACATTGTCACATTGTTGACACTGTGTGTGTGTGTGTGGGGGGGGGGGGTTCTCACCAGACGGGGGAGGGGTTGTTCTCATGGACAGAGGACCATGTCTCTCTCTCACACACACACACACACACACACACACACACACACACACACACACACACACACACACACACACACACACACACACACAACATCCCGAGGACAGAGGTCCGCTGCGCTGTATAAAGTAACAAACAGGATCTCTTTGGAAGCTCCTCCTCCCGTCCTCCTCTTCTTCCAACGCTGGGAACCAGGGAGCGCCGCCCTGCCACCGGCCGACCAATCGGAGCGCAGGCACCGGCAGGTGTGGCTGCTGAGCGCTGTCGTCCCGGACAGAGATAACTCTGTGGTTTCGCTGACCAACGCGGCGCCAGCGAGCGACTGAAACGAGCTGTTACCCCCCGGCCCGCTGTATGCTGCCCGCCGCAGCGCCACACACGCCTACAGAAGGTGGAATGTGCTTGAGCAGAGACGGCAAGCCCCCACATGTCTGCCTCATACCTATGCGCCCTTTCTCCGTCTCCTCCCTCCCTCCTCCTCCTCTGCCCTTCGTCACTCCGGGAGGTCTTTTTTGTTTGTTTGTGTTGAACAGCGGAAAAGAAGGCAGAGGATCGAAGTGCGACAGACTTCAAACGGAAAAAGACTTGACGTGTCTGTCAATCAAACTCACTTCCTGTTCTAAGACCCGCCCCTCCTAGCCGGGAATACTATTGGATAACGACACTCTACAGACCACGCCCACTAAGTATTAAATGGTTATGTCCTGTGCAAAACTGGCTAGCCACGGCTGTTTTTCTTTTCTATTCATGATTTTATGGGTTTAATTTATCCTAGATTTGTTTGCACAATTGCTGGTCGTTACAATGTATTTTTGCTTGGTTTAATTTAGGAGAATTCTAATAAGTTTTAAGTATTGAAACCTGTGCAAACAGGACAAAGTATTTGCGTGCGTGTGTGTATATGATATGTGTGTGGGTGTGTGCGTGCTTGTGTGTCGGCGTCTCAGTACAGAATGTGTGTGAGAATGTGTGTAACTAAAAGGGGGTATCTCTCTCTATCAGTATGCACCTTTGACAGATTGTATCTATTTATTTATTTATTTTCCCAGAAGAGAAAAAAAGTATAAGTGTGTGTGTGCGTGTGTGTGTGAGACTGCGTGATTAATTGTATGTAAGTACGTGTGTGCGAAAACTTGGTGAATATTGTACTCTACAGAGCAGATTTTAAGCCTAGACAGTAAAGTTAAGGTAGCATTATAAGTATGGTGTTGTATGTGTGGTTGTGTGAGTGTGTGTGATTACACACTTGAACACTGGGTCAGGACAGGCATGCTTCCAAAGCTTTTGGTATATTTAGCGCCATGGGGTTCTGTTTTTGTTTTTTTGTCTGTTCTTATTTTGTCATTTTTATTTTATTTATATTCTTTTAGCTTTCTAGCCAAGCTGGCGAGTCAAGATCTACCAACACCTCAAAAACTAAGTATTTAGTTTTGTTTGTTTTGAAAGTAGAGTTGGATGTGCCGTCTTGTGGGGGTTGAGGCTTTATGATGCATGGTTAACGCTGGAGGAAATGCCCAGATCTACGAACACCACAATTGATATGTTCGCGTGTGCTGTCAAACACCGCAATTTCTATTTCGCTTCAAGTATATGGGGGGCCATTCGAGTTTTAACACATGCTTTTACCCACTTTCACCACATTAGAAACATAAGAAATGAACGATCAGTAGACATTACACATGTGTACCAGTTGTGGCTCCGACGTTTGTCCACATCATTTAATATAAGGAGACTGTAGCCATCAGGATTTCCAGAAGATTAAGTAGTTTGACACAGCCCTTAAAATAGGCCTGTATACAGAATTTAAGTCTCAACCAGATGTGACTGAGTGAATAAACTACAAACCACATTGAAAGTATGATTGTGTCTGAGTGTGGAACATGAAAGGCTGGACGCCAAAGTCTCAACCTGATTATGGATTAACGGATTACGAACGGCCTTTGCATCACAGGAGGTAGACGTTGTACTGTACAGGCTCCCTAAGAATAAATCCACTGGACAATACATAATCATGTTTTATCAACATTGTAATATCAGGATAAAGAATCGACGGGATAAAAGAGTAAAAATATATTTTATTTACTGTGACGAATCAGGTTTTCTTCTAACTACACCGCACGTAGACCTTATTCCCCTAGCGGCCATCTTTGTTCCATTTTGGTTCTTAACGCTAGCTGGGTGAGGGAACTGAATGCAGAATTTCGCATTCAGTTTACCCACACAGCTAGCCTTAAGAACCAAGATGGCTGCTATGTGGATATTGTCCAAAAATCGAATGAGAATATGGAGAACACATGATAACACTATTTATTTTAGGTTCTTTGTAATTTGTTAGCTTTAATACAGTATGCTATATTATTATTACGGTTGTTATTATTATCATTACTATTTACTTTTGGCAGGGATGGGTATGAACACACACACACTGCCATATTGAACGTTCTGTGTCCATGACAGACATTTGATAAAATTATGCAATTAGCTTAGACAATTCTAGTCATTCAGCTACTCTGCCTAACAGTTGTACTGCAAGAGTAAACGTCTTGGTTGTTAAATAAACACATTCACATTGCAAATGCGTTTATTTAAATGGATTTTTATTTCAAACCAATCTCACCTTGTCGTCGCCGTTATCATTTCATCATTTTGTGCTGTCTCGAGATGCTAGCACAGGCGAGCATGTGGCTAGTGCTAGACTACACGTTCTTTTCAGTTACTATTACTTACCAAAAAACAACAAGCAGCTGGACGTTTTTTTACACCGTTTTTCTGTGAATTCGTTTTAAGGTCAAATATGTTTCCAAAATATAGTCAAATATAGCCATTTGTTTTCATAGCGTGTCAATTCAATGTTCTCTAAGCGCAGAGCTACACGATTGATCAGCCATTTTGAGGCAGAAAGTTTGGTTTCCATGTTTGGTTGCAAAATGCTGCACATTATCCCACTTATTCCTGCTAACTGAGTTAAGTCGTCTTAGTTTCAAACAACTTATGGATATTACATTTTCATGATTGCCACTATTGTCATATTTTCTTTTTTTGCAAATGACTAAAGGGATAGTTAGTAGTCACACTTATTTCTTGCCAGTAAAAAACCTTATGGATGAACATAATGCAATGGAAGAGAGTAAATAGAAGGCAATCTTAATTATAATGTTAACTTTATCCCATATTGAATGACTATAAATGATCAATTTGAAGAAAGATGTTGAAGTGTGACCCAGGCTGCTTGAACATTAAAGCAACAAACATTAAAAAATATCGAAGTAGTGCTTGACTTGCATTCACCAATATCACATGTAAACGGTGGGTAATAACATGTATCACCTTAGTTAAACATTGATTTAGTAGGTCCTGCATTCAGTTTTCAGTGTTTGGGATAGATATCAGTTTTTAAAGGAAAATTACAAATAATCCACTAAGCTTCTTCTCACAAATTGTCAAAATGTTCATGTCCAGATATAACCAATTATAAAGTGACAAAGTGTAAGATGGTGTTACTGGATGGTGATTGTTCTATGACAGATCCCAATTGGAAGTATTATTTGTTGCGCACCTACCTTACATAAGCTACACATTAGCCCGACCTCCTACGCTGAAGTATTTCACGAGTTCAGTCTAGCTTGGAAGCCTAGAAACAGGTGTCATTGTCTAGTGTTGGGGGTACTGGCTGTAGTGTATGTTTATATGTGCAGGTGTTTAATGGAATATGGCTTGTACATTCTGACCTTACATAGCAATTTTGAGAGAATAGGAGCATTGGAATGTTAGTTAGTGGGTAGTAGTGACTTTGGTCATTGTTTGGTAATTAATCATAAAAAGGTATTTGTCATTATGGGGAGACATTGTGTTTGAAGCTGACAGTGTTTCTCGTGCAAGACAAGGCAAAACAAAATTTTCATTAGCCAAGGTTACAGTATATTTACGTTGATGTTACAGTACTACAACTCTTGAGTCCTTTCAATATGGCGGAGTACCACCAACATAACTCCCATGATGCATTCTGTTGTACAAGCCCTATACAGAGAAGAAGGGCTGGGGGGATATGAATTAGCTTAAGTCTGTCTACATCACACAAGATATGCAATAATTGTGACTGTATACAAGGTTTATATAAGTTATTTAATGAAGTCATCACAAAGAAGGACCACGTGTGGACGTTTTATGGATTAGTTGATTGATATTTATATTTTTCCTGTTATATTTTAAAGCTGTAATCAGCTATTTTTCCTTGCCCCACTTTGTTTTGATTCAATTGTGTTTTCGTGCATGCATTCGTGCAATAGCGATGGCCTGTAGTCAAAGAATTACATGATAACCATGAGGCTCAATAAAACAGCAGTTCCAGTCCCATTAAATTTGACTCACAACATTGATGGCTGGAACTGTTCCTTTCTAGTTATCAATGACGTTGTTGAGTTAACTAGCAGTAGGTCAATCTATTAACCAGCAACACTTATATTATTTAAAAGGTTTTATCCAGGGTATAGTCCAGCTGTTAATAAATGTAGGTCATGTTTCATTCTTAGGGGTTGATTTTTTGTGTAGAGTGACAACTCTATATGCTAAGCTTTTCATGTAGTTCCCCAGACTCTAATTTTGCATATCTTGTGTTCATGGTTCGATCAATGTTTGTTCAGTGAACTGACCCCCATGAACCCTTTTGTATCAAATATCTGTCACGTTCTCCGACTGACTGATGATTGATTGATGATGAGACGGCAACAAAAAAAAGCAGGAAGAAACAAAGAAAAAACAACAATTAAGAATCTCGCCCACATAGCCATGCATATCCACATATGCTCATGAATCTCTGAGCAGACCACATGTCAAGTTGACGCCTCAAGTGTTAAATTACTTTAGGTTTTTTACTTTAGCATTGTTGTCTGGAAACTGAGCTCCCTGTCGCTACGGAAACACAAACTGTCACTGTAAAGAACATTAGGTTAAGTACAAGTGTGTTTTCGATAGAATTCCTTAGACCTACGTGAATACAGGGGTGTTCACCTCCTTATCTTCTAGGAACCTGGCAGTAAACAGCGTCACATAACCTGAGGGTGGGTGATCTTGTCCACGACGTACACATTCATAAACCATCTGCCGTCACTGCCTGTCTAAATGTAACGTGTCCACCCGTAGAACGTGTGTATCTGATTATAAAAAAAAGGATGGATATTAATGAATGAACGGTGTGTGCTTGCGTGCGCGTGTGTTGGTGTGTGTGTGTTCCAGAGTAACAGAAGCAGGATGAATGGCTGAATATATGATGAATGTAAAACCAACCTTGGTGGTGGTGGTTCATAACACAGGTAGCTGGGCTGGGCTGTTGTCATTGCGGCGATCACAGACACACTCGGTACACCTCCGAGGATCACATCCACAATGTGTAGCACAACCTCAGTGTCTCAACATTAGCGAGACGAACATGGACTGTGGTCATAACTATGTCTCCAAACTAGTAGAGTATAATGTGAGAAGTGGTGGGCTCCGGTTGTTTTTATTAACAGCTCAAATACTCCAGATTTTAATCATGCATTAAAGAGATCTAGGGAGTGAGAAGACATGGCACTGAAACTCTATTATTCATTCATCAGGAAATGCATTGTGAGCCTGTGTCCAACTCAGACGGTTACAATCACTTGTAAGGCCTGGTTTTGTTTTGTGTATTCCATCAGCATGAATCAGTTGTATCCACATTGACTCTAGTTAAGTAAACATGCAACATGTTAGCAGGAGAGAATTTTTATTTTTTTTATTTTTTAGAGAGATACGTTCATAATATTCACAGAGAGACCAACAAAATATTTGTTGTTATATTAGTAGAGGCGCTACTGTTAAATATAGTACTTAATAACCACCTTTTATGGTTAAAAAACAAGACAAACTAAAGAGTGTTATTGTGCTTATGGTAGCTTTGGAGGCAGGTGGCCATCTTGTAAGTTATTTTATTTAAGTGAATTGTCCCTCAGCCATTGGAGGGATTCTAATTACATTATTTTGGAGGGATTTTGTTTTGATTCATTTGGGAGGATTCTATTGTGATTCCTTGGGAGGTGTTCTGGGGTTGCTAAGCGACACTATTCCAAACTTTGGAAACTTCAGTGACAACATGACCTTTTCCTCTTCCTTTATCTTCTTGGAAAACACTTTCTTGTTCTGTTAATTTATTCATTTCATTTTTTAGATTCTAGAAAGGGAAATAATACAAATTGAATAAATCTGAATATTAATCAATCACCTTTTCTACTCGTATTTTCAATAAAAAGTTAATGAAAAACCAAACAAAAAGTTGATTTGTAAATAGTCGATGTACAGTTTGTATCTGTAACTCGTCAGTCTGTCATTGGTGACAGAGTCTGTCTTGCTTATAACGCACGCTACCAGTAAATAAAAAAGGAAAAAGTATATTTAGACTGTATGGTCAATTGAAAGCAAATTTTAAATTAATCTCTGATGTATATTCCTGTAACATTGCATTTTTATCTGAGGAATGATGTTATTAAAACATTGCAAATAAATTACATTTCCTACAGCTGGGTTATTTTTTTATGCTAACCTTCTTAAGAATTTGTTCATATTGGCAATCCAGTACGGTTTTTAGTCATGCTTTGGCCTAAACTTCAATTGGTTGCAATCTGCAACCTCACTGCTAGACACCACTAAATTCTTTACACTGCACCTTTAATTATTGATTTCAGCAATTTGGTTCTCACTAGTCTCATTAAATTGTTGATATCAACAATTGTTCTTACATTACAGATATCATATATGGGATTCAGGATATCTAAAATTCAATTCTGTCTAGTCAAATTTTAATTATTGATGTGTCGGCTTGGAATTGTAACTAGTAAGAATTTAATTTCATATTTGTAAATCAATTTGACTCGTCAAAATGTAATTTCTAAATGTGAAAATATGTTTGTAACATGTCAAAATTATTTGAAACATCTTAAATGAGCATTTCCATTTGTGAAAACTAAATCACTTCTACTCAGCCCTGCTGATTACATGTTAAAAGTACTTGCATTACACGACTGACTATTGTTGAATGTCGTCGCACAAAAAACTGCAATGATTTGCATGCAAATGATTAAGTATCAATAATATTTACTTGTCTCTACTTCGACCTGTAAGCAGACCGACCCACCTTAAGAGAATTGTCATGGCTGTAGGTAAGCCAGGAAGATTTCTTACAATCGGTAAGTAAATCAATGACAAAAAAACACTGATCGATTTTTTGTGTTCACTTTAAATAGTTTGAACTGTAATGGAAAAATTCATATGTTGGTTTGTTTGAATCATTTAAGCTTAGTTTTCTATTTGTTGTATTATCTAGTTGTATCATCCCATCTGTTAGCTAGTGTTATCTAGCCACCCTTTGTTAATCTTTTGCCTGATGTAAAATAGTCACAAGAAAGCAGTGACCCCTCAAAGATATTTGCTTGGTGAGAACACTATGTAAATATCTCCCGCCTTTGATGTAAGGTCAACAGCCTTCTGGGGAGGGGGTGAAACTGTTAAAAGGACTCTCTGAAACTGTGTTAGGGCCTCACTCTGCTAGAGAGGAGACTAGTGTATGCATACATTAAAATAGGTTAAATGTTCTACAACTATTGTGTGCTTTTTTTGTATTTAGAAGTCTCATCTGTCCTAGACGCAATATCTCATAAAGATATTGCCATGACAGAGCCAAGGTAGTGCATCTTGAATTCCACATGAGGCAATACAATGGTAAATTAGCTTATTTATTACCATATTAGCTTTACTTCCTATAAAGTAATAAAATGTGTTATACGTTATCCAGGTCTGTGATGTAAATGGTAAAAGGACAGCATTTATAGAGCGCTTTTCAATGTGTTTGAGATTGCTGGTGAGATGGCTGGTCTAACCTGTGCACAATGATTTCTCAATGCAGGTGTGCAGCCCCACCCAGCTCCAAAGTCCAATCAGTCTGACTCGGGCCAGGTGTGGCTGCTTAAACCAGCCATTAGCCACACATACATCCATAGACACATTTATGCACAGATAGCAGCCAAATATTCGGAGGAGTGTTTTAGGTGTCATTGTTAGGGACACCTCTATTGACCCAGGAGGAGCTGGGGATTGAAGCATGTCCTTCCGTCATGCTTCAATCATAGTGAGCCCTTAACAGGATATCCACAGCAGAGCTGTTTAGTCTGAGTGAGGGCCTTACGGATTCATTTAGCCAGGATAGACAATCTATGAGCACAGAGTAAATTCGAAATAAACTACACACAAGAGACAAAGGTGAGTGAAACTTCTCAATTTTTCTGTGTGTGTGTATATATATATATATATATATATATATATATATATATATATGTATATATATATATATGTGTGTGTATATATGTGTGTGTGTGTATGTGTGTGTGTGTATATATGTGTGTATGTATATATATGTGTGTGTGTGTGTGTGTGTGTGTGTGTATGTATGTGTGTATGTATATATATGTGTGTGTGTGTATGTATGTATGTGTGTGTGTGTATATATATATATATATATATATTTATTTATTTATTTATTTAAAATAGTCGGCTTCCATGCCGTGGCGCTTAGTTTGTAGCGCTGTACCATAGGTACAACCAGTGACGATCGCTTCGTCACATAGTGACGTTACTAGTTTAACTACATTTCTCCTGTGTGTGTGTGTGTGTGTGTGTGTGTGTGTGTGTGTGTGTGTGTGTGTGTGTGTGTGTGTGTGTGTGTGTGTGTGTGTGTGTGTGTGTGTGTGTGTGTGTGTGTGTTTATAATTTGTATGAGCATTGTGTAATGAACATTGTGTTTGTTCAACTCATCCCTTATATGCCGTTAGCATGATGCCATGGCGACGGTGGGGAAGTGTCTTCCTGGTTCTGACTCCTCTGATGTCTTTGATGGGAGTGATGATGTTTACTCTCTACCTGCGATTGCAGGCGGGACCGAAGAGTGACGGGTCACAGCAACCACATCAGTGTAAGAGGATACATGTTGAGCTGCGGAGCGGTGGAACTAACTTTCTGATGTCCCTTTTTAGCATCATTGAAATTACTTTCAATGATGTTAAATATAAACACTAACAAAACAGAATTTTTCATAAAAAAAAGTGGTTTCATTAAAAGTATTAAATTTAACTATTCCACACTAGACCTATTATATATTGTTAATTGGGAACTTACATTATCCCAAATGTTTCCAACGTGTTTCAAACCCAGAGAAATCTGTACTTTCATTCAAGATAACCAATTCTGTTAAGATTTGGTGAGCGTCACATCTCCTTAACCCCCTAATGTCCGGGGAACCACGCAAAAACAGTAGTCCAGTAGACCAGGGGTTCCCAGCCTTTGACTTTAGGTGTACCACTAAATTGTGATTAAGACTTTCCGTGGACCACCTCCTATGCTAAATAAATACACATGCAGTGGCTGAGCAAAGAGTGCCAATGCCCCCTTTACACACAATTATTACTGCAAGATGGCCTTGGCCAGTGGGAATCAGTTGTGGCGCTCGGGGTAATGATAAACTACCAGTTGATTGAACCAGTCAACTGGTAGTTACTGAGCTGATTATTACCCCGAGCGGCAGAAATGACATTATACCTTTAACCTCATACAGGCCTACATGTGCCTGTTTCTTTACATTTCAGGCCTTGTTTACACAAGGATTTTTTTATGTCACTTCAAACCCCAATTTGTAAAGGTTATGAGCTGTGTGCCCTTTGTGCAAACAATGAAATTTCTGAATGTAAATACAATCTAGATTCTACAGACCCCACCTATATTTCCGGTGTAAACAGGAGCTAATAACTTTTCTTGTGCTCTGCTTCCCATAGGACCGCAAGTGGGCCGACAGGTGCGGCTTCAGGGTGCAGTCCGATGCTTTCACCCAGGTAGCCGGCTCCAAGACGTTGCTGATTAATGCGTTCCGTGAGCACCGGACAGATGACGCGAGCGTTCGACTGCTCGGCATCGTGCTGCAGAAGGAGGATGCACTGTGGAGTCTGTGTGTGTTTTGCTGCCAAGAGGAAGGAAAGTTGGTTACCGTGGCAGCCAAGCGCACCGCCCACCCGTCCAACTACTATTTCGATTACGGGACCGGAGACTTCCTGTGCCAGATCCCCCTCGGCTGCAAGCCCAGGTAGGCCTACCTAACAGAGTGTAAGCATCGCATATTTTCAGCCGTTTTGGGGAAGCCACTCTGCCCTCTAAAATAAACGAAGAAGAGAGGTTGGCTATTAGTGTCAAAGTTCACAAGTACGTTTTAAAGTTGTTTAAAGGGGAACCGTAACGGTCAGTTATTTTGTAATATAAGTGAGTACTGATTTTATCACTCCTGTTTCAATGAAAAGGTTTCGTAATTGTCAAACAAATTTGAGGAATGGTGAACTAAATTCCCAGACCGATGACATCAACGGTCCAACTTTTCTATAGAGATGGACTCTAGATAGTTGATTGAAGTTTTTTCCTAGCATGCGTATCAGCAGTACTTATATTAGTACTTGTATTAGAAAGAAGCAGAAAGCCATATGAATTGAAAAATAGCGGGGTAAAAATTTATGTGACATGAAAAATCGAGTGATAAATTATTAATTGATTTGATTAATTTAAAGCCGATTTGTGATATCGGCTGACGTGATATGAACAGAGCCATGTTTCATTATTTTCCCTGTCTTGCATTCATCATTCAGAACACAAAATTAGCATTTACCATTGAAGAAAAGGCGAGTAACACATTTTTTGGAGGAAAAATGGAAGTGATAAATGCTTATAAATTAATAATGGAAGTGATGAAATGTATGAATTCAAACAGTGATAAATTGTCGATTTGATTTGGAACAGTGTTGCTCCGAAACAATGTTTTTCAACCTTCTTTGAGCTACGGCACATTTTTTACAGATCCCGCGGCACACCACCAACTAAAATCTTAGCAAAGTGACCCATTATATATATATATATATATATATATATATATATATATATATATATATATATATATATATATATATATATATTATATTACTGTATAGACAAGTCTCTCCATTTGTTTATACTCACTCAGTGTGAAATCTGGGTGTAGCACCCTCGGCTGAATGATGATCTGACTCTCTAACTCAGGGGTCGGGAACCTATGAGCCAATTATGGCTCTTTTGATGACGGCAAATGGCTCGTGACAATTTTGAGCTGATAATTTTTTACACGATAATTAACCAGTAATAAATAATTATACTGTGTCATTTTAAAGTAAACCCTTTAACAGAAAAAAAATTTGAAAAGAAAATTCCAACTATAAAATATTCTGATCGATTTTCATCTGCCAACACCAAAAATCTATTTTGATTGGATAACGCGGAGCGCCACGGGTCGTTGTAAGGTCAATAAATAAATAAATAAACTCATTTTCGTCAGGTAGCCATTAGCCAGCTAATTGATCTGCTTCGAACCCTTGAGACGGAAAATATGGTGAAAAGTAAATTAGATGACTGGTGGCTGGCTCGAATAAAAGGCTAAGACAAATGGATATCCGTAGTTGATTTATTTCATATGCTGCAGCACATAAAAGACACGGTTTCAAAGGCAACTCCACGCAGAGTTCTCGAGAAAAAGCGCACTGAATTTAGGAGGGAAGCCCTTTTTATAGTGGGGCAAGCAACATCTCAGAAATGACACTAGATGGCGCCATTTGACTATCTATAACGGGTTTGATGCACAGTTAAAGCTGGACACCTGATCTGGGGAGAGGATAAGCAGTCAAGAACAGATACATTGTTTGGGAGAGGAGCTTGCTCAGGAGTTTTTCAAATGAGAACAGAGCACAAAAAAGAATACAGGTAAAACAGACAGCTGTGGGGAGGTAGACAGTTGAAAAGACAGATAGGCCCCCATAGTGTGCACATCAAAACTAATTTGTTTAAGCGAGCTGACCTCGGAATGGGGCCTTGAGTCATTTTTCATCACATATGTTGAATATGTAATGATAAAATTGGATTGATTGTGCGCAAATGTGTGGCGAGGAGCTTGGTGAGGTGATGTTGCTGATCATTCGAGTGGTCAACTTCATTGTTGCCCGAGCTTTAAATGATCGCCAGTTTAAAGCTCTGTTAGACGAAGTTGGGAGTAATCATCCCGGTCTGCTTTTACATGGCAATGTGCATTGGTTGTCACGGGGGAAGGTGCTGAGTGAGTCCTGAGAGAAAACCGGACTTTTCTCAAAATTAAAGGCGTGGAGCATCCTGAGCCAACGAACACCGAATGGCTCCTGCAGTTTCACTTTCTCGTGGACGTAACTGGCCATCTGAACCAACTCAATATAAGAATACAAGGTATTGGAAATACAGTCTTATCCATTCAACATGCAGTGTTTGCATTTGAAAGCAAGCTGGAACTCATTATCAGGGACATTGAAACGGGTCGTCTTCTGCACTTTGAAACACTGCGACAATTTAGAGATGCGTGCGTAGCAAGTGACCCCACTCAACATTTTGATCTCCAGCAGATAGCTGGCTTTACGTCCAATCTCCTGCAGTCATTCAAACAGCGTTTTGGAGAATTTTGCGAGCGCGATGGTCTTTAAAAGAAAAAAATGCATGCATAAAGTTACATTCAATTTAATTAGATAGCATTAGGCTCACAAGGAAATACATTTAGAAATATTTTTCTTTTATGGCTCTCCCAACCAAAAAGGTTCCCGACCCCTGCTCTAGAGGCAAGGTCTGCAGGGCTATTGTTAGTAGAGACATATCTCCACTGCTGAGGAGCTGTGCTGAGATGTATTTTCTGTATCCGGTTTGACATAAATGTGTGAAAATGACGTGCCTCGTTGTTGATATAACCCAAAACTACTTTGAAGTCGGTCCAGAAGTATTCGTTAATATTTGCCAAACCAAGCTCCTCCTTTAGAATGTTGCTTGCTTAAACTGACACAACAGCAGCTGTCAACTCTGGCCTGGGGATAGTCGTGACATTAATTGGAGCTACTCTGGACTTTCCCATAACCAGAGCACAATAGACACTTCCATCTTCATTCACATGTCTCAAGTACGAACAATGGCCATAACCATATGTGCTTGCATCAGAGAAGTGGTGTAGCTCCTTTCTCAAGACTTGTCTGAAGCCAGCAGGTACATAGCAGCGTGCTATGATGATTTTTTTCTAAATTTGCAAGATCGTTCTTCCAACGTTCCCACACTGGTCGCAGTTCATTGGGAAGAGGGTCATCCCAGCTTGTGCCATGCCTACACATTTCCTGAAGCACCTTTTTACCTATGAGCAGGAAAGGGGTAACAAACCCCAGTGGGTCATAAAGGGAGGCAACTGTGGATAGTATGCCACGTCGTGTTACTGGCTGGTCTTTTAGTCAGACACCAAATCTGAAAGTGTCGGTGTCAATGTGCCAATGGATTCCTAAGGGTCTCTCCAAGGTTGACTCATTAAAGGCCAGGTCAAGAGCCTTCGCTTCAACAGCACGCTCAGATGGCGGTATACTCTCCAACACTGATCTGTTGTTACACACAAACTTGTGCAGTCTTAGACCACCCATAGCACAGAGCTTCTGTACTTCCTTTGCAAGCTGAATAGCATTGTCCGCACTTGCTATGCTAGTAGCACCGTCATCAACATAGAAGTCTTTCATGATGACCTGTGAGCCAAGTGGAAACAGGATCTCATTGTCCTTAGCAAGTTGCTTCAGTCCGTAGTTTGCACATCCTGGTGATGACACAGCACCAAAGAGATGAACCTTCATGCGAAATTCTTGTTGTTCTTAAGGCACCATCTTTCCACAAGCAAACAAACTTCCTTTGTGCCCCACAAAAGCATGTTGACCTAGTGCGTCCCAAAGAAGAAGAAATGTCATCCCTGGGTCACTCGAATCAAAGTTTTTATTGAAAGACCATCATCTGTTACATCAAATAACACATAACGTAGCAGCTCAGATGACAAATGTTACACAACGCAAAGACAATGACTCAAACAATATGCAAGCTGCGTGGTCTCAGGGATAGCGGTGTCTATATGAATCACCATGGCAACGCTAGAAAACGTTGCATTAACTAACAAACTAAAGGTCATATACATTCACTGACTGAAGATTACGAAAATAGAAGTGGTGTGTGTGTGTGTGTGTGTGTGTGTGTGTGTGTGTGTGTGTGTGTGTGTGTGTGTGTGTGTGTGTGTGTGTGTGTGTGTGTGTGTGTGTGTGTGTGTGTGTGTGTGTGTGTGTTAGGAGCTCCGTCTGTGCAGCTGTTGGTGTTAATGGCCGCATCCGAGAGAGCGTTAAGCTTCTTGGACACTTATGGTATAACACCACGGTGTGTGGTGCATTTCATAGACAACATCGCTCATTATAATGCGCACACACAACGACGGTACTAAAACAAGTATCATATAGTTTGCGTGGGTCGTAACCATGGGGATAACATGCACAAATTCAAGCTGAAACAGGGGGTTCACTTATACTGTAAAGATAAAATGGGAAAGCTAAATTCCCATTTTACTGCTATGACCATCAGATCGGACATTCGCTCCTACTGCACGGTGTTCCGGAGTCTATTTTTAATCGATTTTAAAGCGGAGAATCTTCTTTCGTTGGTGCAAGATGTCACATGTAGGGTTGTGACCAGTTTATACATCGTGGCTATCTCAGGCTTTGGCGACATTTTGCTCATCCAGAATTTTTCAGCAATTTGTACTGTTATTACTTGCATCCCCTTTGTAATAATTGCGTTATTGCACTAGATGAGGGCTCTTCTCAACAGAGTGCTGAGTCAGGCACTTCATTTGTAGATGCAGAGGTCGATTTTCAGCAGGCTTTGGATACCTAAATCCAGCGTAGAAAAGTAAAACTGAACATTCCTGGTTAGCTGGATTCCATTTCTCCACCCCTGGCACATCCTCTTCGATACTTTTCTGACACATCCTGAAACTCAACATTGACATTCAACTCTGAAAGAAAAGAAAAAATGCTACGGTGGCTAAATAAGTTTTGCTTTGAAATAAGATAAGCTCTATACTTAATGGATCCGAAGTAAGTGATGTAAATCACTTGCCACAAAGGAAGACTTTGTTAGCCTATAATTCCAACACACATCACACTTGTGTTTGCACAAATGTGATGGAATCCTTAACCCAACCCTACCACAATAAAACAAATTATCATTACAAAGATTTAAATTAGAAAGTCTGAGCCTGTTGGATTAAAAGGCAATGTGACAAAAGCAATTAATAAATATACATTTCAGTCACATGTGGAGCCTACAGTCACATGTTTGCCTGTTTTTCACCTTTTCTGTTTTTCTGAATGTTTGGTGCGAATGATTCCCAGGTATGTCGGGCTGGTGTCAGAAAACGGCGAGGATCTCTCCAACCTCACCTTCCTGCCCGTCCTGAACCAGTACGCTCCAGCGCCCTCCCGTCTCCCTCTGAACTACACGCTCTGCATGCCCACCTTGTTCAACAGCTATGACAACGTGCTGCAGTTCGTCCAGGTCACTCACCCGCAGCACGGCTCTGCACTCTAAGCCCCGTTTCGCTCTCTTGAAAATACAACTGTGCGAACAGCTCTGAAAAATAAGACTACCAATAAAAGTGTATATTTTGGAAATTGAATAAAAGTATAGAATTCAGATGCCACTGAATTCTATACACTGGACCTTTTCTTTTTTATAAGAAATTTTTTAACTATGACTTGAAGCATGTGATGTTGCAGTGAGGAGCAAAAAGCCAATTGACAGCGGAACATAGGTCCCGATAACTTCCATACACATGTTGGTGTCTACATCGTAATACGGAAGACCAGTCTTTAAGTATCTACTGGGAGTCTCACACTTGCAACATTAGTTCTGAGACATCCCAGTTACGAAGACTGCAACAAACAGCAGAAACAAGTCGGCTTAGAGCCCTGATCAAATTAAACGAATACAAATATGGATTCTGCTTTGAGTTTAAACTTGTAAATGAAAGAAAATTGCAGTTATCATTGGATTAAAAATGCAAAGTGTGCTTCTGTGTTTGTGCAGGCGATGGAGCTCTACCAACTGCTAGGGATCCAAAGGGCCATCATCTACAAGACGAGCTGCTCCGCTACCATGGAGACGGTGCTTCAGTACTACTGCAATGTATGCAAACAAGCTAAGAGAGTCTGGGAGTTTTAGTATTACACTAAATCACAAGCGACAGAGGAAAACTTTAATATTAGAGAGAATAAGAATACCGGAAGTGACAACATTTTATGATGCTGTGTTTTCTGGTTTTGATGTACCTGACCTTTTGACCTAACGAGCAATTGGCCCACTCCAACCCCACCCCCCATTCTCAGGTGCGTGATCATAATGACGGGCTTTTTCCACATCATAGGGGAGTAAGTGTGCTATTGATAATTTGGTGAGTGTGCCAATTGATATTTGCATCAACGGTTAGAAAAGGTTCATGGCACGGACAGCAAAGTCATAAATCACAGGGTCACAACCCGTATTCTTATTCTCTCTAGCATTTAATGTGCCTTGGTTGAATTGGTTCACTTGTACCCTATATAGTGCACTCTTTTGGACGACACCATGTAAGTGTACACTTATTAACACACTATAGCCCAAAAAAGTCCTCTAAAACATGATTGCATTTTTCACAGGTTGGTTTCCTCCAGGTGTTGCCCTGGCCAATCGACTCCCACTTGAAACCTTCCTCAAACTGGTTGCCGTCTCTGTCGCCCGGTGACATCCACTACTATGGCCAGATACCCGCCAACAACGACTGTGTCTACAGAAACATGTACTCTTCCCGATATGTCCTCATGCACGACCCAGATGAAGTTATCATGCCCACCGGTAGGTTGGATCTAGCCTCAATAGGCTGACTTGATATTCAAGTTTGCGTTTCACAATGAATGTCCATCTGGCCTTGGCTGTGCATCAGTTGATGACCAAATATGGGCGCAGCCTTAAGTTGTTCTAAAAACTCGTGGTCTTGGATGTTAATGCAGACGTCTCGTAATCTTTTTACGTGGTTATTCAGTCTATTTACGATGAAACTGAGTTTTGAAATTCTGTAGACTGCGGCGCTCCTTGTCCGTCATGAATGGAAACTCCCTCCCCAGAGCACTGATTGGGCGTAGCATTTTGTAATTTTTGGAGAAGGGTTTCAACAGGTTCAGGATGTGACCTGAGATCAAGACGGTCTCACGAGGCTAGGTTCCATCCAAAAGAGACAGATATTAAGGAATAGAGGAGTGGTTTAGTTGATAATTTCCATTACATGAAACTTTGTGTCGGATGACTGTCTGGAAAGCTGTAAGGAAACGTCCAAAGTGGCACTTGAGGATGAGGTCTCTGGTGTCGCTAGATGTTCAGTGAGGCTTACTGAGAGTTAATGACGATGTGAATGATGATGTGAATCTTTTGACAGGCAACGTGTCTTTTCAAAAGTTGATGTCTGATCTGGAGACAGCCCATGGAGAGAAGGTCAACTTCTACTTTCCCAACAATGTTTTCCCTCTGGAGGAAAAGGTGGAAAACAGCAAGTATGTGTTTCAGCCGGAAGATAACAACAATAGAAAATGCAAATAAATTCAACCACAACACACACAGTCCAAACTTTTCATTCGCTCCCTATCTCCTCCGCAGGTATGACCTTCCAGAGTGGAAGCATCTTCCTGGTACCAACTTCCTGGTGCATACATTGAGGGAGATGGACAATTCGGGCTTGAACAGCGGGAAGCTGGTCCTGGATCCACGCAGCGTTCTCCAGATGGAGGTCCACGCCGTCCAGGCCCACTTTCACCAAGGCCGCACAGAGAAGGTCAGCGATTCACACTGTGTTACACATAGCGCATTGTCCATTCATCTATGCGTGTTCCGATCAATACTTTGTTCATAATTTAATGAATTGTTTAGTCTATAGAATGTCATAAAGAATTGGGAAGTGGTGAAAATGCTCATTGCAAGTTAGCAGAGGCGACTTGTCTTTCAAATAGTTTAAAATAAAGGAATTTACTTTTGACATTTGTAATACGATAAATTACAAGATACTTATACAAATCATAATACGTTTTCTGTTCAATTGACTCAACGTTTCAGCACTAATAAATACTTATAAGCGATATCATTGATCATATGAATAACATTAATACCACCACTCCAGATATCTTCAGAGCTGGCGCTGCTCTACCACATACGTCGGAGGAAGGACAGCCAGCAGAAGAGGAGTAACCTGGTTCTGGACGAGGGTCTGCTGAAGGTAGCTCAGGCTCTGGTTCCACGGGTCAACCGCGCCCTGAGCTACATGGGCCTCCTCAACACAACCACGGGCCCGGCAACCCGCAGACCCAAACCCTAATCCCAGGTGCGGGTGCTGAGGATTATCGTCTGATGACATCCAGTCACCTGTGGTCCCTTCTACTATCCCCAAACGTTTATTTTCCATCTCTTACTTCTTTGTGAGCGGTGTATGACAGTTAGCAGCCCCCGGTGGAACACTAGTACCGATGCAAGCAAGAAGAGACGTCCCTCCCTCAATCTCACCACTATCCGCACATGGCAAGCCTTCGACAGCAGGCGCTCTCCCTGGTGAGATCAGAACACCAGGGGCCGCGCTTCGTCCACCTCCCACAACAGAGTGGTACCCTACACTGCCGAGTCTTCGCCTCCCTCTACAACAGAGCGGACCGGCATAACTTAACTACACCTCTCATACAACGACTACAACTACGGCTAGTACTAACTATTTACCCATGATGGCAAGGACGTTTTTTGCGGCGGTGGCTTAGGAAGTTCTCAGCTTATACCTTCATCTCTTTGTACATGTGACCTATTAAAGCAACCCTTTTGTATCACACGGCCCGTGTATAACTCTTATTATTATCATACCATACGGTGTTATGCCAGGAGCTGGTGAGTAGTCGTATGCTTCTTCAGGTTCCCGTTTTGGGAGAAGTCCTTGGAGCATCGGGGTCATCTGTAGGGCTTCACCCCGTTGTGGCGCTTGATGCAGCTCGAGGTGATGAAGTGCTTGGGGCACTGCAGGCACGGGAACAGCCGCTCCCCCGCGTGCAAGCGCCCGTGCACCATCGGGTGACTCTTGGTGTAGAAGCCCACGGGGCAGTGGGTGCAGCGGAACGCCCGGCCCCTCTTGTGCACCCGCTAGTGCTGGTAGTATCCCGACTTGCTGCCGAAGCCCTTCTCGCACGGCAGGCAGCGGTAGCGCAGTGCGTGGGTCGTCAGCTGGTCGGGGAGCTGGAAGGTCTTGTCGCACAGTGGGCACCGCGTCTCCTCCTCTGCACACCGTGTGTTCCCCAGCGTGCTAAGGAAGTGGCGATCCCCCTCCCCAATATCCTCGCCCTCCGCACCTTTTCTCCTCTTCCTCGTCGTTCTCAGAATCAGAATCAGAAAAGCTTTATTGCCAAGTACGTTTTTTAAACATACAAGGAATTTGTCTTGGTGATGTAGGTGCACGTCACGTTCTCTATTGCAGGTTAAACAGAACAAACAAAATAAGTATAAATATATATACACACAATTTAGATTTACAAGAGCAGATTAAGTACAGGGGCATGTAGAGCCAGGGGTGGGGTGTGGAGAGAGTCAGGGTGGTTTCCGGGCCTTGTTAATAAGGCTAGTGGCGGAGGGGAAAAAGCTGTCCTTGTGACGAGAGGTTTTGGTCCTGGTGGACCTCAGCCTCCTGCCAGAGGGGAGTGGCTCAAAGAGATTGTTGCCGGGGTGGGAGGGGTCAGCCACAATCTTTCCTGCACGCTTCAGAGTCCTGGTGGCGTAAAGGTCCTGGAGCGGCGGCATATTGCAGCCAGTCACCTTCTCAGCTGAGCGAATGACACGCTGCAGTCTGCCCTCTGTCTCGTTCCTCTGTCCCCTCTTTCGGCCCTTTCCATCCACAGCTTTTCCCCGGCTCTGGGGCTGTCCTCGGGCCCGCGACGGCTCCTGCCCCACGCCAGGTTCTGCAGCGGTAGGCGTGTGGGGTGCTGGAGCGGTGGGGCTCTGGAGCGGTGGGGATGGGAGAGGGACTGCTCTTGTGGAGGTGGATCTTCAAGGCCGGCTGTGCCGCCAAGGGCCGCTGTCAAGGGGTGGACAGCTTGCTGCCTGGGGAGGAGCAGAGCACCCAAGAGTGAGGGTAGCATTTGTGACAACGCATGTCCACAGATAAGGAACTGTGCGAGCTAAAATTGTGTACATATAGAAGCACATGGTACATGAAAAAGTGTGTGTGTGTGTTGTTAATGGTTTTTTGCCTGACGTAAACTGGTCACAAGAAAGCAGTGACCCCTCATAAAGATATCTGCTCGGCGAGAACACAGGATGTAAATATCTCCCACCTTTGATGTAAGGAGAAAGTGCCTTACAGGGAGGGGGTGAAACTGTTAAAATGACTCTGTGAAACTGTGTTCAGGGCTCACTCTGCTAGAGAGGAGACTAGTGTATGCATACATTAAAATAGGTAAAATTGTCTACAACTATTGTGTGCTTTTTTGCATTTAGAAGTCTCATCTGTCCGAGACGCAATATCTCATAAAGACATTGCCATGACAGAACCAAGGTAGGGCATCTTGAATTCCACATGAGGCAATACAATGGTAAATTAGCTTATTTATTACCATATTAGCTTTACTTCCAATAAAGTAATAAAATGTGTTATACGTTATCCAGGTCTGTGATGTAAATGGTAAAAGGACAGCATTTATAGAGCGCTTTTCAATGTGTTTGAGATTGCTGGTGAGATGGCTGGTCTAACCTGTGCACAATGATTTCTCAATGCAGGTGTGCAGCCCCACCCAGCCCCAAAGTCCAATCAGTCTGACTCGGGCCAGGTGAGGCTGCTTAAACCAGCCATTAGCCACACACTTGACAGCAACCCATTCACACACACATCCATAGACACATTTATGCACCGATAGCAGCCAAATCTTCTGAGGAGTGTTTTAGGTGTCATTGTCAGGGACACCTCGATATTGACCCAGGACGAGCTGGGGATTGAAGCAAGCCCTTCCGGCTAAGCAACTCATAGTGAGCCCTTAACAGGATATCCATAGCAGAGCTGTGTTTAGTCTGAGTGAGGGCCTTACGGATTCATTTAGCCAGGATAGACAATATGAGCACAGAGTAAATTCGACGTAAACTACACACAAGAGACAAAGGTGAGTGAAACTTCTCGTGTGTGTGTGTGTGTGTGTGTGTGTGTGTGTGTGTGTGTGTGTGTGTGTGTGTGTGTGTGTGTGTGTGTGTGTGTGTGTGTGTGTGTGTGTGTGTGTGTGTGTGTGTGTGTGTGTGTGTGTGAAAATAATAGTCTGCTTCCATGCCGTGGCACTTAGTTTGTAGCGCTGTACCATAGGTACAACCAGTGACGATCGCTTCGTCACATAGTGACGTTACTAGTTTAACTACATTTCTCGTGTGCGTGTGTTTTAATTAGTATGAGCATTGTGTAATGAACATTGTGTTTGATCAACTCATCCCTTATATGCCATTAGCATGATGTCATGGCGACGGTGGGGAAGTGTCTTCCTGGTTCTGACTCCTCTGATGTCTTTGATGGGAGTGATGATGTTTACTCTCTACCAGCGATTGCAGGCGGACCGGAGAGTGACGGGTCACGGCAACCACATCAGTGTACGAGGATACATGTTGAGCTGCGGAGCGGTGGAACTAACTTTCTGATGTCCCTTTTTAGCATCCTCGAAATTACTTTCAATTATGTTAAATATAAACACTAACAAAACAGAATTTTTCATTAAAAAAAGTGGTTTCATTAAAAGTATTATATTTAACTATTCCACACTAGACCTATTATATATTGTTAATTGGGAACTTACATTATCCCAAATGTTTCCAACGTGTTTCAAACCCAGAGAAATCTGTACTTTCATTCAAGATAACCAATTCTGTTAAGATTTGGTGAGCGTCACATCTCCTTAACCCCCTAACGTCCGGGGAACCACGCAAAAACAGTAGTCCAGTAGACCAGGGGTTCCCAGCCTTTGACTTTAGGTGTACCACTAAATTGTGATTAAGACCTAAATACACATGCAGTGCTGAGCAGAGTGCCAATGCCCCCTTACAAATATTACTGCAGGGAACATTGTGCCTACATGATTACCAGTTTGTTAACACTCCAGTTTTTATTAGTGGCATTAGTATTATATTACCCCACAGACCTATTAATATTTGTTTTCTACATTTTGTTTCCTGTTTCAAACCCAGGATCTTGTTTTACAAAATAATTTTCTGTTATACTCTTCAAACCCCCCAGTAAAGACAGTGTCCATACAGGGGCCCAGCCTTTGCTTTTGTGCACATTGTGATTAAATTTCTTCCGTGGACCACCTCCATTCTATTCCGGTGCTGAGCAGAGTGATGCACTTTTCGTTTACTGCAAGAGGCCATGGAATCAGTTGTGGCGCCAATGTGTCCAGTTGGCACAGGAACGACTGTTCCCGAGCGCAATGCTTCCACCCACAGGCCTACAGTGCGCACATTCAGGTGACACAAACCTCAAAATAAACGAAGAAAGGATGCTGTGTGGTGCAGAGTTTCTGAGTACAATCTGTAACGGACACCAAATTGTCGGAGTAATAACTTTTGTGCTCTGCTTCCATGACCGAATGACAGGTCCGTGTAGCCTACTTTAACAGGTAGAAGAGTTGCTGATTATTTTGGGGAAGCCACTCTGCCCTGTCCAAAAGATAAGTTGTTGTTTTTTGCTCAAAGAAGGAAAGTGGTTACCGTCAAAGCGCACCACCCACCGTCCAACTATTTTGATTACGAAGACTTTTAGATTGGCTCAAGATATATAACAGAGTGAAAAGTCGTATTTTCAGCCGTTTTGAAGCACTCTGCCCTCCAAAATAAACGAAGAAGAGAGGTTGGCTATTAGTGTCAAAGTTCACAAGTACGTTTTTAAGTTGTTTAAAGGGGAACCGTAACGGTCAGTTATTTTGTAATATAAGTGAGTACTGATTTTATCACTCCTGTTTCAATGAAAAGGTTTCGTAATTTTCAAACAAATTTGAGGAATGGTGCAATAAATTCCCAGACCAATGACATCAACGGTCCAACTTTTCTATAGAGATGGACTCTAGATAGAGTTGATTGAAGTTTTTTCCTAGCATGCGTATCAACAGTACTTACAGTGCCTTGTGAAAGTATTCGGCCCCCTTGAACTTTTCGACCTTTTGCCACATTTCAGGCTTCAAACATAAAGATATAAAACTGTATTTTTTTGTGAAGAATCAACAACAATTTATCATCATTAGTCATTTAGGTCAACATTGGATCATTCAGAGATCCTCACTGAACTTCTGGAGAGAGTTTGCTGCACTGAAAGTAAAGGGGCTGAATAATTTTGCACGGCCAATTTCTCAGTTTTTTATTTGTTAAAAAGAGTTTGAAATATCCAATAAATTTCGTTCCACTTCATGATTGTGTCCCACTTGTTGTTGATTTTTCACAAAAAATTACAGTTTTATATCTTTGTTTGAAGCCTGAAGTGTGGCAAAATGTCGAAAAGTTCAAGGGGGCCAAATACTTTCGCAAGGCACTGTATATTAGTACTTGTATTAGAAAAAAGCAGAAAGCCATATGAATTGAAAAATAGCGGGGTAAAAATGTATGTGACATGAAAAATCGAGTGATCAATTATTAATTGATTTGATTAATTTAAAGCCGATTTGTGATATCGGCTGACGTGATATGAACAGAGCCACGTTTCATCATTCTCCCTGTCTTGCATTCATCATTCAGAACACAAAATTAGCATTTACCATTGAAGAAAAGGTGAGTAACACATTTTATTTGGGGGGGGGGGGGGGGGGGGGGGGGGGATGGAAGTGATAAATGCTTATAAATTAATAATGGAAGTGATGAAATATATTAATTCAAACAGTGATAAATTGTAGATTTGATTTGAAACAGTGTTGCTCAGAAACATTGTTTTTCAACCCTTTTTGAGCCACGGCACATTTGAGCTGACAATTCTTTACACGATAATTAACCAGTAATAAATAATTATACTGTTTCATTTCAAAGTAAACCTTTTAACAGAAATTAGTTTTGAAAAGAAAATTCCAAATATAAAATATTCTGATCGATTTTCATCTGCCAACACCAAAAATCTATTTTGATTGGATAACGCGGAGTGCCACGGGTCGTTGTAAGGTCAATAAATAAACTCCTTTTCGTCAGGTAGCCACTAGCCAGCTAATTGATCTGCTTCGAACCCTTGAGACGGAAAAGATGGTGAAAAGCAAATTAGATGACTGGTGGCTGGCTCGAATAAAAGGCTAAGACAAATGGATATCCGTAGTTTATTTATTCCATATGCTGCAGCACATAAAAGACACGGTTTCAAAGGCAACTCCACGCAGAGCAGAGTTCTCGAGAAAAAGCGCACTAAATTTAGGAGGGAAGCCCTTTTTATAGTGGGGCAAGCAACATCTCAGAAATGACACTAGATGGCGCCAACATCTCAGAAATGACACTAGATGGCGCCATTTGACTATCTATAACGGGTTTTAAAGCTGGACACCTGGTCTGGGGAGAGGATAAGCAGTCAAGAACAGATACATTGTTTGGGAGAGGAGCTTGCTCAGGAGTTTTTCAAATGAGAACAGAGCACAAAAAGAATACAGGAAAAACAGACAGCTGTGGGGAGGTAGACAGTTGAAAAGACAGGCCACCATAGTGTGCACATCAAAACTAATTTGTTTAAGCGAGCTGACCTGCTCAATGGCCTGCTCAAGCTGATGAGTCATTTTTCATCACATATGTTGAATATGTAATGTTAAAATTAGATTGATTGTGGCGAGCAGCTTGGTGAGGTGATGTCGCTGATCATTCGAGTGGTCAACTTCATTGTTGCCCGAGCTTTAAATGATCGCCAGTTTAAAGCTCTGTTAGACGAAGTTGGGAGTAATTATCCCGGTCTGCTTTTACATGGCAATGTGCGTTGGTTGTCACGGGGGAAGGTGCTGAGTGAGTCCTGAGAGAAATCCGGACTTTTCTCAGAATTAAAGGCGTGGAGCATCCTGAGCCAACGAAAACCGAATGGCTCCTGCAGTTTCACTTTCTCGTGGACGTAACTGGCCATCTGAACCAACTCAATATAAGAATGCAAGGTATTGGAAATACAGTCTTATCCATTCAACATGCAGTGTTTGCATTTGAAAGCAAGCTGGAACTCATTATCAGGGACATTGAAACGGGTCGTCTTCTGCACTTTGAAACATTGCGACAATTTAGAGATGCTTGCATAGCAAGTGACCCCACTCAACATTTTGATCTCCAGCAGATAGCTGGCTTTACATCCAATCTCCTGCAGTCATTCAAATGGCGTTTTGGAGAATTTCGCGAGCGCGGTGGTCTTTTAAAAAAAATGCACGCATAAAGTTACATTCAATTTAATTAAATAGTATATAGCTCACAAGGAAATACATTTAGAAATATTTTACTTTTATGGCTCTCCCAACCAAAAAGGTTCCCGACCCCTGCTCTAGAGGCAAGGTCTGCAGGGTTATTGTTAGTAGAGACATATCTCCACTGCTGAGGAGCTGTGCTGAGATGTATTTTCTGTATCCGGTTTGACATAAATGTGTGAAAAGGACGTGCCTCATTGTTGATATAACCCAAAAGTCGGTCCAGAAGTATTCGTTAATATTTGCCAAACCAAGCTCCTCCTTTAGAATGTTGCTTGCTGAAACTGACACAACAGCAGCTGTCAACTCTGACCTGGGGATAGTCGTGACATTAATTGGAGCTACTCTGGACTTTCCCATGACCAGAGCACAATATACACTTCCATCTTCATTCACATGTCACATGTCACAAGTACGAACACAGACCATAACCATATGTGCTTGCATCAGAGAAGTGGTGTAGCTCCTTTCTCAAGACTTGTCTGACGCCAGCTGGTACATAGCAGCGCGCTATGATTATTTTTTTCTAAATTTGCAAGATCGTTCATCCAACGTTCCCACACTGGTCGCAGTTCATTGGGAAGAGGGTCATCCCAGCTTGTGCCATGCCTACACATTTCCTGAAGCACCTTTTTACCTATGAGCAGGAAAGGACCCCAGTGGGTCATAAAGGGAGGCAACTGTGGATAGTATGCCACGTCGTGTTACTGGCTGGTCTTTTAGTCAGACACCAAATCTGAAAGTGTCGGTGTCAATGTGCCAATGGATTCCTAAGGGTCTCTCCAAGGTTGACTCATTAAAGGCCAGGTCAAGAGCCTTCGCTTCAACAGCACGCTCAGATGGCGGTATACTCTCCAACACTGATCTGTTGTTACACACAAACTTGTGCAGTCTTAGACCACCCATAGCACAGAGCTTCTGTACTTCCTTTGCAAGCTGAATAGCATCGTCCGCACTTGCTATGCTAGTAGCACCGTCATCAACATAGAAGTCTTTCATGATGACCTGTGAGCCAAGTGGAAACAGGATCTCATTGTCCTTAGCAAGTTGCTTCAGTCCGTAGTTTGCACATCCTGGTGATGACACAGCACCAAAGAGATGAACCTTCATGCGAAATTCTTGTTGTTCTTAAGGCACCATCTTTCCACGAGCAAACAAACTTCCTTTGTGCCCCACAAAAGCATGTTGACCTAGTGCGTCCCAAAGAAGAAGAAATGTCATCCCTGGGTCACTCGAATCAACGTTTTTATTGAAAGACCATCATCTGTTACATCAAATAACACATAACGTAGCAGCTCAGATGACAAATGTTACACAACGCAAAGACAATGACTCAAACAATATGCAAGCTGCGTGGTCTCAGGGATAGCGGTGTCTATATGAATCACCATGGCAACGCTAGAAAACGTTGCATTAACTAACAAACTAAAGGTCATATACATTCACTGACTGAAGATTATGAAAATAAAATGCATTTATTGCTAGAAGTGTGTGTGTGTGTGTGTGTGTGTGTGTGTGTGTGTGTGTGTGTGTGTGTGTGTGTGTGTGTGTGTGTGTGTGTGTGTGTGTGTGTGTGTGTGTGTGTGTGTGTGTGTGTGTGTGTGTGTGTGTGTGTGTGTGTGTGTGTGTGTGTGAGGAGCTCCGTCTGTGCAGGTGTTGATGGCCGCATCCGAGAGAGTGTTAAGCTTCTTGGACACTTATGGTATAACACCACGGTGTGTGGTGCATTTCATAGACAACATGAACTCTGAAAGAAAAAGAAAAATGCTATGCTGGCGAAATAAGTTTTGCTTTGAAATAAGATAAGCTCTATACTTCATGGATCCGATGTAAGTGACGTAAATCCCTTGCCGCAAAGGAAGACTTTGTTGGCCTATAATTCCAGCACACATCACACTTGTGTTTGCACAAATGTGATGGAATCCTTAACCCAACCCTACCACAATAAAAAAAATTATCATTACAATGATTTAAATTAGAAAGTCTGAGCCTGTTGGATTAAAAGGCAATGTGACAAAAGCAATTCATAAATATACATTTCAGTCACATGTGGAGCCTACAGTCACATGTTTGCCTGTTTTTCACCTTTTTTGTTTTTCTGAATGTTTGGTGCGAATGATTCCCAGGTATGTCGGGCTGGTGTCAGAAAACGGCGAGGATCTCTCCAACCTCACCTTCCTGCCCGTCCTGAACCAGTACGCACAAGTGCCCTCCCGTCTCCCTCTGAACTACACGCTCTGCATGCCCACCTTGTTCAACAGCTACGACAACGTGCTGCAGTTCGTCCAGGTCACTCACCCGCAGCACGGCTCTGCACTCTAAGCCCCGTTTCGCTCTCTTGAAAATACAGCTGTGCGAACAGCTCTGAAAAAAAAAGACTACCAATAAAAGTGTATATCTTTGAAATTGAATAAAAGTATAGAATTCAGATGCCACTGAATTCTATACACTGGACCTTTTCTTTTTTATAACAAAATATTTAACTATAACTTGAAGCATGTGATGTTGCAGTGAGGAGCAAAAAGCCAATTTACAGCGGAACATAGGTCCCGATAACTTCCATACACATGTTGGTGTCTACGTCGTAATACGGAAGACCAGTCTTTAAGTATCTACTGGGAGTCTCACACTTGCAACATCAGTCCCGAGACATCCATGTTACGACGGCTGTAACAAACAGCAGAAACAAGTTGGCTTAGACCCCTGGTCAAATGAAATGAATACAAATATGGATTCTGCTTTGAGTTTAAAGTTGTAAATGAAAGAAAATTGCATTTATTATTGGATTAGAAATGCAAAGTGTGCTTCTGTGTTTGTGCAGGCGATGGAGCTCTACCAACTGCTAGGGATCCAAAGGGCCATCATCTACAAGACGAGCTGCTCTGCTACCATGGAGACGGTGCTTCAGTACTACTGCAATGTATGCAAACAAGCTAAGAGAGTCTGGGAGTTTTAGTATTGCACTAAATCACAAGCGACAGAGGAAAACTTTAATATTAGAGAGAATAAGAATACCGGAAGTGACAACATTTTATGATGCTGTGTTTGCTGGTTTTGGTGTACCTGACCTTTTGACCTAATGAGCAATTGGCCCACTCCAACCCCAACCCCCATTCTCAGGTGGGTGATCATAATGACGTGCTTTTTTCCACATCATAGGTGAGTAAGTGTGCTATTGATAATTAGGTGAGTGTGCCAATTGATATTTGCATCAACGGTTAGGAAAGGATCACGGCACGGACAGCAAAGTCATAAATCACAGGGTCACAACCCGTATTCTTATTCTCTCTAGCATTTAATGTGCCTTGGTTGAATTGGTTCATTTGTACCCTATATAGTGGATTCTTTTGGAGGACACCATGTAAGTGTACACTTATTAACACACTATAGCCCAAAAAAGTCCTCTAAAACATGATTGCATTTTTCACAGGTTGGTTTCCTCCAGGTGTTGCCCTGGCCAATCGACTCCCACTTGAAACCTTCCTCAAACTGGTTGCCGTCTCTGTCGCCCGGTGACATCCACTACTATGGCCAGATACCCGCCAACAACGACTGTGTCTACAGAAACATGTACTCTTCCCGATATGTCCTCATGCACGACCCAGATGAAGTTATCATGCCCACCGGTAGGTTGGATCTAGCCTCAATAGGCTGACTTGATATTCAAGTTTGCGTTTCACAATGAATGTCCATCTGGCCTTGGCTGTGCATCAGTTGATGACCAAATATGGGCGCAGCCTTAAGTTGTTCTAAAAACTCGTGGTCTTGGATGTTAATGCAGACGTCTCGTAATTTTTTTACATGGTTATTCAGTCTATTTACGATGAAACTGAGTTTTGAAATTCTGTAGACTGTGGCGCTCCTTGTCCGTCATGAATGGAAACTCCCTCCCCAGAGCACTGATTGGGCGTAGCATTTTGTAATTTTTGGAGAAGGGTTTCAACAGGTTCAGGATGTGACCTGAGATCAGGACGGTCTCACGAGGCTAGGTTCCATCAATAAGAGACAGATATTAAGGAATAGAGGAGTGGTTTAGTTGATAATTTCCATTACATGAAACTTTGTGTCGGATGACTGTCTGGAAAGCTATAAGGAAACGTCCAAAGTGGCACTTGAGGATGAGGTCTCTGGTGTCGCTAGATGTTCAGTGAGGCCTACTGAGAGTTAATGACGATGTGAATGATGATGATGTGAATCTTTTGACAGGCAACATGTCTTTTCAAACGTTGATCTCTGATCTGGAGACAGCCCATGGAGAAAAGGTCAACTTCTACTTTCCCAACAATGTTTTCCCTCTGGAGGAAAAGGTGGAAAACAGCAAGTATGTGTTTCAGCCGGAAGATAACAACAATAGAAAATGCAAATGAATTCAACCACAACACACACAGTCCCAAACTTTTCATTCGTTCCCTATCTCCTCCGCAGGTATGACCTTCCAGAGTGGAAGCATCTTCCCGGCACCAACGTCCTGGTACATACATTGAGGGAGGTGGACAATTCGGGCTTGAGCACCGGGAAGCTGGTCTTGGATCCACGCAGCGTTCTCCAGATGGGGGTCCACACCGTCCAGGCCCATTTTCACCAAGGCCGCACAGAGAAGGTCAGCGATAGGCGACACATAGGGCATTGTCCATTCATCTATGCGTGTTCCGATCAATACTTTGTTCATAATTTAATGAATTGTTTAGTCTATAGAATGTCATAAAGAATTGGGAAGTGGTGAAAATGCTCATTGCAAGTTAGCAGAGGCGACTTGTCTTTCAAGTAGTAAAAAAAAAAAGGAATTTACTTTTCAAATTTGTAATACGATAAATTACAAGATACTTATACAAATCATAATACGTTTTCTGTTCAATTGACTCAACGTTTCAGCACTAATAAATACTTGTAAGCGATATCATTGATCATATGAATAACATTAATACCACCACTCCAGATATCTTCAGAGCTGGCGCTGCTCTACCACATACGTCGGAGGAAGGACAGCCAGCAGAAGAGGAGTAACCTGGTTCTGGACGAGGGTCTGCTGAAGGTAGCTCAGGCTCTGGTTCCACGGGTCAACCGCGCCCTGAGCTACATGGGCCTCCTCAACACAACCACGGGCCCGGCAACCCGCAGACCCAAACCCTAATCCCAGGTGCGGGTGCTGAGGATTATCGTCTGATGACATCCAGTCACCTGTGGTCCCTTCTACTATCCCCAAACGTTTCTTTTCCATCTCTTACTTCTTTGTGAGCGGTGTATGACAGTTAGCAGCCCCCGGTGGAACACTAGTACCGACGCAAGCAAGAAGAGATGTCCCTCCCTCAATCTCACCACTATCCGCACATGGCAAGCCTTCGACAGCAGGCGCTCTCCCTGGTGAGATCAGAACACCAGGGGCCGCGGTTCGTCCACCTCCCACAACAGAGTGGTACCCTACACTGCCGAGTCTTCGCCTCCCTCTACAACAGAGCGGACCGGCTTAACTACACCTCTCATACAACGACTACAACTATGGCTGGTACTATCTACTTACTCATGATGGCAAGGACGTTTTTTGCGTTCATAATGTAACTTCCTCAGCGGGCGGCGGTGGCTTAGGAAGTTCTCAGCTTGTACCTTCATCTCTTTGTACATGTGACCTATTAAAGCAACCCTTTTGTATCAGACGGCCCGTGTACAACTCTTATTATTATCATACCATACGGTCTTATGCCAGGAGCTGGTGAGTAGTCGTATGCTTCTTCAGGTTCCCGTTTTGGGAGAAGTCCTTGGAGCATCGGGGTCATCTGTAGGGCTTCACCCCGTTGTGGCGCTTGATGCAGCTCGAGGTGATGAAGTGCTTGGGGCACTGCAGGCACGGGAACGGCCGCTCCCCCGCGTGCAAGCGCCCGTGCACCATCGGGTGACTCTTGGTGTAGAACCCCACGGGGCAGTGGGTGCATCGGAACGCCCGGCCCCTCTTGTGCACCCGCTAGTGCTGGTAGTATCCCGACTTGCTGCCGAAGCCCTTCTCGCACGGCAGGCATCGGTAGGGCAGCGCGTGGGTCGTCAGCTGGTCGGGGAGCTGGAAGGTCTTGTCGCACAGTGGGCACCGCGTCTCCTCCTCTGCACACCGTGTGTTCCCCAGCGTGCTAAGGAAGTGGCAGTCCCCCTCCCCAATATCCTCGCCCTCCGCACCTTTTCTCCTCTTCCTCGTCGTTCTCGTTCCTCTGTCCCCTCTTTCGGCTCTTTCCATCCACAGCTTTTCTCCTGCTCTGGGGCCCGCGACGGCACCTGCCCCACGCCAGGTTCTGCAGCGGTAGGCGTGTGGGGTGCTGGAGCGGTGGGGCTCTGGAGCGGTGGGGATGGGAGAGGGACTGCTCTTGTGGAGGTGGATCTTCAAGGCCGGCTGTGCCGCCAAGGGCCGCTGTCAAGGGGTGGACAGCTTGCTGCCTGGGGAGGAGCAGAGCACCCAAGAGTGAGGGTAGCATTTGTGACAACGCATGTCCACAGATAAGGAACTGTGCGAGCTAAAAAGTGTACATATAGAAGCACATGGTATACGAAAAAATTTACATCATTGAGTGTTAGTGTGAGAAGATAACCAGATAATGAATCATTGTGTGTGTGTGTGTGTGTGTGTGTGTGTGGTTAATGGCTGGTTCAAGCAGCCTCACCTTGCCTGAGTCAGACTGATATAATCTCGGGGGCTGGGTGAGGCTGCATGACTAGGGTGCATTGAGTAATCAAAGCACATGGGTTAAACCAGCCATCACCACACACCCTTGGGGAGATCTCTGCCATTGCAGCATGGAAAACCTCGATCTTCCTCCAACACTCTACAAACTGAACATCAACCTGTGTCCTGGTCGAGCCCAGTAAAGCCACATAATGCGGCAAGGGAAGACTTCTATAGTCATTCCTAGATAAATCATGTAATTACAGAAAATAACGTATCACTAAAAAACTAACTAACTCACAAACAGCCTTAAAATAAACTCTTCATCCCCAGTGTCTCCAGCAGAACACGTCTCACCCGATGCTTTTGCTGGCAAAACTTGTCGCTGTGGCCCAAGGAACTATCCCGGGAATCCTCCACTATAACACAGAGGTTCCCCGTCAGAGTAACCGCTGTGCTGGTTTTCCCCGGGTAGATCTTGGTGGTGGCTTTGGGAGGAGGCGATAGTGTGGCCATGTTTTCCTCCACGCACGGCGTTTCTGAGGTAGTCAAGATGATCAGCAGTGTCCTCAATTAACACATGCTACCAGCCAATGGCCGATAGATTTGAATCAGGGTTACATGCTTGGCCAGCAGATTAATCCACTCTGGCAGGTAAAATAAAATAAAAAACATTCTAAAAATGAATGTTGCACCCTGAACATGATATATACGCATGAGAAGCACAAGAAAGTATAATCGCTAATATCTTTCAATATATGGGCAACAACTCATAAAACACACAATAGTAATAAAGTAAGTGACAGTATAATTGTGATGAGAAATTACTCAAGGCCCCATTCCAAGGTCAGCTCACTTAAACTAATTAGTTTTGATTTGCACAAAAGTGGCCTATCTGTCTTTCCAACTATCTACCTCCCCACAGCTGTCTGTTTTTTCCGTATTCCTGCATTGTGTTCTGTTCTCATGTGAGAAATGCCTGAGAAAGCTCTAGCTAGCTTGCTGGTTTTTCTGTGGTATCTGATTATGAGACGATTTGTTCTGACTCTCTCCCCTCTCGCTACTCTGCGCAGGCTGCTGAACTCGTCGCCCTCGCCGAAGCCTGCCGAGCAGCAGCGGGTGCCACCGTCACCATCTACACTGACTCCCAGTACGCGCTCGGCGTCGTCCGTGACTTCGGGGCCCTCTGGCGGCACAGGGGTTCCTCGCATCATCTGACAAAAGTATTATGCGCCATGACAAAATATCTGCGTTACTCGATGCCATTCTCCTTCCCGCCCAAATAGTGGTAGTTAAATGCGCAGCACACACAGGCAGTACAGACACTGTGTCCCTGGGTAATGACAGAGCGGACGCAGCGGCAAAGGTCGCGGCTACACGACCTCCACCTGCTCACACCACACTCGTTTCTATCCCTATCAGTCAAAAAGCTGCATCCATCGCAGAGGTCCAGAGGCCCATTCGAACACGTCATGATGGATTTTGTTGAACTAGGACCATCGGAAGGCAAGCGCTATCGCCATGTGATGGTCGACACGTGGTCTAAATAGGTCGAGGCGTTCCCTGCCTCAAAGGCAACGGCTGGAGTAGTCGCAAAAGCATTACTAACGGAAATTGTGCCACGATGGGGCATTCCCGCAAAACTCTCTAGCGACAATGGCTCACACTTCGTTAACCAGGCCATCAAAGAGATCAGCACATACATCGGCATCAACCTCAAATACCATTGCTCGTACCACCCCCAGAGCGGTGGTGCAGTGGAACGTGAGAACGGAACATTAAAAGCAAAGCTCGCGAACATCGGCACAGAGACAGGCCTACCCTGGACAAAGGGGCTCCCTCTAGCGTTGATGTACGATGAGAATGAGAGTCAGAACAAGGACCGGACTCTCACCCTTTGAAGTTTTGTTTGCTAACCCTCCCCCTGTAGGTACAGCGGCACCAGGAAAGCAGGCGATTCCCTCTACCACACACTTGTGTTACAATATTGTGTCTCCCTGTCTAATGCTCTCTCACGGGTACGGCTGCAGGTGACCCCTGCTCTTCCCCGCGCCGCTTCTCCTTTTTATTTGCGCATCTAACCTCGCATCCGCCGCCATTAACAGAAACAGCGCAGAACGCTGCCAACCGGGAGTAATTAACCTTACATTCATCGAGGGGGTAACGGCCACAGTAGAAATAGACCTTTGCACTATATTTGTCTGTGGGAACCCATTTGAGACGCGACGGATACGGTGGGACAACGTTTACATATGCTATATGTACAAAAATACACAGAACGACAGAAATTGCGCTAGCTGGCATAATGCATTTTGGACCACGTCATATATAGATTGGGGGTATCCTATGCCTGCGGGGAGCGATCGCAGCCTGAAAACACGTCTCAATCGTTAAAGCTGGCGCTGTAGTTCGACAATGTTCAGCCGACGACTGTAATCCCTTACTTATTACCCTGAAAGACCCCACACGTAAAGATTTCCAATTGTTCTCTATGGGTGTCTCCGTGGCAGGGAAAGACCCAATAGGGGTCTTCTTCCTCGACGTCCGCGTGTCTCCCAACGCAACCCTCAGCTTGTCCGACTCCCCACTTGGACAGCCCAATGCATCCTTGAATAGTAATCCTTTTCATAGCGTCCAGGTTAATAACTCCAGGGACACCATGGCCCTGGAAACTGGGTTTGTGTCAAAAAATATCCTGTTGGACTGAATGTTGTTCTCCACTAGGGACTTACGGGTCTCTGAGTGTGTTGCATCGTCCCCTTCTGGGCACAATGGCTTTATACGTCGACCCACGTGCTAACCTGGCTGGGTATAATTGTGTTCTGTCCTTGTTCACCGACCTGCCCGTTAATGTGTCATGTGCCCCGTACCACCACTCACTGCCCATCACCGGGAGGCATAAACGTCCCTATTTCCGGCCTGTTATGGCCAATTACACTTGCCACTCCCGTACTCTCTCTGGGGGAGTGGCTGTAGGCACCTTTCGATGGTGCAACTCCACCACCGACATCAATGATAGACGTAGCCCATACTCCCCCACCTGGTTTACTAACCATTCCCCCATTGTATGCATACACGTTGTTGACCTTTGCTGTCAGTAGGAAGCGGGTGTGAACGTCTTTAATAAAC
The DNA here is from genome assembly GCA_026745465.1 of Lota lota. NCBI lineage: Eukaryota > Metazoa > Chordata > Actinopteri > Gadiformes > Lotidae > Lota > Lota lota. Next base: position 215,497 of record JACYXH010000207.1, on the reverse strand, counting down.
ACATGCAGGAACCGATGAGGTAAGCATGATTTCCAGTATGTGTTTGGGGACGTCTTAAATAAACACGTACTGGAACACATGAGGTAAGCATTGGGCTATATGCATTGCTAAATGTCAGCAGCAGCAACCAACCTACATAAATAAAGTGCTGCAAACCAAAGCCATTCGAGTTTGTAGTGGTGCATTCTCAACATGCACAAGCACTGTTAAACAGTGAATGGGGATGTTGAGAATGTCTCTGTCTCTCTCTTGCTGTCTCTCCCTTCATCTCTATTTTGTTTCATTCATAAGCTCAACGTTTGTTTTTTTTTTTTAGGTGTTTTTACAGTAATCATTTTCAACATTGTCCTTGGGGTGGTCCTATGTGGATGTGGGTTGAGATAGGAAAAAACGATTAACTCAGTTGGATAATAACCTATCATGATCTTATCCCAACCCCATGTTGTCCCTGTCTCTCCACTTTTCATTCGGAAACGATTATTGCATTATAAATGATTACATTCTAAATTGTATTCTTTTTGAACAGTCACACTTTTTTAGTTTTCTAGTAGGCCTAGTTGCTGTTCACCTCATCATTAGTGCAGTGTAGCAAGCCCGAGCCCCTGTTTGACCAAATCAGCTCCGGCAGTAGAGAGCGACCTCTAATGGCAAAATACGGTACTCGCTCAAGTTAGAACGAGAGTTTAAAAAAGATTGAGACTTTTTGGCAGGGTATAATTTAGCCTAGGTTAAGTAGAAAAGTCTTATTAACTCTAAAGTCACCAATATTTTTTTATTTACTTTTTCACCTTGTTAGGTCATATCATTCACCAATTCAACAATCTATGCCAATGTTATTTTATATTCAAAAGGTTATATACAAAAAGTTATTCTGTGTGATGACAACTTGTAGGAATAGGCTTGATTTACAGTCTATCAGTCTTTGTTCATCCATCTGTCTTTTAAAGTATTTCATAGAAACAGTGGCCCCCAGAGGTACAGAACAGAAGCCATCAGAGGAGGGTAGGACCGGGCGTCCCAGATAGCTAGAACCATGTCAAGTTGACTCACGCTGACCTGCCCTACCACCGTGTCTACTGCACTGCAAGCTCCTGTCTTCCTTGTAGCTGGACCTTAAGTCGCACGAAAATCCTCTTCATTGAATTTCAACTCAAAATGTTTTCACTTTTCATATCTTGAGCACACGACCGGCTACGTCCCATCTGTAAATAAGATAGTGTGCTCGCAGACGGAATAGGATCCCAACCAAATAAATGAGGACTTAATAGTGGTGTATCAAAAATGGCCCAGTAGTGGCATAGAATTACAAAGGAGTAGGAGCACTCCACCCCAACACCCACCCAGGGCCAAGGAGAACACTCCATGGGCATCACAACACCTGAAGGTGGACGGGCGCCTGTATGCATGGCGGCGGCCAAACCAGTGCACGTGGTGCCCAAAGTACCTCATCACCTCAAGCTGCATCAAGAGACACATGCTGTGCCTGTGCCACGACGGGGTGAAGCCCTACAGATATGCCAAAATGGTGTAGGGTAGTGCGTACCCCTGCACAAGTTAAACTTTTATATATCAACACATAAGTGTGTGTGTCTTTGCAAAGTCCGATTTTTAACATTTTTAATCATATACGATTTTAATATTGTATAAAATGATAGGTTTTTACATCATTTGCTGCTGCACATTGATTCCATTACAGTCCTATAACCTGGTTGTTGTTTGTACAGACTAGTAGCCAGCACTGTCTCACCTCCACAGCTTCCTCTTCCACACCACAACCATGTGGGCTTTCTGTCCAGGCACGTTCAGACCGCTCTCTCCCTGGTGGTCCCACCCTAATCTCATCCTAACTGATAAAGCTTCAGCCTACTGATCACATCTGCATTCTTTCTCTCTCTCTCTCTCTCTCGCTCTCGCTCTCGCTCTCGCTCTCGCTCTCGCTCTCTCTCTCGCTCTCTCGCTCTCTCTCTCTCTTACCATTCACCCGCTTAGCATATACTGCAGATATGCCAAAACACGCACACATGCACTTATACAAATGTAATGCAGTCCATACAGTAACCTTTACACATACAATTGTGTGAAAATCTGAACAATCCACAAATTTCACTTGGATGTGTAACACTTTGCACTAACATAGCATTTCCTAGCAACTTTGTTACTGTCATTTCATTTAGTTCCTAATTTTTACCTCCAAAATATTGTAATGTGACCAATGTACTTCTTGAAAGGTTGATTTCCCTTAGCACACTGTATCTGTGTATGGAATCTCATGGCTTAAGTATTTCCTTTCAAGAAAAGAATGGCAGTGTTTTCTTTGTCACAAAGTGTGTGTTTACCGTTGGAGCTATGGTGGCCCTCTCTCTTACTCTATCAGTTCATTTTCGACAGATCCTGGTTTTGTCTAATGTTTTTGATAAAGTGTCTAGCCAAAGACCAACAACAAACACAGAGGATGAGAAGATATACCAGCAATAGGTTTCAATGTATTTATTCTCGTTCATCACATTTGCCTGGTTAAAGCAGTTCTATATATTTTTCTCTTAGTTAAGGTAAACGAGCAACTTGTGAGTGAATGAAAACAAAATGTAATTTTATGATGGTATTTTTTCTTGGATTGATTTGATTTGTGTGTCCCCATTCAAAATCAAACCACATTTATTTACTTTTTTGCTTCATGGTATAAACACAAATCCTTGATCAGCAACACTTTATTCTAGTATCAAATAGCACAGCAGTGCATTCCTGCACGCATGCCTGCGTGCGTGCGTGCGTGTGTGTGTGTGAGTCCGAAAAGATAACACATCATAATGGCTTTCATTGAAGTATCTCCATGTTCCATATCTCCCGAGTGCCACTGAACCATCAAACCCAAGTACCAGCAGCACACTCGGCTAATCATCGGCACTTAATTCCCCCCCCCCCCCCCCCCCCCCCCCCCCCCCAGACACGCGCGCACACACACACACACACACACACTGTCACGGCAAAACACCTATTGTCGGGATGATGTCTATATCCTGAACGCGCATTCACATCCAAGCGCGCACAGACACACGCACACAACCTCGGTTCCATCTTTTTTCAAATCCGTTTTATTTTTAGGGTTTTCATTTTAGACCGATTTCGGAGGAATTAATGGTGGGGTGCGGGCTGATAGACATAAACAAACAAATAGATGTGTGGGCGCGTTTCTCTCTCCCTCTCTATGCTGAGGGTTCCGTCTTTTTAACGGTGCATTCTTCTCGCCCCTGGGATCGTGAATATCCGGCCGTGCAGATCAAAAGTTGGGTTTGGCTTTGAAAAGGCATTATTGGGATTGAGGTAATAATAGAGGAAGTGGACCTAACCACATGCTTGGGATTCTGTTAAGACGGTTGACTATGAAGGTTGCATACATAGGTCTATAGGCCTACATAATAAATCTATGAGTCCATACAATTAAATTATATCCCAAAAAGTGTTTGCTTTATTTTGTTTGACAGAAATTTCACTACGACAAATTTGATGTGAATACATTTTGGTAAATGCCAATGTTTATTGACAAAATACAATGAAACAATTCCAAACGGTTCTACTATAACAAATAAATAATGGCTTATTTAATTATCATATTATTCCTTTATCTTCAGTATAGATACCATATATATTCATATGATAGTGAAAAGAATGTACAGTGTAAGGCTACTTTTTGTTATTGGTAGCACTTAAAAACATTAACAGAATTGCGGATGTAAATTTACCAAAATGATCACCAAACAAACAGAGAATGCTTTGTACATTTCCAATTTCCTGCAGAATTTCTCAAAATGAATATCAATATGTAACCATTTACCTACTTTGAAATAAGCCGTAGGAGCATCGTGAACTGGTAGAAAGTGTTTGTGTTTTTAAATGTAGGCCTATTTTAGTCTTAAGGTATAATGTCATGAAAATACTCTTGTTTTCATTGTTTAATCTTCTAGTAAAGCTCGCCGTCGCTGTTACATTCTGCCCCACGTGGCTGGCCAGTTTTACTGGTTTTACGCGCGTCTCCGGGTGACATTTCCAAGACCCCAGACACACTCCGCTCCAACACACTCTGGAGGTGATTGATGTAGTCGATGGCCGCACGAAGGGTCTCCACTTTGCTCAGTCTCTTCTCCTCGAATTCCTGTGGCAGGTGTTCCCTGAGCCGCGCGTAACCTTCGTTCACGCAGCGCACGCGGTGACGCTCCCTCTCGTTTCGCTTCCGAATGAATGCAGGCTCGTAGGAATAGTCACACACCCCACCGAGATCAAGATGTCCACGGAAAGGCAGGTAAGCCAAACGACCGGTGACAGCTTGACCCGAGGCGTCCAAGTATGTCGCGTCGAGGTGGAACGGGAGTGGGAGCGCGTCCTTGTAGTTGTGCACTCGCCGCGTCTTGTCCATGGACATGCCGTGGTGGAGTGCTAGTTGCCGCCGGACGAATGAGAGGTGCTCCATTAACTCCGTGGTGTGACGAGACATCTTTGGAACACATGAAAAGCACAAGTTAAAGCCACGAAATAAAAGGATTCAATGCAGCTTCAATTCAAGGAACATGTTAAACATCCTCATTATAAAAAAAAATAAAAAATAACACCCAACCAACGATTCTTACCCCTTTAGTGTCTTCGTGAAATCATCCTCTTTCCAAGCTTTTCGTAAGAAATAAACGTATGCTATTTACGTTTAGTGATGTCTCTGAGTATTCGAGCACAGATGTGATTCAAATGACAAGCAATTCACAGCCTTCTCCTTGATATGGGGCTTTTTGGGTGGGTGTGTCTTGGGCGGAGATGAAACAATATTGGCCGAGGGGATTTAGCGAGCCATCCCTGGTAGGAGATGAAGGCGTAACAGCTTATTAAGCAGGGCAAGGTACTATAGTTATGACAAATATTAACGGTTTTATTGAGGCTTCTTGATCTTCATTGTGTCTATTGCGTTCATATTGTGGCGCCGGCGAGCCACACTATTGTATCTGTGTTGCTTTCTTCAAAACATACCGAACTAAAATGAAACTTTACGCACACAAACTTCTATAGGATGAAATACAACACTGTTCGGACTAAGCATTCAGAGGCCATTCATCTCGGCAGTTCCTATGAACAATATTGGTGTGATATGTCATTTCTATATAATGTATTAGACATTTTTAATACGTAATTGTAACTAACTAAATGTATTATTATTATCATTATCATTATTATTATTATTATTATTATTATTATTATTGTTAGTAACACTTCCGAAAAGAAGGAGTGTGTTCTCCCATAATAAACTGAAAAGGGCTTCTCCCGTTCTGCTCACACTACTGCGCATGCTCAGTGTAGCGTTCGGGAAGGCATCCTTGGGGTTTGTTTTCATTTCCTCGACAATGGCTTTCAAGCAATGGCGAAATGCTTCTTAGGTTCAAACAGTGTTGCGCCTCTCATAAAAGGTCAGTTACAATTGCTCATCGAACCCAGCCAAGGATGATTATGATTACTTTAAATTGTGTGTTTAGCCACCAAAGCTAACAATAGCAATACTGCAACACTGAATGATAACAAGAGTTGGATGGTCTATGATCGTGTTATCTGCACTATTTTTTTGCTATTGTACATTAACGCGGGTAGGAACACTGTTTGATTGTCCATTGTCGAGTATCGTAACCGATTATCACTATTGCGAAGTTAAAATAGTTTTGAATGTTGAACTCATGTCTTCCTTGTGTCATGTGTCAGCAATGTAAACGCGTTGGTCGGCGTCACGTCGTGGATGACCGTATCGAACATGGACAACAATTGAATACAGGTAGAGCCTGCATGTATTCTGCATGCTCATCACTCAACACGAACCCCATTTCACTCGGTAGAGTTAATGTAGATATACAGAAAGACCCACGTTTGATTGACAGAGAGACCCAAGCTTCTCCCCGACGTTCTCTGCAGGATGAACGACATGAACCTGAGTCCTGTGGGCATGGACCAGCTGAGTGTGACCTCTGTGAGTGCCAGTCACCTGGGTCTGCCCAACTCACCCACACACAACCCCATCCCTGCACCAGGTGAGTCCTCATACCTGTCTGTTTACTTCCATGATGTATTGCTAGCATAGAGTACCATGATAGGATGGTCTAGTGGTTAGGGTATTCAAGGCCCAACTGAATGATACTGGGTTTGATAAATGTGTGTGATCATTAGCACATTAACATTCAAACAATCTGACATGCTAGAAGCTACGTTATGGCATGTTATATAGTGTAACTGCTGGATCAGCTATGCCCTATATGCTGGCCCACTAATATGCTAATGAACAAGCTAAGATGCATGGGGACCTATGCTTGTTGTCTTGCATTTCTTCAGTGGGAATTGGTTTATGGTAAACAACACTGAAACATGAAGTGCCTCTTTTTATTGTATTTTTTTCATTTGACTTTCTTGATTATTGTACAGGCATGTCTGTGGCCATCCCCAGCCTGGGTCCTTCGCTGGGGTCCTTGCCATCGGCCCTGTCTCTCATGGTGCCCATGGGCCCCCTTGGGGACGGGAGGGGAGTGATGTGTGGCTTGCCTGACAGGAATTACTCCCTGCCGCCCCCTCCGTACCCCCATCTAGAGAACACCTACTTCCGACACCTACTACCTGGTGAGTGAGAGTGATGGTGTGAGTTAGTGAGTGAAGGATTGACGGGGAGGGAGACAGTGAGCGATTGTGGGAGAGAGAGTGAAATGAAGAGTGTATGTGAAAGAAAACATGAATTTGTGATTAGCTTCCATGTATTGTTCTTTTTTATTAGTACACATATGCAGTGCAACAAAATATTTAGAAAGTAGTACACCGCTGTGTCTTTATTTCTTGTGAGCCGGTATTGTACTCTCTGATGTTGTGCTATTTAAACATGGCCGTCTTTGTTTAAACTGTCTACACACACAGGACAGATCGGGAGCTTGGACCTACATGAATAGTTTTGAACTGGTATATAGTGGGGAAAAGGCAAAACAAGGGTTAGCAGTTTGGCAAGCAGTGTGTTTAGCCTGTTAACCCCCCTGTGTTCCTCCTGCTTGTGCAGGGATCCTGTCCTACCTGGCCGACCGGCCTCCTCCTCAGTACATTCACCCCAGCAGCCTCAACATGGACGGCACCCTCTCCGTCCCAGGCAACAACCCCTCCGGCCTGGACCCCTACAGCGGCCCCGGGGGGCCCCTGGAGCAGGGCCTGGTGCCCCTGGACTCGCGGCAGGTCAGCGGCCAGGCAGACGTCCTCCACCAGGGCGGACCCCACGAGCTGGACTCGGCGGGCCTGGCGATGGAGTCGCGTGTCAGCAGCCCCATGTCTCCCGACCGGATGGGGGAGGAGCTGGCCTCCATGGAGGGGGTGGTGTCGGTGACGGACAGCCAGCAGCAGCAGCTCGGTGGAGGGGGCGGAGGAGGGAGGCAGCCCCAGCCTCACGACGGCCTGGCCGGGGTGGACCCCTCGTCCGGAGGGGTCATGCCGCTCCACGGACCCGTCTTAGAGCTGCCGGTGGGCATGGAGCCGGAGCACATGGGGGGTCGGGTCAGGGGTGGCGGGGCGGGGGGCGGAGGGGAGATGAACCCGGGGGTGGTGAGCGTGGTCCTGGCGGGCTCCATGGAATCGGTGTCCCTGCACGGGCACCCGGGCATGGGGCTGGAGGTGGTCAACGTGTCCCCCATCACGGCCGAGGTGACCCTGGGGCCGGAGAACAACCTGGTGCTGGTGAACTCCAGCCTGCAGCTGGAGGACTCTACGTCCAACAAGGAGAACATGGTCACCTTCACCATCTGTGAGTACAGGGTTGACTCCCAGTGTTCTGTGTTCTGTGTGGTGACTTTGTTAAGGGTAAGACATGACACGATCATTACATTTGAAAATTGCTAGTTTCGTCAAGATTGCCTAAATGTATAGTGGTAATAAAAAATAAACTACATATCAAATTCCGTCACTTATAGATGCTTTAATATTACCATACATGATGTACATACTATTAATAATATTATAATTTCTATAAACCACGTCACTCGCTAGGCCAAAGGTCAAGTCTTTGTGTCATGCTCACTTGCGATGGTTGTGTCCTCCTCGTACAAAAACGGATGATGAATAACGCGATAAACTGTTTGAGCTACTGCCGTCAGGGAAGTGGTACCGAAGCCTCGGGGCCAAAACCCAGAGGATAACGAACAGTTTTTTCCCCCAAGCAGCCAGGCTCCTGGAGAAATCCATTACCCCCAAACCAACCCCACGCACACTACAACAACCGATTATTTGATTATCTGCATTATATTCTGGATTTTGCACAGCATTTTATTTTTTTGCACTACCACCGTGGCTGGTACCACTACCACTTGAACACTTGTATTGATGTGGCTACTTATTATTATTATTACTTACTTTGTTATTGTGATCTTGTATTGATGCTGCTATGTGACTGTTGAGGATCCAAGCCTAAGAATTTTACTCTCGCGTACTTGTACGTTAAAATGTAATAAAAGCAACTCTGATTCTGATTCCGAGATCCTCTTGGTGTTTGGGGTCCTCTAGGGTGCACGCTGTGCGAGCGCTCGTACACATCGGACTGCCCCGAGCACGGCCCCGTCACGTTCATCCCAGACACGCCCATCCAGAGCCGGGCCCGCCTCTCCCTGCCACACCCCCTCTGCCTGCGCATCTCTGTCGCCGACGAGCCACTTGGTGAGTGGGGGAGGGAGGGAGGGGAGGAGGGAGGTGTTATCATTGGTAGATAGAGCGGATGCATGGATATGAAGATATCTTGGCCGATACTCATTCATAAGATAACGATGGGCTGGTTTTATAAGCTACTATAACATAAGCCTACGAAATAACATGTGGCTAACAACATCATAACAATTTAGAAGGTTTTGGAAAGTCAGGAAAAAAGATGACACAAATTACTTTATTGATCCCGGAGGAAATTACTGGTTACAGTTGCTCATCTCAAGCCAGTAACATCAAAGTAAATATAATATAATAAACACAACAAGCAATATAAACACAAAATAAATAAAAATAGAATATTCTGATAATAGTTCAAATATGCATAATGACAAAACAGCAGAATGTATTAAGATATTCTCCTATATAATATTAATGGATAGGTAAAATTATATACATTTTAAAATAGATGTGGTATTGTGTTAAAATAATGTTGTGTTTCTCAGGAGTGTTCGCACGGGACATCATTCCACAGAGGACCTGCTTCGGACCAATGGTGGGGCAGCATTGTAGCAATATGGATCTCTCTGATTGGCCGGAAAAGGACACTCCTCAGATATGGAAGGTTAGCGAGCTTGTTCACTGGGATACGTTGTGTTTCATTGCTCACGGCAACAACAAAAAAAGAGTAGTGTTGAATTATCATTTTTAACTGCAGATGTACCACAACAATGTACTGGAGTTCTGCATCGTCACAACAGACGAGAATGAGTGCAACTGGATGATGTTTGTCCGCAAGGCGAGGTCAGTCACACATGGACATTATGTTTGATTATATTCAGTGCCTCTAATCTAGTGGTTAGGATTAGTTAGGTTAGTGATATATGAAAACAAGTCAAGGAAATGCCTAATAACACATTCAGACATTGCATGGCTGAAGATGTTCTTCTGTGCTTCTGTATGTGTATGTGCACGTATCTCAAGACTCTTTGTGCACTTCAATTGCGAATGTATATTTCAACACTGTGTGTGTGTGTGTGTGTGAATGCCTCTATGCTGCAGGACGCGGGAGGAGCAGAACTTGGTGGCCTACCCTGCAAACGGTAAGCTGTTCTTCTGCACCACCACAGAGATCCACCCCGACCAGGAGCTGCTCTTCTACTACAGCCGGGACTACTGCAGACTCATGGGTACTGCTCTCTCACTTTTCTATTAGATCTAGTCGTTTATTCTATTCGATTTATTACGACCATATCATTTTATATATATATAGTGCTGATATGCCCCTATTCTGGGGAAGGGTGTTCGAATCCCAGCCGAAAGGCTCTGGGTCCGAACCCTAATGTCTGCAGCCTACCTGTCATTATCCTTGAGCAAGATGCCTTAACCCCTACCTGCTCATGAACTAATCTGAATCTGAATTGTAAGTCATTTTGGACAAAAGTGTCTGCTGAATGACTACTAAAAAGAGACCCGGTTGTCTATACAATTATTGACATTTCTCCCTATTCCTCTCTCTCTCTCTCTCTCTCTCTCTCTCTCTCTCTCTCTCTCTCTCTCTCTCTCTCTCTCTCTCTCTCTCTCTCTCTCTCTCTCTCTCTCTCTCTCTCTCTCTCTCTCTCTCTCTCTCTCTCTCTCTCTCTCTCTCTCTCTCTCTCTCTCTCTCTCTCTCTCTCTCTCTCTCTCTCTCTCTCTCTCTCTCTATCTATCTATCTATCTATCTATCTATCTATCTATCTATCTATCTATCTATCTATCTATCTATCTATCTATCTATCTATCTATCTATCTATCTATCTATCTATCTATCTATCTATCTATATATATATATATATATATATATATATCTATATATATAGGTGCTCCCCAGGTGCCTGAGGGCCAAATCTGCCAGTGTGGCAAAGAGTGCTCTTCCTTCACTGAGCTCAAGTCTCACGTCAGCGACCACAACCCTAACCACCACCAACATCACCACCACCATCCCCACCACACTGGCCACAGTCACCCTCCCCACGACCACAGCCCCTCCCAGCAAGACCACCCTCACCAGCAGGAGCAGCAAGCCCAGCAACAAGGTCAACAACAAGAACAACAAGAAGGTCACCATGACGACAAACTGACCAACGGGAACTCTAGCACTTCCTCGTCCCCATGGCCCTGTCACAGCCATACGAACAACAATAACAACAACAACAACATTAACCATAATAACAATGGTGACAGCAATGACAACATTAGCAATGGCGACGGCCACACAAACTCATCCTCCCACAACACTGCCCCCAGGGCCAAGGCAGGTGGGCGGGGCCACGGCGTCCGCGAGAAGAAGTTTAAGTGCAGCATGTGCTCGCGGGCGTTCATCACGTCCACCAAGCTCAACGTGCACTTCATGGGCCATATGGGCATGAAACCGCACAAATGCGAGTACTGCAGCAAGGCCTTCAGCGACCCCAGCAACCTGCGGATGCATCTCAAGATCCACACAGGTGCTTTTACCATCCTTACATTTGTTGAGTTTAAGATAAGAAAATACTTTATTCATCCCGGGACGAAGGTTCTGGTGTTCCAGCAGCGAAAGGTTAGCAGAACCATCAAACCATTTGATTTGCACTGTACAGTAGATGCTTGGCCTCATTAAATGTATTTAGTTTACTTACATGAAGCCTTTAACCCTTAATCAAAAAGCACAAAATCGTGGAAAAGTCGGTTTTTTGTTTTAGGATTTTCGTTCTCCGTTGGTCAGATTTGGGAAAAATGATGCCAATGGCATAACTTATTTGCGGAAACACAGATGATTTATCCACAACACGCGTATGAAGCAGTACTCCTATATAAAAAAAGTTGCTGAGTGTGATAGTACCCCTTTAACTTCACTCCTAGTCACACTGTATACTTGATGGAATAATTCTTCTTCTTTTTATTTTCATCTTGCGGTCTTCTAGGTCAGAAGAACTACCGGTGCACGGTGTGTGAGAAGTCCTTCACCCAGAAGTCCCACGTGGAGTCTCACATGCTCATCCACCAGGCTGGTGAGAAGCTCAAGTGTGACCTGTGTGACCGCGCCTTCATCCGGAAACACGACCTGCGCACACACATGTTCTACCACACCAAGTATGTTCCCTACTAGACCTATACATTACTCATATTTACATGTAGATCATGATTCACCTTTACTTACATCGCACTTGTCTCTAAGTGTTTGTTACAAAGTGCTTTTCACAAACGGACACAGAAATAACAGTAACAGATATTATAATAAAAATAATATAAATTCAATGTGAAATGGCACAAAGACAGAAAATACTAGTTTGAGTCAGATATAATAAGTTGAATTACCATATTTAATGTAATGATTCAGTTAAATGTTTGAAGGGAATGCTATTTTGTGTTCATAAGCATATTTATGGATGTTGTGCATATGGGGATATGGTTTTCCATTTCACCCAACCAACCAGTCTGAATTATCTATAATATCTTGAATGTTCTCCATCTCTTCTTTTCCTTTTATTATTCTGCAGTTCCACTTATCTTGACTTCATCTACACACAATGTTTTCTTTATCCGGTAAATGTTTCATTTATGTTAACTATTTTAATACAGCGAGCGCCACATCCAGTGCCCCAAGTGCGACAAGCACTTCCTGAAGACCAACCACCTGAAGAAGCACATGAACTCCCACGAGGGTCGCAGAGACTTTGTCTGCGAGAAGTGCCACAAAGCCTTCCTTACCAAGTACCACCTCACACGCCACCTCAAAATCTGCAAGGGGCCAAAGGTGGAGAGAGCGTCGCGGCGAGGACAGGGGGAGGCAGAGGACGAGGAGGACGAGGAGGAAGAAGAAGAAGAAGAGGAAGAGGAGGAGGAGGAGGAAGACGAGATGGAAGAGGAAGACGAGAGGGGGGATGGTAGGGAAAGGAGGAGGAGAAGGGAAGGAGGAAGGAGATCCGAGAGACTTATCGATCCAGCCCGAAATGAAGACTGTGACTATGGTTCCGAAAAAACTCTGTCGCCTCCACATTGACTACATTGTGCCTAATTGAACTGTTGTTTATTTATTGACTTTTGTACGGTTATTTCTGCCCTGTTGCAAGTACAACTCGACAGATAGTTAAACAGTTCTGATTACTGAAGAAAAGTCGGAACCAAAGATGTATGATCTCCAGTGTTTTACTTGGATCCAGCACTGAATTTTGTGAAACTGCAATACAAGAAACACAGTACAGCGTTTTAGAAAATGCACGTTATATAGAGTGCTTACGAGAGGTCGTAACTTAAATGCTAAACAGAAGTATTTCAACCGTTTTCAAAATAAGACATCTCCCAGAGCATTCATTAAACATAAACATATATTATAACTTACAAACGATGATTTCTTTAGGCATTCAGAGAGAAATGCAGAGATATAAAGTAGACTCCCAGAAAAATGCTTCGGTTACGAGCATCACGTTCCCGTAATCACATGACAACCTTCGTGACAACACTGCCGTATAAACATGACCACTAGGTGGAGCTATTTTACGGACATCACAACGGTAGTCATGGTTTGTGTTGTTATTTTCTTTGCCAAACTTTGGAGACTTCAAAAGTTTTAACTGCTGATAGAAGTTCTGCTGCTCCCAGAAGTTGTCGTAAATTATTGTCTTTCTTCACAATAAGCTAGTATTTGTTATTGTTTTTTGCCTATAATTTACTCTTGAGTGAATGCCTGAATAAATAAATCATTTATCAAATTTAACATGGTGTTGTAGTCCAGTGTAAGGAATTTATTTAATACCTAACAAACTTCAAATACATCGAAATTATGATATACATACGGTTTTAATGTTTTTAAATTAATGTATTTTGTTTCTATATGTGTCTAATCATATGTATAAAGCTCATATGTACAAGGTATCGTGGTAAAAGTTTTATGAATGAATCCAAACTGGTGGAGAAGTGCACAAGTGACTGGTTCCGGGAACCGGATGTACATTGGTTTTGTTCAACAAATTCTTCCGGGGGGAAATACAAACGGCAGCGCCGCTGTTGTTTTCATCTATTTGAACGTGGTACGACTCTTTGACATTTACAACGAGTGCTTTTGTATTTCATTTGGGAGACCTAGTTTCGTAACATCAATACATTTTGATACAATTCAGAATAAGACTTTTGCTTAAGTAGTTTACCCTGCCTTGTGTATCACATTCAGTGTTTGCTGTTAGCTACCAAATGTTAGCATACACAGCGAGGTTTACATTTTTTAAGAGATGTGCAAAACTTGCGGTGTCTTAAACCTTGATGTTGATCGATTCCGTTTTAGCACACACGTATAAGCGACCCATGTGCTAATAATTCCAGTTTTTATCCTTGTTATGTTTGGGTTCCTCCAGACCTAGACAGAAGAGTGTGAGGTGCCATGTTTACTCCGCCGCGGGAAGGCGCGTGCAGCATGATCGACAAGGCGATGAGGATGCGCAGGGAGGAGCAGGAGCGCCAGGTGGTGCTCGCCTGGGCTGTGCTCAACGTGTCCCTGGCTGGCATGATTTACACTGAAATGTAACTCGTCTTAGTCACGTAGTTAGCCTCGGAGAATATTACACAGTGCTATGTCATATACTGCAAGTACAAATGCCCTTTGCCTTTCTTTTAGGTCAGGACAACTGCTCAGCAGGTATTATAACATTACCTACTGGCCCATTTGGTACATTGGTGAGTACCCTGATTTAAAAGCCGTTTTAATTCAAGTTGATCATTCAGATTGACCAAATAGTGAGATTATACTTTGTTCTCTTTTATAGAGCTGGCCCTGGCATCTCTCTTTAGCCTCAATGGTCTGTTCGACTTCTGGAAGTACTTCAAATACACCATGGTGCCCTCCACCATCGCTGTAACCCCTGAGCAACACCTCCTTCTGGGGCTAAACAACTCTGGTATGTCCCCCTTCTCCACCACCATAGATGAATTTGACATCGACCAACACTATATTCTACGGTACTGGGTCACATACATAGGGGCTCCACTATGTATTTGAACGGAAAACGATGTATGTGAACGGTAAAAGGTAAGGTAGAATGTTAACTGGATGGTTCAAGTGTGACCTGTATGGGTTCAAAATGGCTTTTTGAAGATATGCCCATGCTTCCACATTAATGTCCTTATGGCAGCCAGCATACTTTGTTTAATCCGGGGAGGAACAATCGTTTAAATACTCAAAAGTTTTTGTCAATGAATTGCTCAACAGTTGACTTCACAAATGGGGCTGACTTTGACACAATTCACACGTTTACATACACAGCGTAGCCTGGTTACGGTTGTTATCCAGTAGAGGAATTAACAACCCTGGTTACCGCCGTAACCAGGTCACAATCCATCACTAACATACCCGGCTTTGGTGCACCTCTAAAAGCCGCATTCACCCAGGTTTAATCATCCCCAAACACCTCCCATTCCAGGCATCCAGGCCTCCCCGCCACAGAAGCCAGAGAAGAAGGAGGACCCAGCGCCTGCCCAATCCTACGTGTTGCAGGGCCAGAACGTGCTGAGCTTCAGCCCATCCCGCTCGGCCACCACCAGCCCCAAGTTCTCCCCGAGCTGCGTGACTGGGTACAGCCCGAGTCCGCTGAGCAGCTCCTCCAGTCCAGGCCCGAACCCCGGCGCTCCTGGGCCGTTCACCCTCCCTGCTTCACCGGCCCTGCCCTACGGAAAAGTAGGAGTTCTCACCACGCTGATGTGTTATGCTTTGCACCGTGTTTACACCAGGGGCAGGACGGTGTAGCTGCTAGGGTGTGTTTGGCTCCCAGGCCAGGTCCACCCCTTCAGTTGGTAGCAATCTGCAACCTCACCGCTAGTTGCTACTTCATTTTACACACTGGACCTTTAATGGCATGCATCTGTATTCGCTGTAATTTTCTTTGGATGAAATGAGTAAATGTTTGGTTTATATTATTGAAAGTATTGCTTAAATTATTAGTACATGTCATCAGTGTATTTGCCGATGAAATATCATTAGTTTGATCCCTAATCTTAACATTTAATTCAGTGGCAGAGAAAGATAGTTATCATATGTATTTGCCTATTATGATTTGATCTCCCTTTTGTTGAGTGCTTTGATCTTGTATGCCCAGGTAGATTTAAACTGCTGCATAAAGTTCTCATACTAATTCATTAGGTATTGATTTTAAACCCATCCTATCGTCCATCCTCCTCCAATTGCGTTCCTCATCCCCAGGTGCTGAGCTACAGCTCCTCCCCTGGCTCCTCCCCCTACCCCAGCAGCATCGGACCAAAGGAGGGTTCCGGCCTGCGGGCCCGCTACCGCACCTCCCCCTCTGTGTTCAGCTCCCCCGTGGGCAAGGGCGGAGCGGAGGACTGCATGGAGGACCAGAAGAGCCTGGAGGTCTTCCTGCGCTCAGAAGAGGAGAAGAGCCACCGCAGTCAGCTAGGTGACATGCTCGCTGTAAAATATTAGTGCAGTGTGGTTATTTTTCGTTGTTATGGTCACCACATGGTCACCATGGTCATGGTACAGTAGTGGTACAATTTTGTTTTGGAGAGAAAAGAGAACTATTGTCATATTTCGCCACGGGTCTGGCAATATTCATTATTCATTATTGTTTGGACAATTTTGATCAACAGCATTTTCAATAAATGCGACCTGTCTTTGCTTAGAATGGCAAGTAATGATATACCATGATAGTTCTGATCATCTAATTTCCGTGTCGGGAATATAACCTGTTAGGGTGGGGCGTTTATTTACTTACCTTTCTTATGTCGTCCTTTTGCGATCTGAAGGGAGTCCGGAGTCCGTGTCCCCCGCCCACAGCCCCACATTCTGGAACTACAACCGCACGGTGGGGGACTACGCCCAGAGCCTGAGAAAGTTCCAGTACCAGCCCGCCATCCGCTCCCAGGCTCCGTCGGCCCACAAGGATGACACCGATCTGGGCTCCAAGCAGGCTGCCGAGGAGGTCGGAGGAGAACGCACTTGGTTCACATTTTCCTTTGATCAATTACATAAAAATAAAAAAAGGGTTGTGGAAGGCTACTGGCTTCAGTGGTATCTTTAACATGACTTTATAACCTTACTGATAACCGAATGTACACAACGTTTGTGTAGATTGTGTAGTTTTTTAGTTGCTATCATCCTACCTGTTATAAAGCATTGTTCTTTGTCAATGCACTCATTAGTCAGTGAATGTTAAGTCATTGAATTAGTAAATTCCTCCTATAGGCTCTTTGACACCAGAATGCAATTAATGCTTAATCTAGTCTTGATGAATTGTTAAATGGAGTTGTGTGTGTTTGTATAGGTCTTCAAACAAATTATACGGTTATTCTAACATCGCCATTATCTCAATCTTACATTTGCCTTGACTTTGTTGGTCAGGTGTGGGCCAGAATCACCACCAGTCGACCAGTAGTGGACCGCATCGACAGCTGGACCGCTAGGCTGAGAAACGTGAGTGTTACAACTACAGTACCGCTCTTGATTTGGTTCCAAACCAGTTTGGCTGCTTTGTTGTGCTGGTGTGATCCAGAGTCTTGACCACTCTAGGATTCAGGAGAACATAAGTGTTCTCAATCCTACAAATGCAGGATCTATAGTACAGAAGAACACTAGTACAAATACTTCCAAACGACTTTAATCACACTTCATTGTATGGCTTGTTTTTAAGGAAACAAAACAGAATATTTTATATTGCTTTCAATCAGTTAGTCAATTATTATATATAGGGGATTAGTTAATAAATACCTGAGTGGACCTGAATTTCTCAGCTTTTCATTTTGCTTGTCCATCTATCACAGTGGATCAATGACACCATCCTGGCTCCCCTGGTGAAAGAGATGGACTCCATCAATGGCCAGCTCAGGAGGATTGGCTGCCCGGAACTCCAGATAGGAGGTACGCACTTTCTCAATAACCAGGGTGGTTAGTTAACTCGGTAACGTGTAAAGTTGTGCCTTGAGATGTTTACACAAACTCCAAAGTACATCAACTTTCATTTAGAAATAAATTCCTACTGATTTTTGCAAGGTTCTTATTCATGCATGTAACTTTTTCTGACAAATGGTTAATGTGTTCTTATATGTTCTCAAGGGTTGGCCTTTGCTTGTGTTGTGTAATATATTATTTTCTAAAGCAGTAAGAGGTGCAACAGTAGATATTTAAACACAGTGCATACTGTTCCCTCACAAAAATGTCAATTAAAATGTTGTCAGGTCAATTCTGTTTAATATCCATTTTCGACAAGCAAGCATTTTTGGACATGACATCACATACCCAGACATATCATGCACACTTTTTCTGCTCCCTGTGTTTCCTGCTGTCATCCACCAGAGGCCAGTATGAGCAGCCTGAAACAGGCCGCCGTGGTCAAAGCCTCAGTCATCCCCACACTGAACGCCATCGTCCAATACTTGGACATCTCCCCCAATCAGGACTACCTGGTAGAGAGAATCAAGGGTGAATAAATGAAGGCATGGTTGTACAATGTGTGTCCGTATTAATAAATGGGGCATGGTAGTGTAGTGGTTTACAGTGTTTTTCTGGCTTTTTCTATGTCTGCAGTCTAACTGTATGTATCCTTGCACAATGTGCCTAACCCCTACCTGCTCATTAGTCTGCTGTTTAGTAATTACAAGAAATGCGAACAGAATGAGTGAATGATCAATTCCAAAGAACCATGAAAGCCGAATATCACACGACACTTTAAATGAAAGCAAATGGATTTCATTCAAGGTTGAGCGTTTTCCAAAGATGTCAAAGTGTTTTTTGTCGGGATTCCTTATTAACTGTTGTGTGTTTTTAGAATGCTTGTGATTTTAATGGCGTTTGGTTTCCTCCGCACCAGAGCTGGCGCACAGCGGCTGCATGAGCTCCTACCGCTGGAACGGAGGCGGCAATCTCAAGAGTCGCAAGTGGGACACAGACCTCCCTACCGACTGTGCTGTAAGACACACACACACACACACACACACACACACACACACACACACACACACACACACACACACACACACACACACACACACACACACACACACACACACACACACACACACACACACACACACACACACACACACACACACACACACACACACACACTGGTTACATTAATCATGGTTGACTATTCATGGTAGATGGCTTCAAAATGCCACACTTTACAAATCTTTAATTTTTGCTTGAACAACAAAAACAATTGAACATCTTCTACAAACACAACAACATGGATGTCATTAGGTCTGGGTGCTGATGTTAAATTGATTGCTTGGATGTTTCTCCCCCCCCCCCCCCCCCCCCCCCAGATTCTCATTCATGTGTTGTGCACGTACCTGGACTCCAGGTTACCCCCTCACCCTAAATACCCAGATGGTAAAACCTTTACCTCACAGCACTTCAGCCACACTCCGGACAAACCTGGTGAGTGTGCCGGCCACGCACCTCCCTTCCTTTCCCCTGCCCTGGTGTCATGGACCGAATTCCACTGGAGCCTTAGGGTTTAAGGCAGCCTTCACTGGAGCAATCCAGTTGTAGTCAGTTGCGGGGGCTAATTGATGAAAAGCAAAATTATCTACTTTCTACTTTCTCCATGCTTTCAAAGAATGCAGTCGTGCCACGCAACGGGCCCCATCAGCCGCTCCAGTGGAGTATGATAGCGCTGCATTAGCTTTTCTATTGGAACTTGTCATGCTAACATTGAATCACTGTAGTGGACACGGGCCATTAAAGCTTGAGATGGAAGGCCTTTTGGCTGGATGCACCGAAAAGGCTGACATCGCTCTATGACAAAAACATTTTATAGAATATAATCTTTTTACAGGTGGAGGACAATGAAACTAATGCTAAGGCCTGTAAATAATTTTTTATTGGCTTTACTATAGCATTATTCCCTGCTGTCTGAGTGATTGTTTTTGTCACCCTGGTCCCACCTAGACGTGACCAACGAGAACCTGTTCTGCATCCACCAGAGCAGCGCCAACCCTCCCCACTACCAGCTCATCTACCAGGGCCACGTGTACAGCCTGCCCAAGGTGACAAGCCCCTTCTCAAAATGCACCGCTAACACATTCACCATGTGCCATTTATATCCTCTCACAATACCGTCAATGCATAGATTTCTTCGCATGTGGGAATCAAACTGCTAACGCTCGCAGTGTTCCTTTTCAAGGTTTCTACCCTTCTATTCGATTTTTTTCTTTCTTTCCATTTAAGGCTGAAGGGGTTGTAAAATGTGGCTTGCGAGACTGTCACTATGATTAAGGGCTGTACAAAAATACAATTGAGTTGACTTAATTGACATGGTGGTGTAAACGGTACATCATATTTTGATGTGATGATTATGAAATGAGTGAAAAGATATGTCTCCATGGTTACGGGAACAGGGCAGGAACAACCTGTTCCACACGGTCCTCATGTTCCTCTTCGTCATCAAGACGAAGGAATCTGGGATGCTGGGGTGAGTTCTCTAGTTATATCCTATCCGTAACTCACTGAATAGTGTTCATGTCACTTGGAACTAGTGTGAGAAAATAAATGCAATGGAACAGGATTTGACCTCTGAAACTGATTTGGCTCTTTCTTCTTGGCAGGAGAGTAAATCTCGGCCTATCTGGTGTCAACATCTTGTGGATATTTGAGGATTGAAGCCCTTATCAGCGGTTTCCCTCTGAAGAATATCAGCCAAAAGGACAAGGGGATTGGAGGGGGAAAATGTCTCAATTTTGTCTCTCTGCCGGACCCCCTTTGGAAGAGAACGGAGCCTCTTCAAACTGGAAAGGACTGTAATGTGTTTCACAGTAAAACGACTACAGCAAAAATGTCCTTAGCGGTGGAAAATGACACTGCACAACCAACTCGTGGTTAGACTTCGGAGAAAATACTTTTGAAATGATCATTATGCACATTAATGTGTACTTATGATCCAACATAGCAAAGTTTTGTTTATTCAACCAGTTTTCTAAATACTTAGTATTTCAGGAATTTACCAAAGTGGGATTAATGTAAATAATATACTACTTTGTAATTTGGTAGATGGACAACATCAGGGGTTAGTCCCGCTTGAATGTAAATATGTGTGCAGTTTGTGCCATTTTTCTGTTTGTTTTTTTAAAGCTTAAATTAACCTACTCCAGCCGGAATGATTTTTTGGTATCTATAACCGATACTACAAATGTCTTCCAGCCGTAAGATTACGCAAAACAACTGGTAACCCCCCTCACAACTCTGAAGACATGGAGGTGCATCTGAGCAAGTGCTTATTCTGCATGTCTGTTCTAGGGCTCTTTTGCTGTACTGCAGGTAATGTTGCACTAAAAGAAGAATAACTGGATCATTTATCGGGGGTTCCAAGCAAACGTAAGCCTCAAAGACATTAGGGTCAGAGATATTGCAGTTGCATCCCATGGCTGACTCCTGTTTGGGTGCATTCAATAGGTAATTGGGTAAATATTTTACAAAGCAGCTGTCACTGTTTGCCTGAAGTTAGAATTTCATATGGTTTTGTTTGTTAACCATAATGCCATTTTATAATGTGACATAAAATCTAAAGAAATATTCAAATCTTAACGGTTTTCTTTCCTGTTGGTCTGTTGTGTATGGCAACCACTTGATGGCGCTGAAGTCCTTTTTAGACGATGACTTACCTTTTGATTCTTGCACTTGATTTATCTTTAGGAATTATTTTTCACCTTATGAATGACACCCTTGCATACATATATGTGAATGCCGTTTCATACTGTAATAGATGGACGCTGAAAGCCAGAGTAGGCCTATTTACGAAAAAGGCTGAATTTCACAACCTTGTGCTTGCGATTGAAATAATCAATTTCATTGATATACTCATTTCAAGTGTTAACGTTACCTAACAAACAAGTCATTGCATCAGTGTTCTATAGAGCATTATAAGGCAACGTGATACAGTAGTATTTTGTTTGTAGTTACATCATTAAACGCATTTCATTTACCACCACACTGCCTTTGCAAGTAATGTAGTCACATATCTAATTATAAATGTTAAACAATATAATACTTGAATAGAACAACATAACTCTTCTCTCTGTATGTTTGTTATCCTCCAGTCTTTTTCCAATGTTCATGCATGGACAATTGTAATGTAAGCGGTAAGATGTGTGTTGAACTACGAAGACCATGATGCTTTGCGGGTTTTCCTTCCTCCTCTCACATACGCTTGACTCGTTTGACACGCGCTGGGAAAGGACTCAGTGGTGAAACAGCAGCGATGTCGGTGCAGGTTGTTGCAGCGAAAATGGCCGAGCTCGAATTCGAAGACGTCCCTAACAAAGAATTACCTGCCGAGTCCCCGGTGACACCGAGCTCAGAGGATAAAATTCTCGCCAAAAACGTGCCACATGACGTAGGCTCTTCTGCCACGACTCCCACCATCGAGCCCTCCGTGAAAGCAGGGGACCCGAGCCCGGGCTTGCTCACCCCGAACCCGGTGAAGATGCCGCAGTCGTCAGCAATGAAGCGGCCGGAGCCGCAGCAGAACGGCGGGGATGCGTTTGTCAACCGTGACGGGACCGTGGCGGAAGCCCCCCGGATGAAAAAGGTAAAGCCACTCGTGTCAAACTTGTTTTTTATTTTGGGGGGTAGATGTGTGGTCGTCCAGAGACCACCACAACACTGCAATGGAGGCTTTCAGGGAATCCAGGCATTGTGTGTTACGGTCGATGTGCTAGCAGGCTAGCCCCAGCTAAGCTGATTTGAGTCGTGTCCGTTTTCTGGACTGGAATGGGGGTTACTACTCGAATGCTTTTTACAATGATTTAATTAATGAGATGAAAAGACGTTGATTTCCACAATACTGCCAGGCATGGTGCTGAAAATGTTGTACATGAGCTTATTGTTACCCCCGATTTGGAGTGCGATCTGCCTCATGTTTGCTTTGACTGCACTGCGTTTTATGGAAGTAACGCTGGATCCACTCAATGAAATGTAGCAGAGCTGTCATACACATTGAAGACATTAATGTAGTTTCTCGCTTTTTGGAGAATGTCAAAAGACCAAAGTTCCAAGTGTGTGTGTGTATGTGTGTGTGTGAGAGAGATATGGGGGGACGACGACTGTCTAATGTGACAGTCCATTATTCATACTTTACTACATGTTTCTACATCCCCTACAATGTGTAATAAGCCGACGTACGGTATAATGAACTTGTGTGTTTGTCAACTGACCACCCCATAACTGTAGCAAGTAATCTGTCAACCTTTGGAGCTTAGTTCTCACAACTCTTATGGGGCTTAATGGTGATAAGAGACTCTCTATCCTGGATTACTGTAGTTTACACCCGCTGGATTTCTTGGCCAAGGTCCCAAAAACGACTTTTATGCATGGTGGCCCCTTAACCATTCAGCACATCACACCATTCTTATCAACATATTATGAGTTTATAAGTGTAAAGTTCACTTTTCGATAAGGGACCCTTTGCAGATCAAAGTCAAATACAATATCTCAAATTAATTCAGGTGACACTTCTAGTGAGATACTGATAACATTCATAGCATATACATGGGCAACGTTATTAAGGAAGGAAATAATTGGTCTTTGTATAGTGTGAGCCAGTTATCATGTGGATTATTAACATGATGTTACACACCTGACAAAAAAGTAAACACTTTTTTTTCTTCCTTTTTTTCATCATGGGGATATTCCCTACCTGCTCCTATAGTAAACTAACTTGACTGTATGTGTGTGCATCAATACCACTTAAAGTATGGGTCAATACATGGTGCTCCAATCCATTACTAGAACAGTATCAAACTGAACGGTAATACTGCTAAAACAGAAGTCGGTGGTCATTAAAAAAACATGATATAAACATTTAGCAGATGTCCATATTGGTACATCATAATGTGTGTGTATATGCTTACGGGTCACATTTGGATTTATAAGGAAGAGTCTACTTGTTTTTCTGAACTTTATAAAGCAAAGCGATTGGAAGCAGCAGAGACTAGGCCCACCTATAGTGGCAAGTATTACCAAAAGCCAGCGTTGTTTCATGTCCCGGTGGCAGTGTAGACGCACCCCCTCAAATAGAGCCTCACTGGTTGTCTACATGAGATGCAAGTGCTAGGCTAGTATGAGAATGGAACACACCTGGTCCGAGGAACAGCGGAACACAGGGTTCCACGTGCACAGAACCCTGGCTGTCAGGAATACTGATGCTAGCAGATTGAGCCAAGAACACGGGAAACCTGAAGGCAAGGCCCACATTTGGATAATTGAGGAAACCAACTTCAAATATTGGACCAAGGTATACGCAAAAACTGAATTTGCCAGTTGCTATATGGTTTTGTTTGCTCTTTCAAAGCAACAAAGGCTTCTTCCTCTCCATTTGGATATCTTGAAAACCTTGCTCATGTTCCATGAATTCCTTGAATTTTGTGATACGATTTCTCATTAAGCTTGATATCAAATCTTCCCTCGGAAATCTTGCATCTCTTATAAGTGGAGCTCTTTCAAAAACTAAACTGCCTATATTTGTATTGGAATGTGTTGTGTGTATCATGTTGTCTTTGTATCAGTGCATTTACTAAGATGATAATGTCACACAAATTCCTTATTTGTAAATCACAAAAGGAGCTGTGATCGACAGTGATGATTACATGCCCCAGACTGTGAGTATATTTCTGTTAGACCGCCATCCATTATATTGATGAAAATAGAAATGTCAATGCATTTGCCTGTTTAACGTAAATCCACTTTGACTGCAGGTTGCTGTGGCACTATTTATAGAACACAGTGCATTGTGGGACATCTGCTGTGCATACTATTATAATGTTAGGCCATAGACTGATCGTGCAGTAAAGGGCAGCTCAACCAGCGGATGAGATGATGATGTAGAAGGTGGATACACTGGATGGATGGTTGTGGATCAGCTTAAACCATGCCTTTATCATGTCACCACATGAAGGGATTAAGGGGCCTGCTCTCTCCTGTAGGTCTGCCCAGATGGGACTTTAGTGATCGGGTGATGAGTGTTTGATGTGACCCATGGGACTTGGCACACATACCTCCATTCTCCAGAATATTAAACTGAGCAGAAACAGGGATAAGTACATGGCTGTGTTAGGCCTCGGTGTGACTGCTGTTTTTGCGCTCAAACTAAGTGCTTATTTTCATACTTGAGTTGGGTCTTGTAACTTGGCCAGCGGATTGCAGTCGATTGGTCTGTACTTTCAACAGTGACACCTTTTTTATGAAGCATGATGAATCCTGCACTGTGCAGCTTAGAACCTATAGCATTCTCTACAAAAACAAAACTTCTCCATTCTATGAGATTCTTGGCAGGGATCAAACCCCTCAACGAGCCTTTTTCATGCACAATACGATTCTGGTAATGCTCCGTGAGCAGCTCATTACAGAGAGGGTCTGTCCATCCCTCATGGCATGTAATGTCATCTGCTAAGCTGCAGTTACTAATGAAGCTGGCGGACCAGACAGGCTTAAAGTTGCACCGATACTGTGCCATTCCCTTGTGTACAAGAAAAGCTTCTGTGCCTCTAAAAAAAGTGTGGCGTCTTAAGAATAAAGTGTGGCGTCTGATGACACAAAATCTTTTGTATCACCATTTCTGCCAACCACTGAAGCGCCGGTGGACAACCAGATAGGTACATTGAGGGTTGTAATCTTAGATTCCCACTAGTTAGACACAATGTTTCCTCATTTAGGTTATAGGGCCCTTTAGGCATCCCACAAATCAGGATTAGAATTTTAGGGAATAGTGAATGGCTTCAGTTAAAATGTAACACAAACTCTACATAGTTAAAGTGTCACTCAAGCTATCGCCGACTACATTACATCAAGAACAAGCGGGACAAAAGTAGATTTACCCAGATTTAGGCCTCGGGACAATAAATAACTTTTCCGAAACTAAGTTTTCCTCAAAGATTTGTGTTGGCACGTGAAATTGTAAAGTAGAATTAAAAGAAGGTACAGTGTCGGTTTGTGAGACCAATTGCTCAATACCTTAGGGGGAGTCATTTTGTATAGCCATGATGTTGAGTAAAGAATTAGGTTTACCACTACTAGCTTGTGTCTGTTGGTAGGACCTCCCCCAACAGTATCTTTCCTTCTATTTATTTTTCTTCTTCTCTACTCAGCCATCGGTTTCTCAAGACAAACGTGTCACTTCCTCCCCACACTCACCACTCCCTGTCCAGTGCGACTCATCCTGGAGACCACACTGGTCAAGCTTGTGTCTGTGCACGTGTATGTATGTTCCAGAACTCAATGCACGCATACATTTCTCCAGGGTATCTGCCTTCTCTCATTGGAATGAAAATGGAGCAGGCTGTACAGTATGGATGCCGATGCGTCGCCAACCACCGACTCTCGTCCATTTTCAGTAGAGTACAGTCCAATCTTTTGAGTCAAACCCAGCCCATTTTCCGTCCAGTCAATTCTCATTCCAAGCCAATATATGTATTTTCAGCCCAGCCCAGTTCAGTTCAATGCAGTCCATTTTCAAGCTAATCCAGTTCAATATTTGTCAGTTGTTTTTGTCTGACTAAAGTCCACTTTTAATCTAATTCACTAAAGTTTCAGTCCAGACATAGATTACCACAGAAGAAAGACAGAGAGGGCCTTCATAGACTAGTAGACAAATCCCTACACGTGTATGTGTGCCCATTACAGCTTCTCTGTGTGTGTATATGTGGTGCATATTGACAGGGTGTATGTAGCACCACAGTGTGAAGTTTGAAACCTGCATGAACCCCTTGGAAAGCCAGTGAGAAGAGAGTGCAAGAGAAGGTTCCATTCCATTAATTACATTTTCTACTCATTATTTTTACTCCGTAAAGTCCACTGCCACACTACACATTTCTTCATCACCTTGAAGCAATGGGAACATTGTGAGTCTGAGTTTAGTCTGAGTTTATGAAACATCTCAATGTTCCATTCTCATTTTTGCCTTGTTTGCATTACTCAAACCTTCCTCCTTTTTTAATTGTTGTGAGGCAAATAAAATAATATGTAAAACAGATTTTAGAAATAAAACAAGCATGCATATTTGGTGCAGCCCATATATTATATATTTGCTTATATATATATATCATCTGCATATTAAATGCATAAAGGCATGTTTACATCAGGAAGAGATGGGATCAGTGCAACCCTTTGCCGCTGTTATGATAGCTGTTACGATCACGTGAAAAAAAAGCAGTGGGAGACCGAAGAACGATCAAGTTAGCAGGTTCCACTTTCAAAACAAGCACACGGTTGTACAACTGGTCCTGTGCAGACCGCATCAGGCCAGCTGAAAAAGCCCAACCACGTAATAGTGACACATGGCTGAAGCATTGCAGAGAGAAACACTGGTCACGCCTGCATGTGACGCTGTGCTGTTAATCAACATTGCATGCTTGGTTCATTGATGTAAATGTATACCAGAAATGTAGCAGCGTTTGGCGGTTGAGAACTCACAGGGCCTTGTTGTTTCTGAACTCCAAAACCGTTATAGTCCATACTGTTCCTATTGTCTGACAACAAAGAAAGTACCCTTTTTAATTTGAATTACACTGACACAGCTGAAACATTAGAGCCTGATTGTTAGCACAAGATGATACACACGCCTAGACTCAACAGTGTTGTCGTCAGTGTTCACGTATAGCAACTTCAATGTTTTGCACAAAAAGGAAACACACAGATACATCAACAGAGGACTCAACAGTTTATTTTCTTGTAGTAGACATAAAAA
This sequence comes from Lota lota, assembly GCA_026745465.1. Taxonomy (NCBI): domain Eukaryota; kingdom Metazoa; phylum Chordata; class Actinopteri; order Gadiformes; family Lotidae; genus Lota; species Lota lota. Next base: position 188,120 of record JACYXH010000207.1, on the reverse strand, counting down.
CTACCTAACCTTTTATCTACGTAACCCAACTAGGCATAAGAACAAGAAGAATGTCTGTCTGAAAATAGATAGCAATGCGGTGCCATTGCGTAATTCCTCTCTTCTCCTCGTAGCCACACTGGGACGAGATTAGATTTGGCTAGCTTCGCCCTCAGTGAACCCGCGTCCTAGACAAGGGATGTCACTCTGTTCTCAATGAGCCTTGAGGAAGCCTTGAGCCTTGAGCCCTTTGCTATCTTATCTTATTTTTCACCCTCATCACCTTCATCCCTTTCTCTTCTTCTTTGGTCATTTCACTCACTCTTATATTCACCCCTACTCACCCAAACTTCCTGGAATCATATTCATACAATTTCAACCAACTGACAAGCCCACACACTCTCCGCTTCTCTTTCTCTCTCGGTCTCGGTCTCACTCACTCATAGTGTTCTGCCAACTCTGCTTCACAGATCTAGCTGTTGCTGTGTACATTTATAAATATATTTTATTATTCACAAAGCGTAGGAATGCAGAAGAATCACCTACCCCCCGTTTAGGCCTGTTAGTATCTCCCAGATTGTGCATGTTGTCCTGTGTTCACTCTAACGCTAAATAGTTATAGCTTGTCTTGTTTCAAACCCCAATCTAGCCTTGATATATAGTGATCCGTCTCGTCCAGCTAGCCTATGCTAAGTAAAAGATTGTTTAATTAGTTTTAACTATTGACAAAGGGACACTTGGCTATCTGAGGGCATTACCCCTCTGTAGATGTCTAAGCGGTGAAGTGACTTCGATGTAGGAAGTGCGAAGTATTGTTGTATATTGTAAAGTTAAAGTTGTCTCCTACCTGTCTGCTTCTTTTCACTATCGATGTACACAAAAAAAGAGATACTAACACACTCACGGGAAAATTCACGGGTTCAAAGATCTAAATGGTATTCATTATCTCAACACTGTAATTGGTAACCAGATCTTGTTAATGGAAAATCCAATTGATTTAGATTTAGGGCATTTAGCAGACGCTTTTATCCAAAGCGACTTACAGTACATTTGTCAGAAGAAAGAGAAACAATATGTCGCTGTCGGTACAGTAAGGATGTTCATAGAACCGGTGCAAACCACTTAAAATTGCTAGTTTAACCCATTCCCCTTATACAACAAAGATAGCTAGGATAAGATGCTACACAATGCTAAGTACTATTTTTAAGTGCCAGGACGTACAAACATACAATAAGTCCATGCGTAAGGGGGGGGGGGGGTTTAAGGAGAGGAAGGGGGTAAAGAGGGATGTTATGCAGAGTCCACGTGAACTCTGAACAAGTGAGTCTTGAGTCTCTGGTGAGCGACTCTGCAGTCCTGACATCGGCAGGGAGTTCATTCCACCAGTGGGGTGCCAAAACAGAGAAGAGTTGTGACTTTGTTGTGCGACCTTTGCTTGCTCTTAGCGATGGCGGTACCAGGCGTCCAGCTGAGGTAGTTGAGCAGAGTGCTCGAGCTGGGGTGTGCGGTCTGACTAATGCTTGGAGGTAGGCAGGTGCAGTTCCGTTGACCGCCTTGTAGGCCAGTACAGTTGTCTTGAATCTGTTGCGAGCTACTACAGGGAGCCAGTGTAGGTCACGGAAAAGGGGGTTCAACAGTTGATCCTTTGCTCATCTGATTTAATCTTTATTTTTATGGTTCATACTTGTCCAGTATGGCATTTGTACCCAGTAGCTGATTGGCTTTATTGAAACTACATTTAGTGTCACAATCTAAATAGAATAGACTAGATGCAGTTTGAGTCCCACACTTTAAAAACAACTCATGTAAACGGTCTCTGTGTTGTATATGGTCAAGAGGAAGGAATGCTGAATGTCTACAATTATACTAAGAATAGAGTTTTCACTGAAGTAAAAGGAAAAGAGTGTGATGGTTCTAGATTCTGAGAGGAATGTTTGAGCTACAGGAAGTGCTAAGGAACACTCTTTCACTCGTTTATTGTGTGTTGGGTTTTAGGCGGATCATTGACTTTTATGAACTCCTTTGCTGATTGTTGACTCTCTTTGGTGTTTTGACCACATAAAGCAAGTAAAGCAAAACTCAAGCCGAGTCACCTTGGCCCCTGCTTTTTACCCTTTTATTTTATTATCTTTGCTATAAATGATCAATAAATTCCACAAATGGCTTTACCAGGATTATTTTACTGCCTCATGAGTCAAGTGTCCTATCTTTTAAAACCAACCATGAAAGACACTTATCAATCCCCCCCCAGATCTGCTACGATCAAATTTATTTACTGTAATGCAATTCAAAAATGTAAATCAAGTGGTTCTTCTGCCACTATCATTTGTAAAATAAAATGGCCCATTGAGCCTGTCATCGTCTATTCTTCAACTCTTTTTTTCCAATGCTTTTGAGTTCTTGGAATGGTAAAATGGACAACAAGGAACACCAGAGTGTTTGTGCTTTCATGCCAACACATTCATTTCTTTTTAAATCTGGGTTTTTAAAACGTTGGTTTCGCCGCACGTTGGATGAAACGACCGAGTGTGCACACCACCCCCAGTGTGATCAGGGTTAATCTTCAGTGTCAAATTTAACTAGATTGAAAAAGCCCCACACGTGTCATAAACATGGGTTTCGATATCTCCAGTATCAACGAGCAGGAAATGAGTAGACCAGTGGAGTTGGCACCTGGCGAGGAATGCAGCTTGACGCCACGCACAAATAAAAAGCCTGCATTGTGTTCAGAAAGTGCTGGCTCACAAAAGCACCCACCGCCCCAACCCTATTTCCTTTATCCACACCGCCCTGAGTCCCCACCAGCGTGACAGCAAGTGCAAGACGACTGTTAATCCTAACCACAGCTGTATCTTGCTGTGGCCAGCCGATACTCCAAAACACTGATCCATCTATTTGACATAATCCCATACGTCCATGTCAATCTCGACATAAAACACTTCCACGTGCTCCGTAAATAATCTTAACCTCTTAATCTTAAAATCGGAATAATTTCCTCTCTTTAATGAGTTGTGTGATTCTGGATGCTATTCACTCATTTGTCTGGTCAATAGCGAGCGAGGTAAGTGTGTGACATGTTTGGCTCATGGATACGGAAAAGTGTTGCATTCATGACTTTTGTCATGAGTTTCCACAGCAATGGTGTTAGGAAACTCAATCATAATTACGTAGCATACCAAGTAATCGTGTTCGTGTTGTGTGTGTGCCTTTTTTGGCTGCAAGATAATAAAGTCTGATGTAGCTTCTAAGGTTTTGGCTCTACTCCTCCAATCCAGAGAATAAGAGGGAGGATAAGAGAAGGACCAGTACAGTTTAAGCAAGGGGATGATTGATACAGATGAAGCTACTCTAATGCTACCCTTACTTAACCAACAAGTGCTGTGGTGAACCCACAGCTGACCTAGGGTGGTGTGTGTATGTATAGGCCTATGTATACGATTATTTACAGTCTTGACGGTGCTACTTGTCAGTGTTCATAAATCAGTAGTGCACGCGTATCTTACGTCACAGATACCCCTAGGGTCTCCATCTTTATTTTTCTCTGGCGCTCTCGCACTCACACACAAAGGAAGACATCACCCAAGTTATGTCTCGCCCTCCCTTAGCAGCTATTGGTTGAAAGCCACGTGTTGAGCCCCCATTGGAGCACTATGCTTTGTTTTTCTTCCTAGTCGCTAAACATCAGGATCTCTTTGTCTCTCTCTCTTTTATTTTTTAAATATACATGTAGTTAACTTTGTTACTAGTACTTCTTTGGAAACATGGTCACACAGCTCTTAAATCTGTTGTGCTATGTGGTACGCTTTGATTGTTCTCAGCCTCACTTGGAAGTCGCTTTGAATAACATCCTTGTAAAAGCAATGTCTAGTCAAATCAGACCGTTAAGCCTTACCAACCGCACGCACGCACACGCGCAGTCGGGCTGTATTTGCTCTCTCCACTTCAGCCTCTCTGTTGACATGACACACATTTTTATTTCTAGAATAAATTGAAATAAATAATTGAAGGTGATTGGGCCGCCATTTTGTTTTCTGGTCATTCTGGTGTCTGCACCTTCTGCCCACCATTATGAGTTGAAAGAGAGGCCACTGTGACCCAGCTATCTGGGTTGTTTGATCCCCTCTTAATTAGTCGGCTTTAAAAAATGGAGAGGAGAAACGAGAGAGACAACCAGAGATGGAGAGAAAGGGAGGGGGAGGAAAGTGGTTGAGGTAAGATGAAAGGGAAGGCTGTTCTCTTTATGCTACCATTTATTTTATTTTTGCTTTTTATAGAAATGCCAGTTACAATGGACATCTAGGAATGGGTGACATTGGCATACAGCAACATTTTTGTTTGAAAATGTAAATGCGTTTTTATTTTAGGTTTTTATTTACTTTTTGTGATTGGGGAGTGTATGTTGAGGACACAAACCTACGTACTCAAATGGGCTCTCTTGCTCTCCTTTCATCCTCTCTCTTCACTGAGTTTCATATGGAGCACTTTTGTGTCGGGCCAATAAGAGAAGAGAAAAAGGTTGAATGAAAAAGAGAAGGATGGAGAGACGAGTGTGAATGAAAACCACAGGATGAAAAAGGGATGTTCTTAAATCTTCAGTTGCCTAACAAGAACTCTTGCGAGCAGTCAGTTAGTTGTGATTATGTGTGTAGGTGGCTCAGTGGGCCAGAAATACCCTTTTGTCCTGAGAGAGTGATTATGTAATGAAAAAATGCTTATGCTGTTTGACCTGCAGCCCCTGCATAGAGAAAGGTCAAAAATAATTTGACTCCGTTGTTCCCTCCCAAAGGTTGACCTATATCTAATCCCCTAGCCTCAATCCTTTCCTAGTCCAGAAAATAGATTTTTCCGTCATGCTTTTAGTAGCCCTTAGTTGTACTATGCTTTTACCAGTCTCTCAGTTAATCAATTGCTTTATTGGCACGACAAAACAGTTTCCTAATGCCAAAGCATAATGTCGCACACACACTTTGTGTGTGTGTGTGTGTGTGTGTGTGTGTGTGTGTGTGTGTGTGTGTGTGTGTGTGTGTGTGTGTGTGTGTGTGTGTGTGTGTGTGTGTGTGTGTGTGTGTGTGTGTGTGTGTGTGTGTGTGTGTGTGTGCGCGCGCGCGCGCGCGCCTCTGTCTCCATATGTATTTTTTTTTTCAGAAATAAACATCCAGACCCCTAATGTTTCCCAGAACCAACTCCAGATTGGGGACTGGCAGCCAGATCCACTTTTGGGATTTGGCCCAGAGGATTTCTTTTTAACGCGTTAAGCCGTTAACAGGCCCTGGCCAGTTGAACAAGTGATGGAAACGATGGTCCTTCTGCCAGTGATGGATATACACAGAGCAATTAATACCATACAGGCCTTCTGGTGGTTTGATGTTAAACCTTGAATCAACATGCCACCCAAATTAAGTAAAAACCAGCCATGATCTTGATTTGATTGTTGAAATCTGTTTAGCTGGTTGAATGCATGCTTTTAATGATTCAAAATGTTAGATAAAAGTGAGGATTTTATTTTGTCCAATTTTGTAGTTGTCTTTATTTATTGTCGTTATTTCTGCAAATTTGATCCAGGTATCACACAATATTGATATCGGAGCATCCCTAAATGTCTCTCGTTAACAAAATTCTCACTAGAAGTCTTGATCCCACATACAATTTGAATAGCTCAATCTTCACCCTGCCTGTGAGTGTGTATGGTGTGTGGCTCTGCATCATAGTTACTGTCTGGTGTCTAGTAAAGGGAGATTCAGCATTCAGAGATTAAGCTTCCAAGACAACAGCACAAACATACCCCAGTACCTCAGGCAGGGGTTGACACAACACAATAAGTGTGTTTATCTAATTTGTTTGGTGTTTCCAGGCAAAAATGTGCAGTTTTTATGGTGGTAGTTCAGCATTGCATTGTCCTATTGTTTTTCTCATGAGGTTGACCCACATTTCGAGCCCTCTGTGCGGTTTGCTTTGAACTATACAGGCCTTTACCTACTTACTCTGCACATAAAACGGGATATGCTATCGAATTCAACAAGATAATGCAATCAAGTCGACCAGTGTTGAGGGCTTAAGATAAGACCCAATGTACTATTTCCGTTGTAAATTCACAAGCTCAAGGTAATGATAAATCTGTGAATCAAGTAGTGTGCAGAATATGGAAAAATATTATTTTTAATAATAATATTAAAATAATAACTCATATGTATAACTCATATGTGTTATTACAAAGGCGTGCATTACATTTGGCTACCGGGGACCCAAATGTTAGTAGGACAACAAAGTCCTGCAGGCCGGCAGGGTCTGCCTCACAGATCTCTACTCCCAGGTCATATTTGAGTCTTCCCCAAATGTCGTTGAGAGGTGAACCATCAGCATTTACTTCCAACTCTTACGGGTGAGGAGGTTCAATTATTTTGAAACTCCTCTTGGTGTGTGTGTGTGTGTGTGTGTGTGTGTGTGCTCCACACAAACTGTGGAGCACTAACTGTGTTGGCAGCTGTGGCCCTCGGCCCCCTTGTTACATCGGGATATAAACAGCCAATGTCTGGCCCCAGAGGAGGATACTGTCTTCCTTTCTCTCCCTTTTGCCACCCCCCCCCCCCCCCCCCCCCCCCCCTCTATCTTTATCACACACAAACTTGTGTATTACTTGCACTTAGTACAGCAGAATGCTTTGAATTTCCTTCTCTGTGTCTCTCTGCCTCTCTCAATTCAAAGGGCCTGATTGGCATATGAAATGTACATTTACATGGCAAACGACATCGGATATGGATATGTAACTGGGCTTCGGTGTTTACGTCGTGATTAGGAAACCTGTTTTGGGTGATAATCAGGTTACAATTGGCTTTGCCATGTGCATGTAATCGTACTGTTTGATCAGGGTTATTTTATTTAAATGAGTGAGAAAAAGGCTTTGAACTTCTGGTGAATGCAACTGCTACTTGGGAAAGAAAGGAATAGTAATTTTCTAATTAAAACGTCTATTCAGCGCAAATGTACAAGTGTCACTTTTGCAACTGTTTCCCACTTCAGTCCGTCGGTTCAAGGCTTTTAGACTAGCAACGTGGCGTGGGACTCGATGTCTCCCTGCTCATTCAGACTGCTAATTCAAACAAGACCTCTCTCTCGGTGAGAAGCGAATGAGTCACAACACTTTGTCAGCAGAACACACACGCACGCACGCACGCACGCACGCACGCCTGTCATCCATAGTTGAGTGTTTTACCGTGAATGGGTTATTCAAGGTCTCTGGCCCACAGAACAAACAACTTAGTTTCTCACACCTAATTTCCCCCCACACACCGACTAGACAATGATTGGCTCTCGGTCGGGTTGCCAACACGGAACTATCCGGCTCGTTCTAGAAGATTGAGTGCTTCTAAACTGCCACTTCTTTGAAAAGCCCTTCTCTCCTGGTGCTTTTATTTTTTAATTTCACACGTCGCCGTTGTTGCGTCAGTGGCGTGTATTTTGGATCCATTCTTTACAAAGAAGCACGAATATGCAAAAAGGTAAGAGATGATCATTCATATGATGCCTCGGGATGACACCCTTTCTTCCTTGGTGGGGGCACGGTGCCCATGGGCGTTGAGCCGTGGTACATCAGCCGCGGAGGAGGCAGTAGGCGCGTGCCGTGGCCGCCCTTTGATGGACAAGACTCACTTGGTCGACTCGTCTAGGCTTGTCTGGCGATAAATTATACAGGACTTAGGACAGGGATGGGGAGGGATGTGTGGCATGCAGCCTGTGATTGTCTCTGCTGCAGTCTGACTAACACAACACAGGGCATCTGATTAATGTTGGGTTGGTTTGATTGTTGTTTGGGTTATTCCTCGTCGTTCCTGTAAGTTGTGTGTGTGTGTGTGTGTCTGCCTCTCTGTCTCTCCAAGCATATGAAAAACATAAGTCTTTCCCTTGTTGATCCTCCTCATCCCTTTGTGATACCCAAGTGGTGTCTGTCTCTCTCGCTCCTTCGCTCTGGACCCACCTACCCTTTCCCCACAGGAGTGGCCCACGGCCTCCTTGGTAAACATCAAACACAGCGCACGCTCTGTAAATGAGCCACAAGGCCCCGCTCTCCCCAGATGAAAGACCTGTGGAATAATAATTTAGCCTAGCAACACTGGGGACCGAATGGAAAGAAAGCAGAAAACACGGAACGCTACGCACCAGCTTAAAGCCCCGTGAAGTTTTCTTCTTCTTTCTCTCTCCCCTCCCGTAGTTCGGCTTGCTCATTGCCCCCAAGTCGAAATGTGGAAGTATTTTGTTTGAACCTTTCATAATATATATATTGTATATCTTTTTATATTAACTTTTTACATTGGTTTTCCACACCTGCATCAAAGAAAGTAAAGCACTTGCATCCATCTTCTGAAGATAGTGTGTATGGTGCATGAGCCAGCTCATCTGCGCAATTTTCTGTGAGCATGCTAATGCTTTATTAGCAAAGCTAATAAAGCAAGTGTCAAGTCCCTGGGCAACTTTTGATTGGTAGTGGTTTGGTGTTGATCCCTAAAAAAACTGGAGGAAGAGATATTTACGGAAAATGAGGCGGAATAATACTAATAAAAAGATTAAGACACAGGCTATCAATAGTGTGGCTTGCTTTGCAACCACACTAATAATAACAACAATAGTGTGCACTGTTTTCAGATTATGGTCTGAAAGCTCTTTGTCTGCTCTTCATAAAAATGGCACCCGTTCCGAGTTGTTGTTGTTGTTGTTGTTGTGAAATGCATCTATTAATTGATTTAACTGATGATGGGGTTGTCGGAAGCTTCTTTCCGGTTGCAGTTTTCTAGCAGTTGGGATGTCTCACGCAATCACACTCCATGGATTTTCAGTGTAGTGTATTGACTGCTGTGTCATCGTCATCCTAGAACCTGATGGGATGATTGAAGAACACTTGGACAAAGGATTAATCATTTGGCAGCTGTGAGCTAGCTCACAATAATAACATAATTACTTTTCTCTGACTAGGGTTCTATCCATCAGTGGTTGACATTTGTAATTCTTTATCCTACTATGAGAACCGCTGCTCAAATATGAATGAGAAACTGGGGGTGGGTGGGCATATTGAATAAAAGTACAAAACTAAACTTGACCTTCATTCTCTCGCAAAGCGCCGGGAGATGGTTTATTTTCAGTTCGCTCTCTATGTGGAACACCGTCCAAAGCTGTTACCCCCACCCCCCACCGTTACAGCTGGGAACACACATGTGCACACACATCCATGCACGTGCATGTGTGCACTTAAGCATATGCGTGAGCGTCACGACACCGGGTTCATGATGCAGGGTCGCGATGGAGCATCTGTGATCCACAATGCGAGATTAACACAAAAAAACTACCAGTGTTGCTCTCTGGGATAAATAATTCTCACCACGGCGACAGACCAACGAGTACTTATCGGTGATTCATCCACTCTCTTTCATGTGCTTCCCAGAAGCACATTCAGAGTGAAGGGTCACTTAGTGCTGAAAATAGTGCTGAACAAAAGAATTGCGTTTTGTAATGATCCTGTTATCAAATTTGACTACAGAAAATGTGATTTACAGACAATGCAAGCAGAAAATTTGAAAATATTGTCTTTACTTTTGTAACCTCCTTCCTATTGTCCATCTCTCTCTGTATCCTCTTTTCTCTCTCCTCTTCTCTTTCTCTGTCTCTTCGTCCCCCCCACACACATCAGGTACTTCAGCTTTTCTCATTGTGTTTATTCAGTACTGACCCTTTCACTTCATATGCATGAAGATAAACGCATTATAGGTATCTGATATCTCTGTACTTATTTTCCTCTCGTGACCCTGCTGGGCTTAGCTATTTTCTTTTTCTTCACGCAACTCCATGTATGTTTCTGTCCCACCATGTATGTTTCTGTCCCACCATGTATGTTTCTGTCCCACCATGTATGTTTCTGTCCCACCATGTATGTTTCTGTCCCACCATGTATGTTTCTGTCCCACCATGTATGTTTCTGTCCCACCATGTATGTTTCTGTCCCACCATGTATGTTTCTGTCCCACCATGTATGTTTCTGCCCACTGCTGTTTTTTCTGAACGCCCCGAGGGGATTCGCTAGACGGCTTTCATGATCAATATTGAGACAGCTTGTATCAATGGAAACCCTGTCCCCCTGAACCCTGACCTCAAACCCAGCATGGTGCAGTAGGACACGCACACACGCACACCCACACGTGTGCACACGCACACACACTTGTTGACAGGGATGGGATCATGTTATTTCCTGTTATTCACATTGATGAGGCTATCAAGATAATGGGTGGCCCTGGCAGGGCGATGTTGACGTAGCTACTGGGGTAACTACGTCACACACAAGTGCCTCACAAGTTCAGCCCACATCTGTCCCAGCTGGAAGGCCTTCCTCAGCTTGGAAAGTTATCTAATCAACAATGAGGCAAATATTTGCCTTCACATTTCTCTGTCCTCTATATGCCTTCCTTTTTTAAGTGGTGTTTTCTATTGTGAAAATACAGCCTAGTTACTAGAGGTATCTCGTGTTTGAGGATGAAATTAATTCTAATATCGCATTTCTCTGTCTTGAGAATAGGAAATGTTACATACACGTCCTTCAAAAATGTCCTTTGGCATGTGTTCACTATTACTGGTAGCACGCAGTATTTCAACATACGTCACGGTAGTCTTCCAGTTACTCCTCCAGTTCTCGACGTGTTGCACGCCTAACAGATACGCTCTCCATTGTGCCAACTCTTGTTTTCCCTTTTTGAAATGGCCTCTTACTGTATGGTAAATGGCGTGGGAGGGCATTTGCATACAAGATGATATGTGACATTGTTTGTCAGTAATCTGAGTCACTCACTGACACCTATTGGTGTGGGTGTGGGTGTGCACCTATCATTTATCCTTGTTAGCCTTCTCATCCAGAATTGATAAAGGTAAGAAATGGGAGATAGAGATAGCCAATGTAACCTAATCCACTTGACTTGTGTCTCTCTCTCTCTCTTTGATTCCGTAAGGAATTAGGTTATGCAAATATTCGTACGACCGTTTCGCTCTTCTCTGCCCCTCAACCATCTCTAATACCGTGCATCCATATCTTACTTTATCAAGTCATTTTGCACATTCATCCGAAGCGTCTTTACAGACCATTTTTGGACAGATGTTATCAATGAGGATGCAAGACATGTTGATCATGGTTGCCTACAGCTAGACTGTGGACACCGGCATCGCACCCGGAACCTCTCAGCTTGGAGTCAAACTCCTTAAGGCTAATTCATACTTTCCGCGTGACGTAAATGTCGTCATGGCATGGAGTTCGGATCAGGAAACGTGCATGCGTGGAAGCCAGAGTGACGCTGTCCCTCAGTTGTAGTATGAACGGAACCGCGTGCGTATCGGCGCCACAAGTACATGTCCGCAGCTGTCCGCGGACGTGCAACGCGGAAAGCATGGCCGAGCTTTTAAGTTACACGCTAGGCTATCCTGCCCCCCTGTCTTATATCTTCCACTACATCTTTCTCACCCATTCCACTTCCACTCTCCATCTGGAGATGAATCATACCTGATGATGAGCACTGGTTCGTCACTTCCTGTCTACCGAACCCTCTTTGTGAGGTCTGGGATAACACATACTAGCCAATAATAACCACATCAAGAAAAGAGTTGAAACCTACGAGATGGTGGGGGATTCTGGGACGTTATTGGTACTCTCAATGACCTCCTACCCACACAACAGCAGTTGACTCAACCTGTGGTCTGAGGTCACCGGGGTTAAAGGGAATGTCGGATTGACTTACAAGGGATGGATATGATGCATTTCGCTGGGAGTAGGGGGTGAAGAGGATGTGTCCTAAATAAATGCATTGAAGCAGGGCACCTGGCCTCTATACATTTCAGTTTCTTCCCTTTCTCTTTATTTGTCAGACATCTCTTCAAGTACTCCCATACAAGGGTAGCCAATATTTTGTGTGTGCGTTTGTAATGCTTTTTATGTTATTGCAGTTAACAACAAAAAATAAGCCGGGGATTAATTTGATGTTTACTGACTCTGAGGTGCTCTTTGCCCACTGCACAATTCCCAGTAACACTATCCTGAACAGGCCTGTCATTCATCAACGTCAGTGAATCAAATGGATTTTTACACATGCTGTGCGACACACAGCACAGCACGCACGCAGTCTTTCTAGGAACAGTCACAGTATAAGCAGTCTCCTGTTGACCTCAGCTGCTGATGCTAACCCACAAACTTCATACCCTTGTGAGGACCATCTCTGTTACTACAACGTGGCCTCCTGGTGGGTTTTTCATTCAAGCTTATTTTAAAATATTGTTATCGTCATCAGCTTTTTATAGTGGGTTATCCAATGAATTTATAATTAAGAAAAATACTAGCCAAGGAATTGCAAACCACGGCAGTATGACGTAATGATTGACTTGATACAAATAAATCTCCCATTCATAACCAAAATGAGTGTGCCTTTATTATTACTGCACCATATGATATCAGCCGGATTTGGATATCGTGTCATCTGATTGGCTGCACCCTAGCGACCCACTCATCTACAACTGAATAGTACTTCATCAGGAGTTTAATTTTGTTTCGATTAGGACACATTGACGAGCTATTGATTATTCACTCATTGATTGAGTGTGTCATACATTGACCATGAGTGAGACGATTCTCTCAATCTTTGTCATCTTCTATCTCTCTCTTGATACTTTCTCTCTGCATCTGATCTCATACATAACCTAGTAAAACATAACCTAGTAAAATATTTGGCAACCTAAACATATTTACATTTTAAAAAAGAAAGTTGAACATTGAAGTTAAATGTTAGTTTAAAATTTCCGACAACACAAAGAAATTACGCTCACACACAGTAAGCAGCACTCCACCCTAATTGGCCAATCACAATGATGTGTGTTCATTAGGACTTCTGCTGGTTTTGCTGTGTGACACAATATGTGGAACAATCCACAATTAAACAAGAACAGAGACTGAGACTGGGTAGCGGGGTTGGTGGGTTGGGGTTTGTGTGTGAGGGTGGGGTGGGGGGGGTGTAATTGAATGAAAACAAAACAATTTGTCTCATTGTCTCCAATGGCCCAGGCCGGCCAGTTTTGACTGGATCTGAAGAGAATTGACCTATAAATGGATCGGACCTTGGAACAGCTAGTGCTCCCCCACACCCTCTATACCTACAAACACAAAAGGAAACACAAGTTTTACAGTAAGGCCTTGCTTTCCTTCACACAGAGCGTAGTCCGTCGAACACTTCACTCACAGAGACAGACACCCACCCAAGTGCACATATCTGTTGCGATGCTGAAAAAGATGGCTGGAGGGAGCGGGGAGACGCTTGTGAAGCAGGTAAGGAGAATGGAGTGACGTGATGGAGCACAGGGACCGAGGAGGCTAGGAGTGGTCGTAGGGAGACGCAGACAGTGATATATTGTGGGAAATGAATCTGTGTTGAGTCAACATGGCACGAGGAGCCCCAGAGTCTACCTGAGAACTCTGGCGTTCAGACGAACAGTCCTTGGTTGTCATTTTGGCAGTTTTAGCGGAATTTGTTGATTGATTATGAATATAGTTTGTGTCAAATTGTCATATGACAACACACACACCACCTCTTTAGCAATCCTCTTTAGTCTAGCAGGCGAATATATCATGTTGATGCTGAGCTATATTATGGCTACGCTATGTTATGCTATGTGATGGATACAGGCAATGTATCCAAGCCCCCAAAAAACATTTTCTATGATAAATGCTCGGCTGATGATAAATTATATCAAAACAGAACAGAGGATTCAGGAAAATGAATGAATTAATTTGAATAGAATAATGAACGTTATTAGATTACATCACTTGACACATGAGCCTTAATCTGTGATTATCACAGAAAAGTCTTAAATTACGATTTAGGCTGAACTGGAGCGTGAGTGCCTGTTGAAATGAACACAAGATTAGGCAGACAGGAAGGGGAGGAGTTTTAACGGCTAACCACCTGGCCAATCACCGTAGGATTTCCACGGCGGAGGAGCCACTGAAAACACAGACACACGCTGTAACCCTACATGCTCGTAGGGTTACGTACATAACGTACATGCTCAACTAACTACATTTTTAGAACGCATACACTTAGTGTACAGTGTGTGTTGAGTGATGAGCATGACCAACATTTTGAACAAGCAATACAAAGCCTGTACTGCGCACAATACAGGCTGTTAAGACGAGGTTGCCTACCCTGAGCATCTGGGCCCCACCCACCTCAAGCAGAACTGGTAGAAGACGGGCGGGGCGTCAGTGTGTCCTCAGCAGACCTTATGTGTGTAATTACACAAAGCTTTCTCTGGCTGCATGAAAGCTGTCTCTGCCCTATCATTAAGGCAGAGGTGGGTGTGTGTGTGTGTGTGTGTGTGTGTGTGTGTGTGTGTGTGTGTGTGTGTGTGTGTGTGTGTGTGTGTGTGTGTGTGTGTGTGTGTGTGTGTGTGTGTGTGTGTGTGTGTGTGTGTGTGTGTGTGAGAACCTACCAATCCCAGATAGCAAATTTGCAATGTATTTTAATCTTTTTTTATAAGCGATGTAGAATAAATTGTGGGGTTGTTTGTGGAAGTTGTCTAATGTAGTATAACCCTGCTACTGTAGAATCACAGATGTACACTTTGCTTAAGTCAAGATACCATCATTTCTTGATGTGTAGAAGCTTACTCGCATAATAAATGTTCGGCTCTGATTAACTATCTTTTCTTTTAGTTTTCTTCATTTTTCTGTTATCTGCAAACTCTCATTCCGATGAACATTCTTTAAGTTTTCTTGAACATGATGTAATGAACCATGGTTAACAGTGGGATTTCCACAGTTTATCTCTTAAATAACACAGGAAAGTCGCTGTTCCTAGCTCCTTTCTTTGTTTGAACTACACCATGATTAGCATCGATATTCGACCCGGATTTGAATATTATGTTGGCTACATAGGGATTATATCCACTTGTAATGATAATCTCTCCAATTCACCTTCTGTATTTTCATTTAGTTAATGGAAATCACATTATTTCACATTATTAATATTACAATCAAGCAATGAATAATATCACATTAAATGTTAATATGCACCAGCTAAGCATGTTTATGTGTTGTTATTGTTGGCTCACGTCTCTCTCGCTCTCGCTCTCAGATCCAATTTGCAGACCAGAAGCAGGAGTTCAACAAGCGGCCCACGAAGATCGGTCGCCGCTCGCTCTCTCGCTCCATCTCCCAGTCCTCCACAGACAGCTACAGCTCAGGTACACATGCATATCTCATCATTCCCTCCTGTTACATGTATGCACCCTGTCTCTCACTCTTTCTTTCTTTCTTTCTTTCTTTCTTTCTTTCTTTCTTTCTTTCTTTCTTTCTTTCTTTCTTTCTTTCTCTCTTTCTCTCTTTCTCTCTTTCTTTCTTTCTTTCTTTCTTTCTTTCTTTCTTTCTTGTGACAGCATAATCTCTGTCCTCCCAGACCGGGTTTCCTGTGAAGTTAGTGTGAGCTACTGTGTCACAGGGTAGTGAGAGTGTTACGTGACATAACATTGTGTGTGTGTGTTAGGAACTGAACAACCTAATTTCAATGCACACACCCATCGTAATGTTATTCATGGTAGATGGTGAGAAGTGGGAACTGAGACTGGCTGCTTTGATTCACGGCTAAACGGCAAATGTGGTCACAGATTCTCTCTCTTTCTCCTGCTCTCTCTCTCTCCAACTCAGCTCTCCATCAATTCAATTAAAAGGCTTTATTGGCATGGGAAACATACATTGACAACTCTTTCTCTACACTGACACTCTTTCAGTGTAGAAACACTGACAGGATTGTACATCGACAGTTTTGGCAAAGAAGTATGAACATGTTGTAAAAGGTTACAACAAAAGGTAAATGGTTGTTCAGCATTGGATATTGTTAGAGAGGGACTGAAGTCACTGCCAAAAAAACCATTTACTTTATTTAATCGGTATTTAATCGGTATTTAATCGTTTATTTAGTCATATTCTAGACTTTCTTTTCGGTTAGACCCAAAATATTTTCGGTTGAGTGATAATGCTTCCAAGTACCACAGTTTGTATTCGTGGGAAAGACAGGGAATTACATTTGATGATGACCTTGTTATCTACTTTGTGTTCAGTTTGTGTAATCATAAGGTAGTGTAGGGAAAAGTTCAATCTCTCACATTGACATTCTCTGTCCTCCACAGCCTACTGATTTCACCCGGCTGCTGCTTTTCTCTTTCTATCTCCACCTTTCTTTCTATCCACCTCTTTCTTTCTCTCTCTCTACCACTCTAGAGCATCTCTCTCTTTCTCCCATCTCTCCACCCCTGTTTATCCCTCTCCATCCCCCTCCATCCCCACTTCTCTCTCTACTTCTCTCCACCTCTTTCCCTCTCTCTCTTCATCTCCAAAGTAATCGCTCTACATTTCTACCCTCTCCATTTCTTTCTCTCCCTCCCTCTCCCTCATTCTACCTCTTTACCTCTCTGATCCCTCTGTCCAGGACCATAATCTCTCTCTATAAATTGCCCCTTGTTCTCCCTGGTCTCTCATACCCACCGGAAGAGGACACGGTGCACTTGTCATAACACATTTTCTACACCGATTGATTTCTTTTCTGTCCACCGTTTACCTGCCTTAACATGGAACTCCTTTACATTATCAGAAATGTCATTTTCAAGTCTTTAACTTTGAAGGCCGTTCCTCTTGTGCTTGCTTTGTCTCAACGTTCCTTGTCTCCCCACCAGAGGTCTGCAAGGAGTCCAGTTTAAAATATAGAGATTCCCAACATAAAATATGTAGTGAATAATAAACTGCTCTTTGTTAATCCCAAACCTCTTAAAGGTTTATAAAAAAAAATAGTTGCAGCAATCTGGTTCAGTTGGACCGCTCCATCGCTTTCTTGTTTACACCTCCTGCAGATGGGGATCATGTGTGGACTACAATACATTGACTCGCATCTCTCCAGTCTTACTCTGTCAAGTGACGATTTGCATCGCTTTAGGCTCAACGGCATGTGTGTGTGTGTGTGTGTTGCAGCCGCGTCGTACACGGACAGCTCGGACGATGAGACGTCTCCGCGGGACAAGCAGCAGAAGAACACCAAGGGCAACGGGGATTTCTGCATCAAGAACATCAAGCAGGCCGATTTCGGACGCCGGGAGATCGAGATAGCCGAACAAGGTGCGTGCGCTGCCGAGAGAGCTATTTCCCTAGTGCATTTCGCCTCCTGGCCGAAATGCACCGGGCTCGATCCCCCCCATTCCCCGCAGCCTACCTGTTGGCATTCTTGAGCAAGAGAAAGTTGCCTAACCGTGACCTGCCTTTTGATATGGTTATGGTTAGCTGTGGCTATTCTCCATAGGTGACCTCTCAATGTCAGAATTGAAACCTATATGTAATTGTATGTAACTTAATTCCTGCAGCTATTCACTCACTGGTCTATCTGTTTCAAGAATACATTCAAAGAATTAATCCAGAAAATCAGAGACGACCGCAACTGGCGTCTTTTAATGATACAGCTATGACTGTCGCGACATCTAAAGCCAATTGACGAGAGGGGACTTATGGAAAAATGTAGGTAGTGCAGTTTTAATAGCCATGGTAAAGTTACAACATGTACAGAGTAAGAGCAAGCTGGCGCATGGTCCTCAGAATTATTATTATTGTCGAGTGTGTTTGTGTGTGTGTTTAGGTATGAGAGAGAGAGAGAGAGAGAGAGAGAGAGAGAGAGAGAGAGAGAGAGAGAGAGAGAGAGAGAGAGAGAGAGAGAGAGAGAGAGAGAGAGAGAGAGAGAGAGAGAGAGAGAGAGAGAGAGAGAGAGAGAGAGAGAGAGAGAGAGAGAGAGAGAGAGAGAGAGAGAGAGAGAGAGAGAGAGAGAGTATCACAGTATGACCACACTGAACCACCGCTGTCTCCTGTGTTTCTAATATATATATGTGTGTGTGTGTGTCCGTGTCCCCCCAGAGATGCCGGCCCTCATGGCTCTGAGGAAGAGAGCCCAGGGGGAGAAACCTCTGGCCGGGGCCAAGGTGGTGGGCTGCACCCACATCACCGCGCAGACCGCCGTGAGTAGAGCCCCACACTCAAACTCACACACACATTAATGCACACATAATCAAATATAAACGCTAATGTTTTAACATCCCTCTCTCTTCTCTCTCAATCTTGCCCTCACCCCTTTCTCCTCCCTCTTCTCCAATCCCCTCTCTCCAGGTGCTGATGGAGACCCTGGCAGCGCTGGGGGCTCAGTGCAGGTGGGCTGCCTGCAACATCTACTCCACCCAGAATGAGGTGGCCGCCGCGCTGGCAGAGGGAGGTGTGTGTATAAAAATTAAATAAAATTTTGTTTTTAGGAATCCATATCTTTTACATCTCTGTAAACATGGGGTTGATCAAAATGCTTGTAACAGAAGTGTGCATTTGTGTGTGACGTTCTCTTTAGTCTGACCATTTTGTCCTCTTCTTTATATCTTCTCCCTTTCTATCTCTCTCTTCGTCTCTCGCCCTCCCTGCCTCTCTCTCTCCCTCTCCATAGGGTTCAGTGTTTTTGCCTGGAAGGGCGAGTCGGAGGATGATTTCTGGTGGTGCATCGATCGCTGTGTCAACCTGGAGGGCTGGCAGCCAAACATGGTAGCAGCATTACTCGAAACGATGCCTCTAGTGGTGACACTGGAGTATTACGGTAGCCGCAGTGTAGGCTGAATATTAATAAATGCCTTAAAGAGTGACTGGCAGGTTGCCACCCCCTTTTGAGAGGTTTTGAGAAAGTATGTAGCAAATCAATGTAAACATATAGTTTTTGCAATGCAGCACATATACGCAGTAACATGTTTTTTTTCATTAAGTCTGGTTTATAGTTGAATTGTCCACATTGCCATGGTAACAATATTTAGCATCGATAACAATGTATTCACAAAATAACACTTAAGGACTGTTAATCAGTATTAACAAAAACAAAAATAGAGTATTCATAGAATCAAACATCTGTTCTGTCTATTTTAATAATAATAAAAGGAAGATTCCAATGTATAGTTAACAGGATGTAACTAGTTTTCTGTGCATATTCACCAAAAGGTGTTCAAAATTTGACCTCAAAGCTGCCCGTTTTCAATAGCACAGCACAGCACCAATTTCCATTTTCTTTGGCCACTTAATGTCAGATTCTGGATGACGGAGGGGACCTGACCCACTGGATCTATAAGAAGTACCCCAACATGTTCAAGAAGATCAAGGGCATCGTAGAGGAGAGTGTGACCGGAGTTCACAGGTGCGAAACACATTCACAGGCAGACACAGGCCACAAGCAGCATAGGCTTTATCTTGTGAGTTAATGTTGCCCTCTAGTGGTAAAGAAAATGTTTTAGCATTTATAGTGTTGCACGAACGATGGCGTAAACATACATTTATTAAAATGCATCTATTAAAAAAAGGCACTCACGCTTAGTGATTACTCAATTATTACTCAAGACATAATCAAACAAAATCTGGTGTGTGCGTGTGTGCGTTGGCTCCAGGTTGTACCAGCTTTCTAAGGCGGGGAAGCTGTGTGTTCCAGCCATGAACGTCAACGACTCTGTCACCAAACAGAAGTTTGACAACCTCTACTGCTGCAGAGAATCCATCCTGGATGGGTACAGACATTTTGATTCCCCCTCTATAAACCGCTGCCACGGCAGTTCCTATTCATTTCAGGTTTCTACATTTCAAGTTTTATTTAAACATTGAACAGTAAGCAGCAAACCGATGGCAATGAACAGTGCAAACAAGTAACGGCAGCACAAGGAGGTAGAAAGATTTAAAGATACGAATGGAAAATATGAATTCAAAAATGTCAACAAAAAGTTTATGATCACATACAAGGAGTATGTGATGAACACATAACTAACTGAGTAGGTTTGACATTGGACATAAACTCAGACCAACAATTTATTTTTCATAAGTCAAGGTGAATCAGACACTTTCAGTTGTTACAACTACCATTACTATGGCAGGGTAGTCATGTGGTTGATGGTGAATCACAGTCCACCTGTACTGTATGCATCCTTGGAGATGCTCCAACCCCTACCTGCTCCTTAATTATCTGGATCTGAAGTTTCTTGCTCTTGAAGTAATTGCTTTGGATCAAAGCGTTGGCTTGGTGACTAAAGAGTGAAACACACTGGTATTGAACATAGTTAAAGGTCTGCTGTACTGTACAGTGAGATGGAGTGTAAAACCGTTGTGGTGTTCTTGATCCTCAGACTGAAGAGGACCACTGATGTCATGTTTGGAGGCAAACAGGTGGTGGTGTGTGGATACGGAGAGGTGAGATCCATTTATAAAACCAAAAAAAACCTGTATATTTAAATATGTATATGATTTATATCTTATTAATAATTATATTAAATATTTACCAATGTCGTTGTGTTAATTTATAACAGCCACTAGATGGCACTGCAGAATCGTTAGCATACTGTTACTGTTGACTTGTGCTTATATTCTAATATTTAATAATCACTACAAAACATACTAGATCTGTGGAATAATAATAAGTAAAGTGTATTTTATCTTTATTTTGAAACAGTAGTTTTGTTTGCCGGTCTCCAATAGTTATGTTTGTTCATGGAAACAGTCTATTTGTATAACATACGATACAAATAGAGTTAAATGTAAACGTATTATCCATATGTATTAAGCGTTTGTTGATCATTTGCATACATTGAGCCTATAACCTATAATAATCCCTGTCACTGCAAAACCTCATTCCAATCCAATGCACTGAATATAAAACCACTATAAAACTTTAAACCAGAGACGTACATGCGAGCACAGGGTGAGAGGATGTGGTGTATGACGGATAGATAGATCAGCTTTATTGATCCCCTGTTGGAGATTACTTTGCCACCACACAACCGCGGAAACAAACACAAACAACCACAAAACAGCACATTTAGACACCGTGGGTTACAGCCGATCATAAAACCACCTGACAGCAGAAGCCACTAAAGACCTCTGCTCTATGAAGAGGAGGCCTTTCACAGAAGGAGGTGATATGTGACCGTATGTCCTGTGATGCGGTGTGGTCCGCAGGTGGGGAAGGGATGCTGTGCCGCCCTCAAGGCCATGGGCTCCATCGTGTACGTGACGGAGATCGACCCCATCTGCGCCCTACAGGCCTGGTAGGAGAAATGATCCCAGTTTGTCCCGGTTTAACGCCCAAAGCTCCTTTCATAGTGCCGTTTGTTTCTGTGTGTGCCGTTGTGGTGTTTTGTGTATGCACCCTATTATTGATTCAAATGGCGGAAGAGCACAGCATGTGCGATCATACTGGTTGGATACAGCATGTATTTTGTTACAAAGTACTGCAAAGGCAACCAAATAGTAAGGTCATGGTGCGTCATAGCAGAATCAAAGAACCATCTGGATCAAACATGGCTTCCTTGTTTCATCTCCTCCTCCTCCTCCCCCCAGCATGGACGGTTTCAGGCTGGTGAAGCTGAACGAGGTCATCCGACATGTGGACATCGTCATCACCTGCACAGGTGAGCAAACTCTCTCACTCACCACTCTCTGTCTCTCTCTCACCCACCCCTTTCTCTATGACTTTCTCTCACTCACCACTCTCTCTCTCTGTCTCTCTCATCCACCCCTGTCTCTATATCTGTCTCTCACTCAACACTCTGTCTCTCGCCCACCCCTTTCTCTGTCTGTATATCACTCGCCCCTCTCTCTTTAACCCTTCTCTCTTTGTCTCTCACCCACCCCTCTCTTAGTCTCTCTCCCTCTCACCCTCTCTCTTTGCCCCTCTTTCTCACTATCTTGCTCTGCTCTAAAGAAAAAACATGAGGTCTTTATATTGATGAATGTCTCTGTCACTGTCTTTTACCAAAAAGCGTAGTCTTGTGAATAATGTATCCAACAGCACACCAATGATATCTCACTCAATTCCCGTGTCTGTGTGTATGTCTGTGTGTGTGTGTGTGTGTGTGTGTGTGTGTGTGTGTGTGTGTGTGTGTGCGCGCACACGCGCACACTTTAAAACATAAACCCTAAACCCCCCTCATCCGAGCTCACAGTTAATGGGGCAGCAGATGCTTCACAGTGGTCCTCCATCAGAACACAGCGCTGGTATTAAAAACGCCCATCCACAGCCCAGCCCAGGCCCAGACGGTGTAGCCGCAATGGGCCCATAGCGCTCCTTTAATCCAGGTCTGTAGCGGAGCATCGTGGGACCCGTCCCAGAGCCCCTAATTGGAACAGACACTTTCTGTCTCTCATTACTCGCCACTTTAACAGCCCACAAGGTCCCCTCAGAAAGGGGTGGAGCTATATGCTTAATTAGCTGCAAACGCTACCGGAGCTTAAATGAGCATATTGGTATATGCTAATTTGACTGTTCACACTTCACAAATCAAACACTATGGAATACACGGCAAGTTATCTGCTATTAAATACTAGTAAACACCCAATTGAGTCACACCAGAGGGATTTTATGTTTTATTAGTTGTATTTAATATCCATTTCTTGCAATGGAAGTTAATGAAAGCCCACGCAGAGGTTTCAAAGTAACCTCATTAGGCAGAGCTTAAACAAGTGTAGCATAGTGGGTGTCAAACGACTCATTAGTTGAATGTGTTATTTTTCTTTTTAAACGAGTGATTAGAGAAGCACCCAGGTCATTTAATAAATAGTATTGTGTTGGGACTCACGCTCATCAAATAAATAGTGTCGTGTTGTATGATATCCAAAAGCAGAGCTAAGTTTGTCCGTTTTTGTTAGTTTTTTTTACAGAATACTTTGAATTAAACTGCGTAGCTTTATTATAATTAGTACTAATGGGTACATTTATACAAGCCCATGTCAGAAGATTGTTCAAGCTACCTGAAATAAGTTTTTCGATGGGTTCCATTTAGAAAGTACATTGGTCTAAGTAGTTTCGGTTTCCCACGGAGACCTCATAATAAACCGGCCTCGATGCTGTGCTGTTGGATTAGTTTAATCCCTACTGTGTGTGGATGTTAATACCATGTATTAACCTGTCATATTAATGTTGTATAATTGAATGACCCCCCCCCCCATCCATCACTTTTCTTCATTTCTTCCTTTCAACTGTTTCCTTTCTTCATTCCTTAGCTCGGTGGTTCCCAAACATTTTTGTCAGGCCCCCTCTGGTAACAATAAGTAATCCCCCCTCGCCTTCACTGTACACCCGTTCCCACCATTCTTGGTTAAATCAGGCATTACTCCTTCAAATTAAATGTATGAACCCTTCGTTCAGCAAAGTGATTAACAAAATAAATACCCTGTTTTTCAATTCATATCTGCAGAACATCAAATCCTCGGGCAAATTATTCCCCAAATATATCTCACATCACTCTGTGAAAAGGCAGTCCTCCTTGCTATCATTTGCCTCGTCATTTTTCAGAGCAGAGAATGAATTCTTGATTTTGTTTTTCTATAGAATTTATAGTTGCCGTGATGCGCAGATTGTGAAGTGCGTGGACGGTCCATGTATAGTCGCCATTTTGCTGTAACATTGCTGACACGCAGTTCGCACACTCTTCTTGCACAGCGTCACCATTTCAGAGGTCTGCGTCAAATCGTGCGCCGTGCGCGAGGCCCACGTTTACCTTCCTTTTGGTTCCTGCCGGCTTGCGCATTTCATCCACAGCGACCTTTAAGTGTGGCACACGCTCGGGCATTACTTTATTTACAGCCCTTGTGCGCAAAACACATCTGTAACTGTATGTTCTACCTGTGCTTTGCCTTATGCAGTGTGGAATTGTGCTTTTCCCCTAAAGACATTCAACTATTCCTTCCATCCCATCTCCCTGCGCCCCCTGGAGTAACTGGAGAAACTTGGTTGAGAGTTTTACAAGTGTTTTTTTATATTTACTAGCGGTCAAAATAATCCCCCTCACAACGTTTTGTAGTGTGAATGATCTGTCACTCTAGGTAATGGTGACCCACAGACATAGTAGTTTGTGTGTGGTGAGGCTTCTCTTATTGTGCATTTCACCAGATTGGGATGTTCTTCTTCTGCAGGTAATAAGAACGTTGTGGTCAGGGAGTACCTGGACCGCATGAAGAACGGCTGCATCGTCTGCAACATGGGACACTCCAACACCGAGATCGATGTGGTCAGTCCCTGACCTTCATATTTTGTGTGTGTGTGTGTGTGTGTGTGTGTGTGTGTGTGTGTGTGTGTGTGTGTGTGTGTGTGTGTGTGTGTGTGTGTGTGTGTGTGTGTGTGTGTGTGTGTGTGTGTGTGTGTGTGTGTGTGTGTGCACGTGAGCGTTGGTTCCTCCGCACACCAGTGCTGCATTCCTTCGCCAGCTTGTGTGTGTCTGTGTGTGCCTTAGTGAGGCCTATACTATATATAGCTATAATATGGCTTCACCAGACACAAACGTTACCTTGTACGTTACTTTGGCCAGTTGGCACTTACAAATGTAGTACTCAAAATAGTGAAAACAACAAAACGATCAAATAATCAACAGCATTGTTGGTGTTAATGTTGTTCATGATGATGATGATGATGGTGATGATGATGATGATGTGTTTCCAGGCAAGCCTGCGGACACCAGAGCTCACATGGGAGCGAGTGCGTTCCCAGGTGGACCATGTCATCTGGCCCGACGGCAAGCGGATAGTCCTGCTGGCAGAGGTAACACACACACACACACACACACACATACACACACACACACACACACACACACACACACACACACACACACACACACACACACACACACACACACACACACTCTACTGTCGCTCTCCGTCAATCATGATGTTAATTATTCATAATAATGTTCATATAAATAATAATGAATTAGTACAGAAAGTGTGTGTGTGTGTGTGTGTGTGTGTGTGTGTGTGTGTGTGTGTGTGTGTGTGTGTCGTGAGGGTGTGCATTCAGAGGAAGTTGAATAAATTCCGTTCTGCATTGTTCCTTTTGTGACAATCACACAACCTGTTATTGTTGTTTATTCTCACTGTCTCCCCCACCCCCACACACCCACCCACCCCAAACCTTTATCTGCAGTCGGCTTCTGCTTCACATACTAACTACGTGGAATGTTTGCCTCGGCCAAATTCACTCCACTGCAATGCAGCACCACATAACCAATTGACTATTTGCTTATCGGTATCGCTTCACCTATACATGTATTTACATATGTTTGCATCTCTTCTCATATGGGATCAGATGACGATTGGATAAATGTCAAATCCATCGTGTGTGTGTGTGTGTGTGTGTGTGTGTGTGTGTGTGTGTGTGTGTGTGTGTGTGTGTGTGTGTGTGTGTGTGTGTGTGTGTGTGTGTGTGTGTGTGTGTGTGTGTGTGTGTGTGTGTGTCGGTCGTTACATAGAGGTGGGAGCTTTGGGTCCACAAATGGATTACCTGAAAACTGAGTCTGAAGGTAGCACCTTATTTCTTGGCAGTAATTTCTCCTTTCCCCCTCGTTCTCTCTAGGGCCGCCTGCTAAACCTCAGCTGTTCCACCGTTCCCACCTTTGTGCTCTCCATCACCGCCACCACCCAGGTAAACAACCACTCAGTGATGGACGTCAGCGGCTCCTTGGTGCTTTGATCCAATCACACAGTCCAGTCATACATCATTCGTCATAACACAGAAGAATGTGCAGTTTCTTTTTCTAATTCAATACAACATTTAATGTTATCTATAAGAGTAGAGTATTGGCTAATTGCATTTAATTGATCTCAGGCTCCAATCATATCTGTCCTTTTTTCAATGAGAATGACAAAGTAATTTTGGTTAATTAATTTAGTTGTAAGCGTTCTCTTCACAAAAATCAGTGTACCAGTGTCGTTAGCTTTTTGTGCAATTTAGTATGACCCCGTCTTCAAATGTTTGAGTAATGCCAAGACGGCACTGGAAACGAGATAGTTATTTTGTTTAACTCTGTCTCTGTCCGTATATCTGTCTCTGTCTGTTGTTGGTCTGTCTGTCTCTGTCTGTCTGTCTCTATCTCAGGCCCTGGCTCTGATAGAGCTGTACAACGCTCCGGAGGGTCGCTACAAACAGGATGTGTACCTGCTCCCCAAGAAGATGGGTAAGACAACTTCCTCTTCCCACTTCCTCCTCACTTCCTTGTTGGTTAAACCAACCTTTTAGAGATGCTCTCGCTCTCCCTGCCGCATTCAGTCACAGCGTCTCAAACTCAATGCAGCTCTCTATTTTGTGCCATCATCTATAATATATCCTGTCCATCTGAAATGAATGTGTTTTCAGCTGTGACTTGTGTTTACTTCCACATTACCGTCACTTTGTTTGTCAGTGGCCCCTCTTATGGGAGAGGGAGGCAGAAAACAGAGGGCAAGGGAATGAGAGCAGGAGTGAGAGATGGAGAGCAAAAGGCGGAGAGACAGAGTGAGACAGTCAAAAGTAGGTCACCCTGTCAAAGACTGTTGCTGTCTGCAGCAGCAGTTTGCAGGGCCAGAACAGAGTAGGAAGGAAGGAGACGAAGAATTGCGCAAGAGCAGAGGATGTAAATAGGACTTAGAGAAACCAATGATCAGGTTGAAGGTTTGAAATGAAAAGATGATGATGATTGCCGCTGTCCATTTTTTTTTATTGGTATAAATAAATGGACTGTAACTGCGATTTAAGGGCTACAATTGACTTGACTTGACTTAATTTGAGATGCATGGGGAGTGAAGAGATGCAAATCGAACAATGCATGCTCTGCCAGCACAAGACGCAGTATAGATATCACAGTGAGAGACTATTGAGTTTGGTCCAGACTGCTTCAGCTGAAAGCAATAAAGAATGGATTTCTGCCTGGTCATCACATAATGGTAATCGTTTATTCATTTTTCTTTGTTCGTTCTTTCGTTACTTCTTTTGTTCGATTGTTCTCATGTCGTTTCTGCCGTTATTTTGTGCTTCCTTCCTGTCCTCATTCCTTTCCTCCTTCTCTGCTTTCTCCCCTACTCCCTCGCCACCACCCGTCCAGACGAGTACGTGGCCAGCCTACACCTCCCCACCTTCGACGCCCATCTCACCGAGCTGAGTGACGAGCAGGCCAAGTACCTGGGCCTGAACAAGAACGGACCCTTCAAACCAAACTACTACAGGTGAGGACACACTCACAGCCACTCACAAAGTCGCCACATCTTTTTGGCACTTGCCTGCTCTTATTCTGTCCACACGCCACACGAAAAACACAAATGATTAAGAAACATGACATGTTCGCATCTTATAGTAGTGTTGTGCCCCGCGCTTGAATTTGACTTAGGAAAGCGTGATGTTCATAAAATGTGTGTGTGTGTGTTATTTTAAATCTGGAATAGTCTTTCATGGTAGAATACCGCCGTGTCTTGAACTTTTCATTCATTAAAAAGAGATGTAAAGAGATTTTACTAATCTGTTTTTAAAGTTCTATGGTGCCCTGGATGTGGGAATGTTTGTTATATTTCTTGGTCAAAGTTAAATAACTGTGTGCCTCGTTAAGCTGTTCACATTAACCCTCAGTGGACACCCCCCTTGTCTGCCTTTTTTGTTATCTGCTAACTGACTCATTTGTCCGTCCTCTCCTCAGGTATTAGACATCGGCGACGCGGAACCGAGAACATGCCGATACTTGACAAATCGCACAGAGCCAGAGGAGAATAAGAGGAGGAGTAGGAGAAGGAAGCTTTATACACACAGGAGGAGAGGTGTGTGTGTGTGTGTATGTGTTGGGGGGGAGGGTAATTTGACAGATCTGAAATAAGCAGAGGAGGGTGGGCGAGCCTGGATTATTTTACCGCTTTTCCGCTGTCATACTATTTATTTACACTAGACAATTACAGGAACTCTTGTCAAAGCTGCTCCAGATGATATAGACCACCCTAGATTAGCCCCCCACCCACACCATACCCCGACCCACATTGCATCAGTTTATTCAATCTCTTTACATCTCCAACATTTGTTTGTCAAGTCTTAGTGAACCCTTTATACCCAACTCCCTCATCGTCAGATCATTTTTTAATCGTTTAGTTGGATGAATTAAATGACGATGAAGAGGAAAAAAAGCTTAAATTTTTATTTATATTCTGTGAGGATGAAGAGATCCTCTCAAGATACATTTTCTTGTCATTTATTTTCTGACCTTGATTTTGTACTTGTGATTTTGGTCATTTTATCTTCTGTGATACAAGGAGGGGGTGGGGTTTAACACAATGGGCGGGCTTATGTGGGATCTCAGGGTCCAATCATATCTGTCATTTTTTCATTTTATAATTTCAATGAGATTAACTGTTAGTCATTTTGGTTAGTTCTTCTTTTTGTACACGGTCTCTTCGCACAAATCAGTGTGCTAGTGTAATTTACTTTTAGAGCCATTTAGAATGACTGAAATATTACTGACCCCTTTTTTATTCAGGTGGTCCTGCGTTCATTTGTCACTCAACCTCAAAGGCTTTTGTGATTGGTTATTTCAATTTCTCAGCTCCCAAATGCTCAGTTGATGCCAGTGTTGAAGTGATTAAAACTAAGCATTTCAATTATTATTTTTTCGGGTTTTTTTTAACCACAGGGAACTTTTCTCCCTTCTTACCAAGCATTATTAAACTGTATTAGAAGCATGCAGAATGCAAGATCATTACAATGGGGTATATATTTAGATATTTATATAGAAATTACGATTTTTCTATCTTTTTTTGTTTTGCTTTTTCCTTTCGTCATCCAATATTGTTACCTTAACATTTTTCGATTTCGATGTCATTATAAAGATAAGCAATTTAAATGTTCTATGATAATTCTGTGTGTAATAAATGTAATACTAATTTCCAATACTGTGACAGAATATTAAGAGAGAAAGAGGAGAGAGGTTGATGACAATTGTACCAAGATTTTCTGCCAGTGTGGTACTTAAAGTTGCTACCCTTTAGCAGGGCTTTGTTTTAAAAAAGTATAGTGCTGTCAATATACTACACGATGGTATACTTGTAGTTGTACCGCTATGGTCATGGGGTTTGGTGTTATAGAGGCCATGAAATGACAAACCCCCTCATACAGGTGTTAACTCTGTTCCAAGTCATCTTTTAATCCCACATGAATTCAGAGTTTGTGTGTGTGGTTGTAGTGAGGGAATTTATATATAAATTCTTAATTATTGTAATCAACAGCATTAACGTTTTTTTTCTTTTGTCTTGCTAAGTGGACGGTTATTCTGTTGCGGCCATTTTGAAGCATTTCTCCACGGCTGACTAACATATTGAGAATTGGCAAATCTGTTTTATTTCTGAAAAACGCCCGTAAGCACCCAAAGGTGAATGTAAAAAATTGATAAAAAATCTGTTATGGTTAGCGATCATTTAAACAGGCCAGAAACAAGTTTACAGGAGTCTATGAATATCTTCTGACCCCTTTACACGCATTACTGTATTGCCAGTTTTCTTATGTGATATCCGAGAAAAAGAGGAGACATGAAAGGAATTGTGGAATTTCAGAAGATGCAACACTGTGAAAAAAGTGCACAGAGGTCCCCTGCACTACCATACACCACGTTTATACCAAGGCCTTGCCCCCAATGCCATATAAGGTGTCCCATAGTTCCGAGCTTCCTGTAGAACTGCCCATAATTTATACCAAACCCCCCCCCCCCCCCCTTTGGCTCCTCAAATCCCATCTCTAAGGAGATTCATCTGATAATTTACCATTTATGGGGTTTTTTTCTGTCATGGACTGATTGTCTAAACGTTATTGCATTCACCTGAAGTAAAAACAATCTTTTATTTTTTAAGTTTGTCTGTGGGAGCTGCTTTGTCTGTCTGTTGTTAGTCTTAAAGTCTCTTGTTTCGTAGGACACCTGCTTTATGGCCAGTTCTCTGAGGACCCTATAGACCCTGTGGGGAGGGGGGGAGGGGGGGGTTGATTGATTGATTGGGGGTGTGAGCAGGGGGAAGACACCAGCATTGTGTATAGAAATATATATTATATATATATATAGAAATATATAAGATATACACACACCACAACCTGTAAAGTGTAAGAATGAGAGCAGAATCACCTTTTATTTATTTGTCGAAAATCCTCCAAAGTAGGCTACAAAACTGGAAAGAAATCTCCAAAAACGTGCTGTCTCAAGAAAACGTACATTTTAAATATTTCAAGTGATCAATCTAGATGATGAGCAATAATAAAAAATACAAAAACCCTGTAATCTAAAATGAATAAAAGTGTAAAAATTTTACTTGTCTGTGTGATTTGTTCACGTAATATTATGAAGTGGCTAATGTTAAAAATGTCAGTTTTCCTTTTGTCTGAAGTAGAAAGTGGAAGTCTACATTTTCCTACATGTCAATATGATCCTGGCGAACAATACATGTCTATAATAAAACTTGTTTAATTGTAAATGTAAGAGGAACAGGATTGATCCTCATATTATTGCATTTTTCTCTGTGCAATTGTGTTTACGAGTGGGACCGTGTGAGGTAGGGGTGTGACTTCACATGCAGCTGCCAGTGTATATCATCACTACAATGACCTCATCTATCCCCCCCCCCCCCCCCACACACACACACACACACACACACACACACACAGCCCTGAAGCTATGGCAATCCACCTAGGGATGTGAGACCGTTTATTTGGCTGTATAAAGCAATAGATGTATTGTTGAGACATTAAACATAATTTAGGCTTTAAGTGAAGCACTAGGCGGTGGTGTAAGCTTTTCACACACACTGAGAAGCCTTTGATTAATATGATGAAGGGACAATATTGTCTATAATAGGTCGTAATGCTTTCCAAATGAGTAGATTGTAATTACAATTTGGTACATTCATAGCATCTCTGTTCAGTCTCACATAAATTAGAAAGATCACTGACATACTTATTTTTAACCTCACCTGTAAGTCGCTTTGGATGAAAACGTCTACTAAATCACTGAGTGGGAAGACATATGGGTCCTTGGTTGGCTTTGGTTCGGAGCCCACGGGACCTTACAACAAGACGTCCCACAACTGCCTTGGACTGGGGACTGATCACACAAACATTAACAAGTCACGAAACACGGTGTCAAAGTCCTCGCTTCTCTTCTGAAAAGGCTTGCATCGCCTCAGCGCCATCATCCTAATGCGTGGATATCCCCAGTGTCCGCAGCCTAACCTGCAGGCAAACTTGAGCAATTGACTGTGGGATTAAGTTCAATTATATTCCCCTATGTTGTGTGAACAAGTGGTCAAAGCAGATCGACAGGATATGAATTTCACACAAACACAATCTCCCTCTTCACACACCATACATAATCAATTAGTCGCACTGTCCGGTTATTAAGTGGAGAGGGGTAAAGACGGTTCCCTAGGGCCTAGAGATACAATTTATACATACCCATGCAAGCAGCCGGTTAATGGTGAAAAACATCTGCCGGATGTGTCAAGGATTTAAAATGTTGCCTCATGGTGCAATTTGTCAATTAGACTAATCCGATTATTTTATTTTATTTACATTAGATGTCTTTAATATCTAAGAATCCTAAATTACCATTCACAATAAGGTTAGGATGGGGAATGGCGTGTTGTACAGCTTCAACAAGAGGCCACCATTGCTGAATGCTTTACAGCTATGTCGTATTATAATTACCATAATGTTTTCACGTCTCCTCATTGTATGAATAACCATATTTAGCCATATTTCTTGCCCTTGCCCTTGCCCTTTGACGTTGTTTCATTTATTGACATTAGGTAGACCTACTCTACAGATCAGCTGACGCGTCGCATCCAGCGGTGGACCAATCCCCTTACAGCCTGGCCCTAACCCCGCCCTCTCTGGCGCAGTGGCGACCAATCAGAGCGGCCGTGGTGTACATTCTCAACTTGGAAATCTTCTCGAGTCGATTCCAATTAGGACGACGACAACAGAGGTTGTGCCGCTCACCCCAACACAAGCGTATGTGAGCCGACAACAACTCCCAAGGATGCAGGCAGACGACATGGAGGTACAGTATTATTACTGCTACCATCCGCAATGACAGCTGTAGTACTGTAGGGGACATGTTTTAATTATTGGCAGATTTAAAAAAAGAAAAAAAAAGACATCCACACGGCACCTGAGTGTTGGTGTGTGAGAGCTACTACTGTGGTCATCTTAGTGGGCTACCATAACGGTTGATGTTAGTCGGAGACCTTTCCAATAGGGTTGCATGTGCCCTTTTTTCCCCCTCTCCTTGGCTCGAACGCATGTCGTTAGTCACACACCGAGATGTTATTTTGGCCACCGCGCAAGTGGCGTCCCGGCTTCTATAAATAACTCTCTAGTAAGCCAGCCGATGGTTCCTAAACGTGGGGAAATGCTGATGGGCGCTTGTGGCTGGCTGTCTGTTCTCACACGTTTAGGGACCCGTTTGTGCCCTGAAGCCAATTTTAAACGTATTGCCTTTTTAAAGAAATTGTCATTCATTCTTGAAATAGCTTGGATTATTACTGGATCAACACGTAGGCTAACGTTACAGCGTTCTTCCCCAAAGCTTGCAGTGGAGGGGATTTGAAACGGCACACTGTAAAATGGGATTTGCACTGAGGTTACCTATTGAGGTTGTCATAGGAATACATGTTCCCACTACGTTGTGAAATACTTATTCTCGGTCTCAAATCCACATCCCAGTTAACATTTTTGACAGTTTATTGTAGAGCCCAGTGCCATAGTATACTGTAATAATCCAAAGCCTATTAATAAATAACAGGAAGGTTTTTTTTTTTACGCAGTCAAGACCATCTGGGGCAAAAAGCTAAGTCAATTTGGTCATTTATTCTATGAGTCAATGAGCGTATTGAATGGTATGTATGTAAATGTCCCCTAGAAGGTGTGTGTGTGTGTGTGTGTGTGTGTGTGTGTGTGTGTGTGTGTGTGTGTGTGTGTGTGTGTGTGTGTGTGTGTGTGTGTGTGTGTGTGTGTGTGTGTGTGTGTGTGTGCGCGCAGCAGCAGCCTAAGTCACTTGTCAACCAATTTCATTAATAGCGTTGTTGTCGAGTGGTGCAGGATGGGGGTCATGTGTGTATTGAAACCATGCCCCTATGTATACTGATATAGGGCTGGAGTGGGGGAGAGAGTGGGTCAGCAGACATTAGCTGGGACAGTTGGCCGCCGGGCCAAGAGTTCATTAGTCTGTTTGATGAAAGAGGAGATGCTGGAGACATCCTGAAAGGAGGGGGGGGGGGGGGGGGGGGGGGGGGGGGTGGGGGGGCATCAAATTCAGAATTGGAATTCTAATGGGATTTATTGTCAAATAGGTTACCATACAAGGCATTTGTATTGCCTTTGACCAAGAGTGTGATGGTTGAAGGAAGGAAGGATGGAAGGAAGGAAGAGAGAAAGGAGGGGAAGGACTGAAATATGTGCCCTTTAGGCCATAATTCAAAGTTGAACTCTAAACTAAATCCGATTCTCTGACATACACCACCACATTGTCTCACACACATTATTATACTTTCACAACACATAAGCCTACAAACTCTCACATTCACTGTCAGAGGTAAACTATCAAATTCTGTAGTTGTAACTTTTTGCTTTGCGTTTTTAATCGGTGTTAAGACAGCCTGCCAATAACTCTTATACTTGTTGTTATTATGGGATATTCTTTGGCATGGTTCATTGTGACTTCTGCTGTGTCTTCGTAGGCCTTGCTGTCCAGGAATATGTTCCCATGTTTTTTTGCAGGACGGAAAATGATCGTGGTTTATTTATCCATGGGACTCTCACTGTAGCTTTAATTAGAAATGGCTCTATAAATAGATTTCCCTTTGCTATTCTCTTTAATTGTCATTCTACCCTGTCCCCTGATAATGTTTGTTGATATCAATATTGTCTTTAAATGTGAAATGTGTTATGGATATCCATCTTTCGCCTAGCAACCACCACTTCTCTCTCTCTCTGTTTTTGTTCCTTTTTTAATTGTACATTTTGAATAGGTCTGAGTTCACGAGAACACACTTGCGCTGAAAGAAGAGAAAGAATTGTTGTTTCTAAAGTAACAAATGATGTTCTAGGAAACATGTTGTCATAATGCCAAGGCCACGTCTTATCTCCTCTGCATTTAAAAACACTCAGAGAACAGGGCAGTCTGCCAAGGTCAGAGCAGATCAATCAGCCGTCACTAAACTTGTTGGTGAATCCCGGATGTAAAGTGAGTGGTCCGCCCTTCAAGGCTGGTTAGCCTTGAATCAAAAGTGTGTGTGTGTGTGTGTGTGTGTGTGTGTGTGTGTGTGTGTGTGTGTGTGTGTGTGTGTGTGTGTGTGTGTGTGTGTGTGTGTGTGTGTGTGTGTGTGTGTGTGTGTGTGTGTGTGTGTGTGTGTGTCTCCAACGTCACTGACTGTCTGTCTGCTTCGGTCTGCTTGGTGACATCGTCTACTCTGGACACTGCGCTTTTGTATGTTTAGAAGAAGGAATCCTTTGACGTGTGTGTGGGGCAGTCATTAAGTGTGGTGTATGTGCGCATGTATGTTAAGCACAGGGCTTTTCCAGGCCTGATGACCCATGTTAAAATGATGTCGGTGACACACCCCGCCTCTGCCGCCGCTGTCCACCACTGATGCTAAGTCACTAGAACATTGAGGGCATGTATTACAGACAGACAGTCAGACAGTCGGTATACATCACACTCTCTACACCCGCTCAGCTCTTTTTATAGGACAGTAACTGAGTCCCTTACTGTCACAGTGGGTGGACTGCTGTTGATGTGAGAGAGAGAAGGGGGGGGAGGGTTTGTGGTTTCATTAACAGCAGTTTAGCTTAGCATCCCACCCTTCTCCTTGCACACAGAGTAATCAGTGTCAGCTAATGTAAAGGGGACCGTAATGTAAATACATTTTAAGTGGTTGTTGCTGATTGGCTGCTCGCCAGTCGACTGTGTGAGTGTGTGTGGGTGTTAGAGCTGGAGGAGGCTGTTTGTGTGTTCTACAGGGTTGTGTGTGGGTGTTAACAGATGGAGGTGTGTGTGAGAGTTATAGCACACTTTGCTGGTGAAACACACAAGCATCTATGGCAATATTGCGCTATTCATTCATGCATATTGACATTAAAACATGATGCCAATGTGTGTGCAGTGCATTGCATATAAATGCGTGTGGCGACGGACGCTGAAATATGTAAGGCTATGCTGTGTTTACCTCTCTTACATTAGTGTTTGTTTGTTTGTGGTTCCAGAGCTCCATGGAGTCCCCCAACCTGGAGTTTGAGTACGGGGACATGGACACCCTGCCAGCCGAGCTTTCAGGTCAGCTTCACACCCCGTGTGTTGTGAAACAGAGTTTTAAAGACCCCCTCCTCTAGTTGAATTCAAACCCTTGAAAACATATTCAATATCGAATGCCGTGTGCTTTTGCACCAATTATTTTTTGTAAACTACAGACAATTGTGGCAACCAAACACACGATAAGCCATGTTTCACATTGTTAGCTTAGATTGGTGTCATGTTACTACGGATAATGTTCCTTGGGCTCATTTTGATACAATATGCATACTGCAACGGCTGCATCGCATGATAGATACGTCACAAGACAAATTCCAATTTCTGTGAAGCCCTGCCATTTTGTGTGGAAAATATGGGAACATTTGAAAAAGGTGCTCTCGTTTTGGAGTCGCGGGGGTCTTTAAACTCAACTGGACCCTACAACTACCCTTCTGTTCTGTTTGTTTCTGTTGCCTTATCATATATTACACCCCATCCTTTACTTGTCGGACACTTTTGGCAGTTGGTGATTTTGGAGAAGGGCGAAATGCAAACGCATGAAAAAAACCACTGAGCTCTCTTTAATGGCTTATTTGTGAAGACTCGGATCGGAGAGCTAGTGATATATTTATTTTGTGGTGTAAAAACGTTTTAAAGGATTTAAATGAACAGGTGTAGCCTGTTTTGGCTATGATGCTTTCATTATGTCACCTCAAATTCATTTTTATGATCGATGCTTTTAACAACCGTCCTTGTAGTTTTTAAGGCCTTCATCAAGCAAGCAAGACAAGTCTGAAATGGCTCCCCAGCCATTGGTTGCATTAAATAAACATTGATTGATGAAACCATAACAATCTCTGACCTGTGTGTGTGTGTGTGTGTGTGTGTGTGTGTGTGTGTGTGTGTGTGTGTGTGTGTGTGTGTGTGTGTGTGTGTGTGTGTGTGTGTGTGTGTGTGTGTGTGTGTGTGTGTGTGTGTGTGTGTGTGTGTGTGTGTCCACAGAGCTCTACAGCTACACAGAGGAGCCGGAGTTTGCCCTCAACAGGGATTACTTTGAGGAGGACTTCAAGAGCCACGGTAGTGTGTGTGTGACTGAATGTTACATGGATGACCTTGATGCGTATCTGTGATTCTCAAGCATATGGCAACACACAAGTGCTGTAATGAGGGGAGTAGATGACTTGTTTGTGTGTGTGAATGTAGGAGAGCTGTTGAGGTGTGTGCCTGTGAGAAATGTTTCCTCACTGCGGCCCATGGGTTTGCTGTGTCGATTCAAACAGACTACTGCTGGTATCAGCTGAATATATTATTTATATATTTATATCGCAAACACTGCGGTTTGACACAGTCAGCGCTACCTCTATCCTTGCGCTGTCTTTTCTACTCAAATAAGATGTTCTTTATTTATTCTAGATGGGGCAGTTATGGGGGGATCAGCAGAAAGTACAGAACCGTAATGGAAATGCACAGATAAAAGGGAAGCGGGAACATGCAACAACAACAACAAAAATGAAACAGGCAGCTTAAGTTTTATTCCTCAATTGTTTGCGATCTTAATCGTTGAAACACAGCTGAAGTCAATTATCTAAATGATTTAATTAAATGATTGTATGTGATAATACCATAAGCTATACAAGGATATTATATTTAATAAATGCTATCTGTTCAGAAGGCTTAGTGGGTGAAAGATGTGATATTTGATCGCTCTGTTGATGAAAGTGCTTGCGCTTTGCAAATGTTGACACTGCTGTTAGACATAAGGCCTTTTATCCGTTGAAAGACGGTGAGAGAAAAGAAGGTGAGAGAAAAAAGGAAGACACGCGTTCTTATTTTCAATCTCTCCGTCTTTTTAAAACTGAGCAGTAAACAACGACCTAGGTGTTTTACATGGTAGCCTCTGCTGAAGCCTGTTTTACAGAGATGGAGTGTGTGTGTGTGTGTGTGTGTGTGTGTGTGTGTGTGTGTGTGTGTGTGTGTGTGTGTGTGTGTGTGTGTGTGTGTGTGTGTGTGTGTGTGTGTGTGTGTGTGTGTGTGTGTGCGCGCGCGCGCTTCATTGCCCGCACACAGTGCCCTCGTCAATGTTTTAACACCTCTGCATTCCCAATCCCAGCCCTCTCTGTCCCCAAACCCCACCCACATTTGTTTCTCTCCCACTCCTAGCTGTCTCCCTGTCTCCCTGTCTGCCCATCCCACTCCGTGCCCTGCTAAGCTAAATCACTGGTCCTCGCAAGGCTGGCTAATTTTAACACAGTCTCTCTTCATGTGGAATGACAGGTTTGACGATGATTTGAAGATTGGTGAGAAGGACGGGTGACATTTCACTGCCTTTTGTAGTGTGATAGGAGAGAGTGTTTATTTAATATATTTTATAGTTTGGTTGCTTCCTACATTTAGAAGGTGGAGAATCTGTGGATAGAGCAGTATTCTTTTCTTTTTTTTAATCTTATATATATATTTTTTTACATATCATCTATTAAAAGTAATGGGTACACACATTATATAACAATTATCTTTAACTGCTGTCTACACATGTGCATCTACATATTTCCCATTAAAAATGACAATACAAAGTGAACCGAAAGAAGCAGTACAATTATGCAAAGGTCAGAGCAATAGTGTTTCCTTTTAATTATGATTTCATCTAGGAACACAAACCAACACTCTTACAACAGAAGGGGACATCTTGAAAGAAAAGAGCAGTATTATACTCATTGTTTCAGTTATGTTATATTTAGGTTCAAAGTCAAATTTTAAATTCAATCACTGGATAAAATGCATGTATTATTGGGTGGCTGTGTGTGTGTGTGTGTGTGTGTGTGTGTGTGTGTGTGTGTGTGTGTGTGTGTGTGTGTGTGTGTGTGTGTGTGTGTGTGTGTGTGTGTGTGTGTGTGTGTGTGTGTGTGTGTGTGTGTGTGTGTTTCAGTCTATTACGGCCCACTACCTTCCCCAGGCAGGTGCCTGCCTTATTATCCAGCTGGGTTATTTGCAGGACAAATGCCCATGAGCATCGAGCTCATATTTAAAACTCTAACAAGAGGCCAAATAAAGGCCACAACAGCCATCCTTCATCCCGGTGGACAGAGGAAATTAGCCCCAGACAGATATCTCTCTCGCTCTTCTAATAATAATAATAATTGTCACACCTTTTATCATCTTTCCTTTATCAATGTTCATTAAATGGTTTTATTTTATTATTTATAAAAACAGTTTATTTGTTCTTGGTAAAATACAATTATATAGTGTATTCAGGTGCTTGTATTAGTTTATAAAATATAATATATACAACTATATATTCATTTTGCCAGTACTTTTTTGGGATCGTAGTCGATCACTCCAGCCACTACTACACTGCAAAATGGTAGTCCATCTCTCTTAATGAATTTCACCAAGGAGGTGGTGGATACTCACTAGCTCCCTCACTGACTCTTACTGACCTCGTAGTGCATTTCCTTTCTTTGTGTGTGGGTGTGTGTATGAGATGCACGTATCAGTCTTGGTCGCGTGTATGCATGTGTGTCCGAGACTTGGTTGGCACAATAAGAAACATGATTGCATGTTATGGTCATTTTATAGATTTGTTTATGGTACTCCCTTTCTGAGCAGTGCGTGGGCGGAGGTGGGTGGAGTTGAGCGTGGAGGAGCAGCGGGCCTATGTGATGAGGCTGCTGGACGCGCTGGAGGTGACTGACCGGGACAAGAGGCTGAAGGTGGCCAGGGCGATCCTCTACCTGGCCCAGGGTAAACAGTCCATTCTCCTATCACTCATAGTTAGATTTCGTTTTTCAAATTGAAGTTTAAAGCTGCCATGTATAAAATGTCTCGTAGCTTAAAATTACCTGGACGTATCTATAGTCAATGCTGATCGATAGTGATTACAATAATGTTATCAATAAAATCACATCCTTTTACTGATATATTCTACAAATATAAAATGCTAGCCAGCCCGTACCTCTCTTTGTTTACAAGAATCGTACTATTGACACACCCAAAACCCCTCCCACTCAGGCCTACCAGCTGGCCAAACTACCCTAGATTGCGTCACACAGTTGCACTGCCAGTTAGTGGACAGAACACTGCTATTGAGTTTTGCAAATTTTGGGGCTCAATCTTACACATTGCGACTTTAAGCATGGGTATATGTACCAACTTGCAAAAAAGTTAACAAAATGTGAAAAGATAAAGGATACAAAAAGTACACTATGTTGTTGAATAGACTAACCATAGATTCAACACTTATTCTATTCTTAAGGTGTGTGTGTGTGTGTGTGTGTGTGTGTGTGTGTGTGATGGGTGTCCCGTGTTTTCACCACAGGCGTATATGATGAGTGCGACACGGACGTGGACGTCCTCCACTGGGCCAGACACAACGTCTTCCTGCTCTACCACATGGGCATGTTCACCGCCCTGCTGGAGCTCCTCAACATGGAGATAGAGTGAGTGGAACACAAACCCACCATCCATGGCATGGTAGCCTTCAGTTATCAGGCACTCTTATCAGGCCCCTACACACACACACATAGCTGAGGACACACACATGGTGGCTATTTCAAGAACAGGACCCTGAGACAAAACAAACAACCACAAACATTGTTGGGGGTGGGTGAATGGACAACCTGTATCGGGAATAAAAACGATATTATGTAACTCAAACCATTTGTGTGTGTGTGTGTTGCAGTAACAGCCAAGCATGCAGCAGTGCGGTGAGGAAGCCTGCGATCTCCCTCGCTGACAGCACAGAACTCCGGTGAGACCCTTCCCCCCCCCCCCGCCCCCCTCTCTCAAAATGACCTACCTTCACTTTCTACAGTGGACTTCCTGTCGTCCTTTCTGCCTTCCTCTGTCTGTCTAGGTCTCTGTATTTTGTTTCTCTCTCTTTGTCTTCCTCTCTGTGTCCATCTTTTTGTCTTCCTCTTTCTTCCCATCTTTCTCTCTTCCTGATTTGGCTGTCTCTCGCTCTCTCTGTTTATAGTGCTCTCCATTTCCATTTCATTTAAACAATTTTCAAAAAAGGGAAAAACAACAATGCTGGTTTGGTAAAAGAAAAAAAGTTTAATATAAAAACAAAACACTGTAGGAAGAAGAGGACACAAAGTGAGATGTAAAGTACCAGAAATGTACAAAGGAAGTGGAACAGAAGACCCTGTAAAAGTCTCTCCCACCCACTTATGTCCTCTGTCAGTTTTGATCCTCTCCCCCTTGATTCTCTGTGCGTTGAAAGGCATTTCATATTAGCCGCAGCCAATCAGAACTGTCAGCTCTTTGAATTTGCATTGATTGATAACGATGAACACCCGTGTTTAACCGGTCTAAAGTCTTTCTTCTCCAGAGAGACAGATGCTCATTCACAATCTGTCACTTTCTCTTTTGCTGGTTTTATAATGAAATGATTACTGTGCTGTGTGAACTAGGGTGTGCACGCAGCCAATTCAAGGCATTTAGGATGAGGGATTCAAAATAATAACAGGATGCAAGCTTCTCATGTAATTACTGATAGAGAATTGTGTATTATTTTTGTTTGTTTTGTGAATAAGAAGCATAAAAAGACCACCTGCTTTACACCAGTCATATTTAGCATATCATTTTTTGTTTTTACACTGACTTCTCCTTCCTTCAGTTGACTTAGCTGATCAGGGTAATCAACACCTGTCATTTGTCAACATATAATACTTACAATACATCAAAACAGTAAATGTGGTAAGAGCATACATGTGGTATGTGTGTGTGTGTGTGTGTGTTCGTCTACGTGTCCTCACTGTGTAACTCAAACTGTGCTGAGAGCAAATGTTAACCAATGTATCCACAGTAACACATTGCAGTTATATCTGTGTGCAGGCTTGCACCTCAGCAAATATAACGACTTTCCCTGTTAACCGGTTTATAGGCACACATCCAGATGTCATAAGTACACATCCAGAGAGCAGGACACATTAATATGCGTCTGTGGGAATACAGGCAAATATATATTTGTGTGTGTGTTGCAGTGTGTTGCTGAGCATCATGTATCTGATGGTGGAGAACATTCGCGTTCAGACCGAGGATGACAGGCCTGAGTGGATCGCCGCCAGGGAGACCTTCAGGAATGAGCTAGGTGTGTGTGTGTGTGTGTGCGTACTGTGAGCAGGACACCGTAATGGAAAGGTAACGGGGTTCGATCCCCAATGTCTCGCAGCCTATCTATCCTGTAGGCATCCTTGAGCAAGATGTCTAAACCAACCTTTATGACATTTCACTTCAACTTCTACGTTTAAGTTCAATCAGCCAAGCCTTGTGAGTCCAGCCATAAATTCAAGTGAACGTTTCACAATGAATATCGGTCTGGCCTTGGCTGGGCAGTAATTTCATTGACTTGCTTGTTAAAAACTCCATCCATTCACGTTAAATGCTTTTGCTCTTGCCGAATCTGGTTAAAAGTAAAGCAGAAACATCTTCACCTTCCGTGCAG
Organism: Lota lota; assembly: GCA_026745465.1. Classification (NCBI taxonomy): domain Eukaryota; kingdom Metazoa; phylum Chordata; class Actinopteri; order Gadiformes; family Lotidae; genus Lota; species Lota lota. The sequence goes on along the minus strand of JACYXH010000207.1, from coordinate 146,548 downwards.
ATTTCTGTTCATCGGTTTCTCTCGATTTGCAGAGAGAAACAGAATGTGAACTCACAAGGTCAGGATGGTCTTCCAAGGTTAAAATCAGCCACCCCTTCCTCATGAATAGCACAGCTCAACTGCCTCACCCACTACCTGCTCTTAAGCGACCTATGCCTAAATCCAATGTAAATCGCTTTGGATAAAAAAAACGTCGTCGTCTGCAGATCTTACTCTGCATGCTGCACAAAGTTACCTCGTTCTGAACGGACGGTACTACAGTTCACTAACATCTCAGCTTGTTTCCTCAGGCTCTCCCATGTCCAATGGGGAGCCCTTTGCACTCCTTCTCTTCACCATGGTAACCAAGTTCTGCAGTATGAACGCCCCACACTTCCCCATGAAGAAAGTACTGCTGCTGCTCTGGAAGACTGTACTGGTGAGGAGTACTGCTGCATCACACACACACACACACACACACACACACACACACACACACACACACACACACACACACACACACACACACACACACACACACACACACACACACACACACACACACACACACACACACACACACACACACACACACACACACAAAATATGTGTTCCTGTGCAAGGGATTGAGATATTCTTTGTCTTGCGATGACTATGATGGTGTAATTTGTACTTTTCATTACCGAGTTGGTATTATTTTATGTTTTACTATTATTATTATCATCATCGTTATTATTAGCAATAATTATTGTTGACATTGTCTATGTCGAGATGTAAATCAGCCATGATATTGTTCAACTCCTAATACTTTTTAGAACTACTCATATTTTTGTAGAATGTCAGAATATCCTAATTGTTTAATACAACACAAAAATGCATCATAAGACTGTGTAATAATAAATTCCCCCACTCTGTATCAACGTGTGGAAGAATCTTTAGTATAAGTTAATTGTATGATTGTTTACTGCAAGTAGTGTAATAGCTGGAGGTGACCTGTCTGAGCATGAACTGTTGTAGACATCAGATAAGATGTACTTTATTAAACCCAGATAAGAAATTATACTCTCAAATATTTCCACACAACTCTACCATAGCCACCTGCTAACGCTGTCCTTTATTGAACTATTACCAACTAATTCTTGGTTTTCCAGTTTTTTCTCTCGATCTTTTGTTAACATAGTTAACATTTAACTTATGGTCTAGTAATCATTTACTAAGGGTGTTCATGTCAACTACGGTATTAATGTATACATTATTTAAAAGGTTTAGTATAAGATTTAACTCTAACCCTAACCTAATGTTATATAATATTGCTTTACCATTAATTAACTGTTAATTGACTGTTCGCTAATTGTTAGTTCATGCTTATTACTGCGTGAACTATATTAATTAATGGTTAATTAATGTATCATATAAAGTGTTACCTAATAATCACTATATTTAAATAGCACCTTCCTCACAGGGACGCTGTACAAAAACAGATAAATAACCAACAAATAAATAAATGTTCTTGTAAAACCTGCCCTAACACCTTAAACTCCCTAAAGGGACAACAAAGCATTCTCTTATCTCCCCCTCCCCCCTTGTCCCAGTTCACCCTGGGGGGCTTCGAGGAGCTGCAGGACATGAAGGTGCGGGGCCGGGAGCGCCTGCAGCTGCCCCCACTGCCCGAGGACAGCATCCGGGTGGTGCGCGCCATGCGGGCCGCCTCCCCCCCGGCCTCCGCCATGGAGCTCATAGAGCAGCAGCAGCAGCAGAAGAGAGGCCGTCGCAGCCGCAGGGTACGCCGTGGGGGGGCATGGATGTGCACACGCATAGACATGAAACACACACACAGTTGTACTTGTACCTCAGACAGGGTGGTTATATTTTAGAAAATGATCGGTCTGTACACACACACACATAAGCAAACACAAATATCCAAACTTCAAACAAAGGAAGATGCCAAGACCAATGTATACCTGCAAACAGGAAAATCTGCATGCTAGTATTCCCTATCGGACAATGGCTGACAACCTAATGGATACATTGAAGACACTAACATGCTAACTTCCACTAACATGTTGTAACACACACAAGCACACACGCACACACACACACACACACACACACACACACACACACACACACACACACACACACACACACACACACACACACACACACACACACACACACACACACACACACACAGTCTGTATGACGCTCTTGCAATAACACTTGACCTTTTAGTTCCTCATCCAGCCTGGTCCCACAGATGTCACAGCCGCCTTGAGTGTGTGTGTGACAATAACCCTTAGACTCTGTTCTTCTCCTGTAGACAATCTGTTGTTCATGATACCTTGCTGAACTAATACAAACACACAATTATAGCTGTAACTGTGGCTATGAAGTGGGATTCACAACTCCAAAGACTAAGAGGGTATTTCTACCCCTTTTTTTGTTATGTCTTTGCATGATAAGGATTATTTTGTGTATATGCAAGGGAAGGTGATAAAAGTTGGATTATATTTGCGTGAATGATCTGTTAAATTGAGTGTAGTGTTTGTCTTGCTATTAGATACATATATTTCTGGAATAGTTGTGTTATACCACTCTGCAAAATAAAAGCCTTCATTAATCCTTAAAGGTGCAGTGTGTAGAATTTAGTGGCATCTGGCGGAACGGACTTGGCAGAAATGGAATATAATATTCATGAGTATGTTTCAATAAGTGTCCGATCCCATGAAAATAAGGGAGCGGGTCCTCTTCCACGGAGCCCGCCATGTTGTACCACCATGTACAGTAACCCAGAATGGACAAATTACCTATAGTTTTTCAGACTAACTAAACACAATTTATAAATCTATAAAGGAACCTCCTCACCTGACACTTTGCTACTCGATTCTGTCGTAGACGATGACATCATTTTTGAAGTACCTACTAGGACATTTCCATAGCTTCTCCTACGCCGTTGGAAAGGGAGGGGTACTCAATCTGCAACCTCACCGCCAGATGCAACTAAAGCATACACACTGCCCCTTAAGAATATTGTAGACACATTTGAAATAACTGTTATGTGTTGATGATTCCCCCCGTCCCCCCCCGGAATTGGGTTTGACTTGTGTGCTGACTTCAGTGGTGCTGCACTACTCCAAAAACATCCCCAGGCGTCGTGTTAATCTTGGTGCTTAACAAATCTCCTAGTTTCTTATCAACGGAGCAATGCCTGTACTGCTCATAGCCCTCTCTCTCTCTCTCTCTCTGTCTCTCTCTCTCTGTATCTGTCTCTGTCTCTCTCTGTCTCGCCCCTCTTCCTTGTGTCCCTACAGAGTGCCTTTGTTGATAGCTTGGAAGGAGACAGTCCCTTTGCCAAGAAGCAGGTCTCTACCGTACAAAATACCACTTTTCTTTCTTTTGCATTTTCTCTGTGCCTTGCGCTATCTTTGCCCTACCTCCTTCCTATGTCTCTGCTCTCTCTTGTCTCTCTCTGTCTCTCTGCCCTGTTGCTTTTGACCTCTATTCCTGTCCATTGGGGATGTGCCGGTACTAATGCTTGCTTCTTGGACACCGTATGGACTTCTCACGGGTACTAAACAAGGTACTCCACAAGGGGCAGGATAGTGGAGTGGTCAGCTCCTAGGTTCGATTCCCCGCCCATCCTAACCTCTAGTCATCCTTGATGAAGATGCCCTCTAACTCCTACCTGCTCCTTCATGACATGTATTTGAATTCACTGCAAGTCACGTTGGTTTTGGTGATCGAGACAATTCATTTGGAACATTTGGAACAGATACTCTGAATTTAGTACTCGGTGTCTATAAAATATGAAATTAAATAAATACTTGTAGTATTTTTGCAGCTTTGGTACCCCCCCCCCCCCCCCCCCCCCCCCCCCCCCCGAACCTTCTCATCCACTTAACCCTTTATCATCTTCCCTCCATCTAATGTCGGCCATGTTTATCTCTTAAGACACACTTTATTTACATAACCCCCCCCCCCCATTTATTTTGCTCATAACTCTTCTTCTTTCACTCTGCCTTCTCTATCCCTCCTTCCTCCAACATTTTACTTTACTTCGCTGGCTTCTCTCTCACCACTAATTCCCTTGCCCTGTTTTCTACCTTTCTAACACCACTGCTATTTTTTCTCTCCTAGATAAACAAAAGCTATTTAGAATCTCTCTCAGATGCAACTCAAGAGCTAAATTAACACATTTCTATTCACAAAACATACAAAAAAGTAATTTTGTGTGGGTGGCTTTTTTGAGTGGTTTTTATTTTCTAGTATCAAAGTCTGCCAGGCATGGGAATTATTGCTATTTATTATTGAAATTATCAGGAAATGACAGAAAGACTACAAAGCTAACAAAGATACAGTCTCCACACACAAACACCAAGAGTAATCAGCATGTATATATATTTAAATGGCCTAAAGGCCGTACATAGTTGGAGCTAGTCAAATGTGAACAGGACACTGTAAACATCGGATATCAGTTACATGAAGACTTTGCCACCACAGAACATCTCAGTTTATTATTTTGACTCCTAGAACATAGTTATTGTGCTACACTTTAAGGGCTGTGACCTTTCTAGTGCACGTCGTCCCCATTCCCATCTACTTTAATCCTTCTTCTTCTCCTCCTCCTCCCTCCTCCCACCTCTCTTCTCCTTCTCCCCTGCAGCCTGCTCACAATTTGGGTGTGGGGTGGCAGGGGGAGACTGGCTGCCTGGCTAGCTAGATGGCTGTTTTACATCGGGGCTGTAGTCACTAAGCACTGTATGAACCATAGAGGCAAATGTCACCACCAGTTCACTGTATTTGCATTGACATTAGGCTCCTCCCACGTTTTTAAGATCGGTCATCACATCACTAGTTAGCATCTGGAGTAAGCGTCAATTTTATAAAGAAAATGACAAAATACCTAAATTCCGGAGGTGAATGGAAATGGTCCAATTGCCACAAAAATGAATTAACTGTGTATTGGAAATAATTTTCTTATTGAATTTTGTATTTTGTTTTTTTATTCGGTTTTCTATCAATGTTTGCTTTAAACCAATAATGGTGATAATCATAACTTTTCATTTAACTTGGTAACTTTAAAACATTCAATACTAATTTCCCGTTTCCATTTAAACCAAACAGTAACTGGGCTTTTCAGTTTACCTCCTGGATAGATGCTGTTGAATGTGATTGTCCCCTAACCAGGATAAAAAAAATGGCTGCCTTCCATGCAGAATGACTCACAAACGCAATATCACCTGTTGCTGCTTCCCTTACCATCCACCATACACTCACAAACTATCTCTCGCTCTCTAGAGCGAGAGGGCACTGTAGCTGCTGTTGCTAGCTCTACTGACTGAACCGCACCATACATCAACTGCACTAGTAGACTTCTCTAACGTCAGTAATGCTACCCTCATGCCTGAAGCTTGCACGTGTGGCACTGGTTATCCCCTTTTAGCTTTGGAAAGTTAAGGTTGAATTGCATTAACCTGTGTGTGTGTGTGTGTGTGTGTGTGTATTGCACTCAGAACGGAAATGGGAATGTAGGTATTGTGGATGATCATTCAAAACAGAATGTATTTTCTCTGTGCTTGGACTGTTTTGAATCATAAAAAATGCTGCTCTTGGGTTTTTATGGATAGTGGTCAGGTGACCTGTGTGTGTTTGATATTTGATTTGTTTGTGTATCTTACTAGCCCAACTTGGACGTATAATGTTTCCGGGCTTTATTCTGAAGATTACAAGAGTTATGATTTAAATCACAATATGTGTTCACCAAATCTGATGTGTCAAAATAAACCTATGGCTGGGTTAAAACAAAGTGTATGCTAGCACCCAGGAAGGTAAAACCTACAGCTAAGCCTATGATTGGCTGACTTGATGCGTGTGTCCTTTCCCGCCCACGCAGCCCCTGGTGAAGCAGGACAGCCTGGACACGTACAACGAGCGCGACCCCTTCAAGAACGAGGAGGCCCGCGGCGGCGACGACGACGACGACGCCGAGGACTCGGACAGCGGCATCGAGGGCGAGGTGGACCCCCTGGACCGCGATGTCATCATCCAGCCGCCGCCACCCCCGCCCCCGCTGCGCCCCCCCACCGAGAGGGTCAACTTCCCCAAGGGCCTGCCCTGGGCGCCCAAAGTTCGGTGAGTAAACCTTTCTGGTGACTTCAGATCAGCCTCGTTGTCAAAACGTTTCAAAGGACTAGCAAAGCCCCCTGCTTTGAGTAAGTTCCCGCCCACCTATTACGTGTTTTTTTTTTTTTTTTTCTAGTCTATTTCTGTTTCACTTTTTTAATTTATGGCCAGAGCTATATTGCTGCACAGGCTTTCGTTTGCTTGCACTAGCCCCTCCAACTCACTCAAATCAGATTTGGGTTGGGTAAGTCAGTATCTTTGATTGAAGTTACCTGGTAACACAAAACCGGCAATAACATAACTCATGCAATAGCATGCGGTCAATCCATCAAACCCATAAAACCCATAGAAAAATAACAATAATTTGACCTACATAAATAAGCCAAATTGACATTAATTAAAAAATATAGTGGGTGTTGGTTTTCAATCAGTGATTGCGAGTAATGGGATTTGTTGACTGCAAATTCTGTGATCTGATGGGTTGATGCACATGTGAACAAATGTGAGGCACAGGTTAAAGCACTCAAAAATATTATATAGCTATTATTTTACGTGAATGTGGTTCAGTATCCACTGCTTTAGTCTGACAGATGAGGACTAAGATCAAGGCTGGTATACATTTCTTTGGGGAGGGGGGGGGGGGGCTTACTTCAATGGGTGTGTGACCTGTAGCTTTACCAATAGCACATGATTGCGGTGTTCTTTAGCAAAGCACAAAATTCTATATAATGGTGAGGTTTTTTTTTCCTACTTTTTCACCGATTTCACCTTAACACACCTTTGACTGTGTTGAGCTGGCTGTGGTGCGTCTATCAGCGGGGAAAAGTAAGCAGCCTTTGGCTAGACTCTGTAGTTTGCGGTTTATTTGTTGAGCTCCATTAAAATATGCTGAGCCTCTGTATATACAATGAGATGAAACTGTCCATTTTCTATATTTTGACCACGAGAAACTGCTTTGGGAACATGAATAATGTATTGAAAAGATGTGTGAAAGACAGTGTAAAGGTGGCAAGTGTGTGTGTGTGTGTGTGTGTGTGTGTGTGTGTGTGTGTGTGTGTGTGTGTGTGTGTGTGTGTGTGTGTGTGTGTGTGTGTGTGTGTGTGTGTGTGTGTGTGTGTGTGTGTGTGTGTGTGTGTGTGTTCTGAGCCCGTTCGGGAAGAGTGATGGAGAGGCAAGCATCAATGAGTTTCTATGGCGCTACTGTGTGTCGGCTGGCTTGAGGCATCGTGTGTGTGGGTGGTTGTTTGTGTGTGTGTGTGTGTGCGTGGGTGGTTGTTTGTGTGTGTGTGTGTGTGTGCGTGGGTGGTTATTTGTATGTAAGCAAGCCTCCACCGTGAGTGAGAGTGTTGTTTGTTTTTTAGTCCTGATCGCGCAGAGATCCAGCCGGCAGGTGTTTTTGTTGGAATCCGAAACAAAGGCAGCTTCACTTAAAACAGCCTGTTTTACTGCCTGTTTTACTGCTGTTCTCTCCCGTCTCAGTCCCGACTCATTATGTCCCTCTCTGTCTGGTGTGTGTGTTTCTTTCCGCAGGGAGAAAGACATCGAGCACTTCCTGGAGACCAGTCGGAACAAGTTCATCGGTTTTACCTTGGGAAAGTAAGTTCATCTTGGGAAAGTTGAGGCACACTCGTAGCAGAACGCCCGCTACACACACAAGTGAGTTGAAGAGCGAGTCTGTAGCGGTAGCTCCGCCCACCCTCCCCGGCGGAACTACCACTGCTGGGTGATGGGAAAACGTGTCACTAACTGTGATGCCTGATCAGCAGCCTACATGCAGGCATCCTTGAGCTATATGACTTAAGCCCCTACCTGCTCATTAATGATAAATAACCACTGTTGCTTTGTATTTAAGTGTCAGCTAAATGACCTAGTCATCAATCTTAAGCATCCAGTTTTGTATACTAAATAAATGCAAAAAACATGTTATATTTTGATCCTGTATCTTACAAAATAATCAGTGTTGCTTTGTATTAAAGTGTCTGCTAAATGACTAAATAATCAATCTTAAGCATCCAATTTTGTATAATAAATAAATGCAAAACAATACAGTTCTGTTGTGATTACTGAAGCTCTGTTTTACTTCTTCCTTTATCCTACAACTAAAATTAATTCAATATATTTGAGGTGTTTTAAAAAAAAACGATGCTTCCTGTTTTTCAGCGACATCGACACGCTGGTGGGTTTGCCCAGACCAATCCATGAGAGCGTCAAGACTCTCAAACAGGTGACACCTCGCAATCAATACCATGATCAATACTCTCTCTCCACTTCTGCCTTGCCTCTCATTCTCTGAGGAAATCCGCTGTCTGTCACTTTTCTCACTCTCTTTTAAAACTCGCTCAATTCCAATTTTGGTCTTTCCAGACTCTTTTTTTTTTTTTTTTTTTTTCATTGTCCAATTGGGTTAAGCTCGTTATTGCTCGATCAATCATTCAGACACTTCGGAACCTCCCAACGTTGAGAATCCGGTGTAGAAATCCATGGCTGTCCTTCAAAAGCGCTGGGAAGCGGCGGCCAGCCAGAGTAACCATCTAGATTATGTCTGTCAACTCCTTCTTAATGCATTATCCTTTTGGGAGAAAACAATTAAGTCAAGCTGCTTCGAGGATTTGCTTCGGGTTGTGTTGTTTTTTGGACGTTACCATTTATGGGTTTCGTACCATTTACCTGTCGGTTACTGTTTTCAACTAGATGAAAAAGAAAAGTGCATTCACTAGGTGAAAAATAGCTGTTCTTGAGATTCTCTTTATTTCTGACCCTCTCTGTTTCCGTCGGTCTGTGTCTACCTCTCTCTCCCAGCATAAATATGTGTCCATCGCTGAGGTGCAGATAAAGAGGGAACAGGAGCTCCAGAAGTGCCCCATGACACTGGTCAGCCTTTAAATAAATAGTACATTGTACTATATACCATGGTTATACTATACTTACATGTACACATTCACAGTGTATGACATCTATGTCGTCTGTGTGATTATCGCTGTCTTTGACTATGGAATATGTCCTGATTAGAAATAAACAAATATTATTCGTTGTATATATTATTATATTCTATTTTTATCTTGTAATATGAATGTTTGTGTGTTTCCTTCCGCAGGGTGAGGAGGAGGTGGAGGAGACCCCAGCAGAGATCCTGTACCTGGGCATGCTCCCCAACCTCTCCCAGTATGTGGTGAGTACCATGGGTAGACCCTCCACCATGCATGCGATATTATAAAATCATCAGTGCTGTAGTAATGCCCTCCTGCACCCGATATTATCTTCTACAATGCATATTGATGACATTTTAAAAGAAACAACGCTAATTCTGCAGACTTTATGGCTGGCATTTGATTCTAGGTCAAGCTTCACTTTTGAAGGTCAAATATGTGTTTTGGTTCAAGTTGGGATAGTGTTTTTACAGGATTATAGTTTATTCCTCAGGTTTTGTCTAAATTTGAATTGAATTTGAGGGCATGCCCTCCAATAGAGTTGAACTGCAGGACAGGATGTGTCAGTGTAGTGTCGTTTCTTAGGTTATTCCACTCCCTGCCTAGAACTGGGTTTAATTCCAGTCCATGTCCATGGACTGGGATGTCCATAACCTGACCTGTAGACATCCTTGGGCAAAGATACCTCACCCCTACCTGCTCCTTCATGGGCTATATCTGCATCCACCGTAGGTCGCTTTGGATAAAAGCCTCTCCCATACGTCTAAATAGAATGGATTGGTTCATGTTTATTCTTACAAGTTTTGATTATTTTAAAATAGGTAGAAAATGTGTTATTGCTTTTCCAGTTTGTCAAAGTGGGAGCAAAAGCAGAAAGAAAATGTGTAGGCAGGACATTGTGGACTGGCTGATGGGGACAGACTGAAACAGAAAGCCTTGTTGTTATTGTAGTTCTATTTCAGTGTTGTTCATCGTGTTCTCAGATCGCCCTGCTCAAGCTTCTGCTGGCGGCCGCCCCCACCTCCAAAGCCAAGACGGACTCCATCAACATCCTGGCTGACGTCCTGCCGGAGGAGATGCCGTGAGTCTGGGGGACGGGGTCCTTGCATCCACCCTTCACTTAAGCATTAGGTTTACATTAAAGAAGACTTCAAAGTCATAATAGTTGACTGTGAGAGGCTTTCATCCGAGTCCACTGTGGGATTCAAGAGCTTGAATTTGAGATGTTCTATGGGAGAAGGCCCACATCCTTAAACTGAATATGCTGATTGTGAATGAAATCCTTGTCATGCGGTCTTGGACAGCTATGGGACTGTTTAATTCAGGTTAAGCTTATTTGTATGTCCTTAATCACAGTTACACATTTAAAGATCTCAAAGGACATACATAGGTCCTTGGGGACTGTAGCTGTGATAATGTTTAACTGGTTTAATCTTTTTTCAGTTTCTTTTTATTATGTAATCTGGCTCCATAGCTCAACAATATCTAGTCAGCCATTTTTTGGGGGATTACATCAGAAAGTATTTTACTGCACCCTCATATTTGGCACTTATAAAATGACACACTTGTACAGTAGGATTAGATTGACATCAGACTAAAGCAGTATGATTGAAAGATGGTGTGTGTGCAGCATTACAGTCTTGCAGAGCATGAAGCTGGGCATCGATGTGAACCGCCACAAAGAGATCATCGTCAAGGCCATCTCTGCCCTGCTGATACTGCTGCTCAAACACTTCAAGCTCAACCACATCTACCAGGTACACACACACACACACACACGCAGGCACACACACACACACACACACACACACACACACACACACACACACACACACACACACACACACACACACACACACACACACACACACACACACACACACACACACCATGCTGCTGACAGCCACTTCCATAATTACCAGGCCGGATAGATTCCTCCACTTCCAGCCCCCCCCCCCCCCCCCCCCCCCCCCCCCCCCCCTTCCCCAGCCATTATTAATACAATCTGAATCCTGCTCATCAGGAGAGACCACAGTTGGACCTACATTGAGATGAATTAGCTTGGACTGGCCTTAATTCATGGTTATACAGTACTAGCGCCCTCTGCGGACAGAAGATGGTATATACCCAAAAATGACTACCATAAAAATCCTGTAAATGAACATTTACAGAAGCGAAATGTGTGCAGTTTATTTAACCACCACATATACATTATAAAGGCTATATTATTCCATGTTATACCCTGGATTCAATGTCCAAGAGCTAAACATGTTATAGTTCCAGCACTAGTCAGACACAGAGAGTCAGACACTCTAAGCATATATTAATTGATCTCCCCCAGATTAAAAGCTGATCAATGTCAGGTACTTTTCCCCAACATACTCTATATACACACACACACATACACACACACACACACACACACACACACACACACACACACACACACACACACACACACACACACACACACACACACACACACACACACACACACTTGTGATGCGCTGCCGGGACTTCTCCTTGCAGTTTGAGATCGTCTCTCAGCACCTGGTGTTTGCCAACTGCATCCCCCTCATCCTCAAGTTCTTCAACCAGAACATCATGTCCTACATCAGCGCTAAGAACAGGTAGGAGCCCTGACCTGACCCGTATAAACTGTTGTATCTTTTGGACAATATGCCACAGAGGCAAAATCATTTAGACTACCAGAAGATTGAGACACCAGCTTGAGATATTATTGAGATGTGTTTAGCTCTAGTATTTTATTCACAGAATTATTATTATGCAAACCATGATGAATGTACCTCCATAACTTCTAAAATGTATATGTTTGATGTGCTGTCTGTGGTTGGGTTGCACATGTTACTTGCTCTTGTCTGTTCCTTTTCTTTCAAATTATGCACTCAGGCCTTAAGTTGGTTTTAATTAGGGCACTGTGCATGTTTATTTATGTATGACTAAAACTATCCAGGGGTCGCTACATATTGTATGTATTCAAAGTCTGCTGCCGTAAAGTGTGTGTCTGTTTCTGTGTGTCTATGTGTGTGTGTGTGTGTGTGTGCGTGTGTGTATTTATGTCTCTGTGTGTGCGTGTGTGTATTTATGTCTCTGTTTGTGTGTGTCTCTGTGTTTGTTTTCGTGTGTGTATCTCTGTTTCTGTGTGTGTGTCTGTGCTGTCTGGTGTGTGTGTGTGTGTGTGTGAGTGTGTCTCTCGTTGCAGTATCTGTGTGCTGGACTTCCCCCACTGTGTTGTCCATGAGCTGCCAGAGCTCACAGCGGAGAGCCTGGTAAGTCTGCTGAGCCGGGCTTGTGCTTGACGCTCTGTGGCTGCAGTATTTCCCCTAAGGTTCGGGCTTCCCAAACGTTTCCATGCCGTGACCTCACCCGTGGATGGTCACCCTTTGGCCAAATATTTTGTATAGGAAAATAAGCAATCCTTTTTCATTACCCCCAAAAAAGTACAAAATGTATATTGTTCATCAAGACAGTATTTCCCATCCTTTTCAAACATAATATTGATCAAATGAAATAGACAAGGCATGTCAAGATCACATCTTTTTGTGAGATTTCATAGCAATCGTAGCAAACATTTAATTGTAATTGTAGTTGCCGTTTGGAAACCATAACTCTGGGTCTAAGGTAATATCAGTTGTGTGTGTGTGTGTGTGTGTGTGTGTGTGTGTGTGTGTGTGTGTGTGTGTGTGTGTGTGTGTGTGTGTGTGTGTGTGTGTGTGCCCCCACGGAACCATGGATAAGGCTGCTTTAATTTGGGGTCTCTCAAATGGATGAATCCTCTTAAACTCCATGGCAGATTATTATTTTTGCCACCCAGAAAGCAGGGATCTTACTGTGTGTCTTCATATTTGTGTGTGTGTGTGTGTGTTTTTAGGAAGCAGGAGACAACAATCAGTTCTGCTGGAGGAACCTGTTCTCATGCATCAACCTCCTTAGGATCCTCAACAAGCTGACCAAGTGGAAACATTCCAGGACCATGGTGAGAGCAGTCTGGAGGGAAACCCTGCCATACACTTCAACACTGTAGGGCTGCTGGGAAGGACTCCAATATTAACCCCTCGTGTAATACTATCCTGAAGTTTAAATCGTCTTTTTTTTAATTAGTGAAATCACTGTAAAACAAACGTAAATTGTGACTTGTTCATCCATTGTAATCAACCTTTCCCTCCTGCTCCTCCTTCCCCACACCCAACGACCAACTTGTCTTCCTCTTCCTCGGGGTCAGATGCTGGTGGTGTTCAAGTCCGCCCCCATCCTGAAGAGAGCGCTGAAGGTGAAGCAGGCCATGATGCAGCTGTACGTCCTTAAACTGCTGAAGATCCAGACCAAGTACCTGGGCCGCCAGTGGAGGAAGAGCAACATGAAGACCATGTCCGCCATCTACCAGAAGGTCCGCCACAGGCTCAACGACGACTGGGCCTACGGCAACGGTAAGGAGTTGTCGGAACTCTATCGGAACAAAGTTAACATCTTGTTATTTTGTGCGTTATTAAGAAGTTTGAAAAAACTTGCATTGCAAACCAACAAAAAGCAATGTGAATGTCACTATATTAAGTCAAAGCAAGGTAGGCTATAGTGGATTTTTTTTCAGCCAGTTTGTCAACATACATTTATTTGGGAAACAAGTCGTAATTGTAACACCTACAACTGAAAAACGGCTCTTCATGGCTTAAAAGGCAGTCTCTGTGGAATCCTTTATGTCACACCAGAAGGGAGATGGAGGGCATTGAACCCAATAATGTACTATCAAAGATGGAATGTAAAAATTTAATAATTTCATCAAATGTCACGGCGACTTCACAGTTCAGGTTTATTAATGTCTTAATGGTCTAGCTTGTACATCACTTGGTGGGTCTGTGTGTAGGTAAGTGTGGGTACGAGAATGGAGCCAGTTGCTATGGCAATGGAGAAAGGGAACTCTCAGGTCAAGGACCCTTTCGGGAAAACAAAGTAATCGGTCACACAGAGAGAGAGATAATGGGGAGATGAGGACACATCTTAAACAGATTGTTAAATTGTAAATAATCTGGTTTCAGTATGGAAAGAAAAACGTTTTCCATCTTCATTATATGTATCACCTTTCAAGAATGATATGTATATATATATATATATATATGATGTATTTATGGATTACAGAATAAGTATCAGCTCCAGGGCAGTGGTTTGGCCCATTTTAATCAAACATGCAGGGACATTATAGTGGTGACATTCATACTGTGCTGCTTAAACTATCGTGGAAGGGAAAAACCAAATCCTTAAATCATCCCTTGGGCTCAAACTGACCAGACATGGTGCTGTCCCAGGGGTGTAATGGTGCTTTTTGATTCGTTTTTTTTAATGTGTAAAATGTTGACTGGGGCAACGCATATGCACATATTAATTGTTCTCATCAGTTCCCATAGCATTCGTGTTAAAGCTACATTCAAGGCTTTCAGTTTGTTTTAAGATACCCAATTAGGGCATAATCCAGTTTTGTTTTCTTAGTGAATAAATAATGCCAGAGTTGTTTTATAATGTATGTTTGTATTTGTATAATATATTTGTATCTAATGTCCGCCACTAAAACATACGTTTTAAATGTTGAAAATATCAACGTATAAAACCTCGAATCCTCAAAACTCCTTCCAAAGCGTCCTTCACCACACCAACTACCCCTTCTCTTAAGTCTTTCTCTCTTCCTATCGTTCTCTCTTCCTCCCCCCTCTCCCCCCAGACATCGACGCGCGTCCCTGGTACTTCCAGGTGGAGGAGTGCGACATGCGCGAGAACATCGAGAAGTTCAACAGCCGGCGCTACGACCGCAGCCGTGGCGGTCCCGCCGGCGGCGAGTTTGCGCCCGTGGACAACTGCCTGCAGAGCGTGCTGGGCCAGCGCGTGGAGCTGCCCGAGGACTTCCAGTACAGCTACGAGCTCTGGCTGGAACGGGAGGTCTTCTCCCAGCCTATACAGTGGGAGGGCCTGCTGGAGAGGCCCTGAGGAGGAGGAGGAGGAGGAGGAGGAGGAGAGAGAGAGAGAGAGAGAGAGAGAGAGAGAGAGAGAGAGAGAGAGAGAGAGAGAGAGAGAGAGAGAGAGAGAGAGAGAGAGAGAGAGAGGTGTTCTCCCAGCCTATACAGTGGGAGGGCCTGCTGGAGAGGCCCTGATGATGAGGAGGAGGAGGAGGAGGAGGAGGAGGAGGAGGAGGAGGAGGAGGAGGAGGAGGAGGAGGAGGAGAGAGAGAGAGAGAGAGAGAGAGAGAGAGAGAGAGAGAGAGAGAGAGAGAGAGAGAGAGAGAGAGAGAGAGAGAGAGAGAGAGAGAGAGAGAGAGAGAGAGAGAGAGAGAGAGAGAGAGAGAGAGAGAGAGAGAGAGAGAGAGAGAGAGAGAGAGAGAGAGGTGTTCTCCCAGCCTATACAGTGGGAGGGCCTGCTGGAGAGGTTGATGGGAAATGGGGGAGAGGGAAGGAGAGCGTGAGAGAGAGAGATGTTCTTATTTTCCATTTGATGGAAGGACCTACTGGAGAAACAGGGGGTGGGGGGGGGGGGGTGAGAGGTGCGATTGTAGAGAGAGAGATGACATGAGGGAGAGGGAGTTGATTCAGGTGAGAAAGAGGGGGGACCTACTGAACACACACACACCTAGTTGGATACGCACAAAATATACACAAGCATGTGCCTATGACTACTTTGAGAACAGGTTGACACAACGGTCAAGTCAGTGAAGCGAGAAGACGAATGGCAATGTTGTAGCAACTAAAGATCTGCAACAGTTACACACGTTATCATATAATATATACTAATAACCATAATCACAACAACCGTTGATAAAAGAAATTTTCTTGAACGTTGAAGCTGACTTCAAACGGTACATACTTCCTTCTTGAAATGTAGTTGGTTTGTTTGTATAATTGTGCGCGTGTGTGCTTTAAAACAGTTTTATTAAGCCGTTCAGTTTTTTGTATTTATTGTTTTTTTTTTATGAACGTTGAATGGCGTCGTTTGTTTGTAATGTGTTATTTATATTCACTGCAGCCATGGCATTATTTTGCTCCAAATTTGCTGTTGTGAAAGCTTTTCTTAAATCTTTATTAAAACATGACTTATTTGGGAACTCCCCACTTAGTGGAACTAAGATAGTTTTGATAAATACAATAAGCTAATATTTGGACACCCAATATATATACTGTATATACCATTAGTAGGTTTATGTATTTGAAGATGGATAGATTAGAGGGGACCTAAACTACTGCTAAAAATAAGAGTCAGCTAGACAGAATTCCTCCACTTTATCATTTTCTTTTTTGTACATTACTAGCATAATACAATAATATATGTATTGTATTTCTGACAACCTGGATAGAGTTTATTATGTAAGTACGGGACATAATTTTCATGTGTATACATATATATATATATATCTGCCCTAAAGCGATTCTTGACTCAAAGATGTCCGCTGGAAGGTGTAGAAGTCTGCCTCGCCCCTTCCCCGGCCACTATCTTGATATCCTGCTTTCCGGTCGGCCTGGCAATGACACAATAACTTACCCAAGCTCCAAGTGGCCTTGGTGGGCAATTTACCACACCTCCCCCAAGCTGAGAAGAACACACTTTGTCAAACAAAATGGTGCTGCTTGTGTTTTTATGAAATCTCTGCAATGTCTTTACAGACTGAGATTTTTACTCCTTTAAAAACAACTCCAACCTACCTAAATGAAGTGTTGATGGTCAGAATGGTTTTTCTCTAGTTTTCTAACAAGTTTCTGGAAGTTTCTTCCACTGAAATGCGTGAATAAGCACACACAAAAGATCTATATGGGTTCCGTTTTGTATGATTGCAAAAGTATATTTGGTAGTTTCTGTCGGCTTGTTGGAAGAGTTGTCAAATCTTATTTTTTGTTTTATAGAATGGTGATTTCTACATTGACTTGTGCTTCTGTGTATGAACAAAAAAAGTAAATAGCTGCTTTGGAACTTTTACATTTACAGTTTTCTGTCTAATGATGGTTCCAGCACAATAATACATTTTCAATTTTTAGCATTTGATGTGGAATTAAGATAATTTTACCAGTGTCTATTTCTCTCTGAAAGGCAATATCCTGGAAAATAATAATATAGATATTTTCTAGCTTCTCAGGTTAGCATTGGTACGATAATATAACGGTTTTTAAAAAGCTTCCTCGATATTCAATATCAGGTATTCTTTCTTGTTGTATACCTGTGATCCATAAACTCATGTCCCTAGATAACCATTTGTTGGATCAACTTCAGATTCTATTGTGTAATACTTGCACAGGGTCATAGAGACACTGGATACCATATATTGTTGTGAGTTTGTAGGCTTACTTGTAAGTATCTTACACAAACTTTTTGTTTTTTAAACGTGCCAAATTTGAGTGCCATAATCGATAGTTGTTTATTTTTGTGTGTTTATATTATTGCCTCCAGTAGGCTGCTTATCATGGAGGGCTTCTTTAAAGGCTGTTCACGTCAAATGGCTATTTGTGTTTCGCAATACAATGTTGTTTTTTTTACTACCTGAAACTTGTACAATCATTACAAATTGAGTTTTCTTGGTATGGTGCTTGGATGTTTTAAGCATCATATTAATAATACTACTACTATATGTGTGCATTTATTTTGCGGTTTCACATATACCAAGGTTAGCTTAATACAGTGAATATGTTCAGGGTTATGTGCAATGACTGATGAATAAAATATGATTACTCAGAAGGACAATATCAGAGCTGCTTTAATTAAAAAGGTTTGTTCAAATTATATTTGATGTTTTGGATTGTGTTTATTAACTGTTTATTTGTCAGTGTCACATGAAGAGTGGAAGGGTGCCATGGCCAGTACAGAAAGGCGTATTAAGTTAAATTGATAAAGTAAGATTATACCATTTATGTGATGCAATTAATAAGACACTATTTTCTATGACACTGTTAATTATTATTTAAGACTAGAGGGATTGCGGACACACACACACACACACACACACACACACACACACACACACACACACACACACACACACACACACACACACACACACACACACACACACACACACACACACACACACACACACACACACACACAGCTGAGGAATGAGTGGTTAGCATACAGATGTTGTTCTATGTCTCATCTGATTGGACAGCAGGGGAATGATGTGCTAATGCACTGCCTTTCATTAACAGTACATTTCCTCTCTCATGGTAGGCTAGTGCACGCACCATGAGAGGATATATGTGATTCTAGTTACACAAATACATTTATTACCATAAAAAACTGCGATGGACTAGATGTCCATACAAAGTGAAAAGAACAAATATTTAGTACAACACATGAATATATATATTTTTTATAAAAGATGTGAACAAAATCCAAATTGGGTTGAGAAAATAAAACGTTGTCACATAATGTAATTTGCCCTTGTAAGATGGAAAATTGTGATTGGTGTTGAGGCTTCCTCTATTAACCACTCCGGTGTGGACAAGTTATTCAAGGCGAGTCAAAAAATGTGTGTTTTTTCATGCAAACATTTTCACCCCCAGCGGCAGTTCATTCACATCCAGTACACTTGCCATAAGCAAGGTCTTATTCTTCATGTCTTTATTCTTGTCTGAGATGACTTACTCAGCGCATTGGGCATCACCTCCCCCGAAACCATATACAACTGTGTGTGTGTGTGTGTGTGTATGCGTGTTTGTGTCAGAAATGATGTTCCAGTTTGAGGCCTAATGCTGCTTTGCCATGGAAATCTCCAGTCCAAACCAATCCCTTTGTGCATGTGAAAGTCCCCTCTCCTTCCAGCCTGAAACACAGAGATGGACACACACACACACACACACACACACACACACACACACACACACACACACTTCTAGCCCAACTGCTATACATGCAAGTGTTTTTAGATAGCATGGATTTCAAAATATTTTTCTATTTGTATTTGTTGGAATTGTAATTAATTCAATGTGGAACTGTATTTTGCATTGGCAAAGATACCATCTAGCAGTGTTTTGCAGGCCTGGTGAGGCCTGATATTCACATTTGCATTTCACAATGAATATCAGTCTGGCATTGTCTGGGCAGTAATTGATTTCCAAATATTGAAATTAAATATAAATATGGGAATGTCATCCAAATATGGGAATAGCATCTCGATAGGATGCATCCCGGGAGTCTTGCTCAATGAGGTCTACGGAATGACAGCGTGCATTGGGCATCGAACCCTGAACCATTTGGCTGGGCAACGATAAAAACAAACTAAACTAAATGTAGCCTCAACAGCACCCCCTACCATCATTATTCCAGCATACCACTCTGCAAAGGCTTGCTACCATGTTCCTTTGAGTAACAGAAATACATAATCTCATGCTACCTGTTGTTGCAGAAGGCGCCTGTGTACTTGGATCCATCTGGGAAGGTGTAGGTCCCTCTGCCGTGGTACTTGTTGTCTTTCAACTCCCCTTCATAGACCGCTCCAGAAGGATATTTTACTGTTCCTCTGCCATTCATCTGGGGGCGCAGGGAAAGTGACGATCAAAATTGTGCCGAATTATACACAAAGCCTCTGAACTCATGGATAACTGAAACTTCTCACAGCATGAATACAACTATAATCTAACAAGATGGCACCTTAATATGATATTATTCTTTTTATTCTCTGCCTTCCCCCCTCATCCCATTTCTTACACACATCCATCATACCTTATCCTCATGCCACTCTCCGGTATACAAGACGCCATTGGCTGAGCTCTGTTTGCCCGGTCCACTTCTCATCACCACTCCTGATTCAGATTTACTGCATTCACCTTCTGCAAACACACCAGATATAAAGAGAGAAAAAGAGCCTAACAGGAAAAACATAATGTTATTAAAGGGCCAAATAAGCTGAACTTAGTTTGGAAATTAATTTCACTCACCATAACTGTCCCCATTTGGGAAAATATAGGACACTTTCAGTGGACTTTCCTCTGAGAAGATGAACATTTATTAATTAAAAAGATGTTCACACACACACACATACACACACAGCAATCAATAATGTATTTACTAGCCTAAGAAGAAGCAGGTATATAGTACAAACACACATACAGAGATACACAGATCCATAAAGTCTCAAAAGAGAATAGGGACCTCTTCTTTGAGAGGCTTTGGGATTTTCTTGTTTTCTTCATATTGTTTGATATCTTTTTGACAAGACAGCCACACCAACTTAGGTTACAATTGAGGAGGGAAGCTGCAGTAACTACACATACTATGTTCTGCTTTTACAAGAGGCCTTTAAAAGGTTCTATGGCGTGATAAGATAAAGATTATTTTTTTTTTTTTTAAGTCTGGCTTGGAGAAAGGACAGTGAGATTCAATGTCTGCATAGAGAACACACCTTACCAACACTGATGTCCTTACCTGACATCTTGATTTCCTGACTCCTGTTGATGGTACTTGGTCTGTTAGGACACAACCTTCCTGATGTATTTTTATGGTTTTAGTTGAACCAGCTTGCAGACTTATTATGTAAAGTAACTAATGTTATAGATTTGATGAAGAGCTTAAAGGCTAAAACCGGTTATAGGAGAGTATACACCCCAAATATCTCCTCTGAAATAAGACAAAGTTCTCTGCCCTGAGCAAACAGTCGTTGCCATAGTGACCGTCCATGCACCCAGTAGCTGTTGTGGGATACCTACCACATTGTTTCCTGTAAAGAACATGAATCATAAATCGATTTACATAGAAAAGAATATGGAAACCACGCAGCTATTTAATTGAGATGAATGCATAAATAAACAAAACAGAAAAGTGAACACATAACGGTACCGGAAAAGCACCATTACCTTTGACCTGTGAGTGCTGACCAATCAGAGAGCATTCAGGCTGCCGGTAACTTAATCAGCTGCGCTCGGTTGGTTGGGTTCACGTTTATGTTGTTCATGCTTTACTCAAGTTTATACCATAGGATTTGATTGTAAGTAATGTTGTATTTTCCTATCGTGCTCGTAAACACCTAGCCGTGACTCTGACAACACTTAACAGCGAATCTTGATATGTTAAGTTATATAAGGATGTGACGTTAGCTTTAGCCGGCTAGCTAGCGAGCGGAAGCCACAAAGCCGGTGTCTGTTCGATGGCAAGGGTTTGCAGTAAAACCTGATGCATGAATACAAATACACATCGTGGTGTTGGCCAGGCAGTTAGCAAATGGGCATCAGATAGCACGCATGCCCATTTTATTGTACAATTTCAGCTGATGTATATCCACAAAAGTTAGCGTGTCACTAGCTGAGAGACATGTAGGATCTGCTTCATCTTACTGGAGCTCAGTAGCCTCTACATGTCTTGGGACGTTGGCTTTCTTAAACTGTTTGTATTTCGGATCTAACGTTACCGGCAATCGTAATGTACACGTAACATACACGTTTCTTTTCATAGCTTGTTTTTTGTGGATTGGATGGATGGACAGTGAATGAAGGTCACGTTAGGCAGATTAGGTTGTCACTATACTAGCTTCATACTGTCATTGTGAAGTGGCCGGTTGTGTTCTTCGCCATTACCTTGTTTTTAACTATTTGTGTGATCTTACTTTCTACCTGGTTTCCAGAAGAGAGATGAGTACAAGGAGGAGAGGTGGGAAGCCGAATAGAGGTGGTGGGAGATTCAACAAGCCAAGAGGAGGAGGTGGTCGTGGTGGTGGTGGTGGAGGAGGAGGTGGTAGCAAGAAGGGAGCGTTTGGCGATTTGGATGATGGAAATGATTTCAGCCTTGACTTCGGACCCAGCCGCTCCACCAGGTACAGCTAAAACGAATAGCTATTCTCAGACAAAAGTGGAATAATATACTCCCCTTCACAACCTACTCTTAAAAATCAAAGTTGAAAGTAAAAGTAAATCTCTCTTTTAATCTTATCTCCATCCTATCATACCTTATTATTAATATATCCCCGTATTGTCCTTTCTCTATGCCCCAGCAGACCTGCATCAAGCAGAGGCAGTGGAAGAGGAGGTGGCCGGGGGGGCAGCAGGGGTGGGGGTCGCGGTGGCGGTAGTGGTCGTGGTGGAGTCGGACGCGGCCGTGGTGGCGGTCGAGGAGGTGCCTCTGGAGGAGGAGGAGGAGGAAGCAGTGGGAGGGGCAGAGGTCTACCTCGGTCCCTGGTGGCAGAGAGGGACAGGTCACAGCCCAAAACGGTGGAAGTTGTCCCACCTCGCCCCAGGCCTGAAGGCCCGATGAGCATCATGCCCATGCAGACCATTTCCATGACCAACGAGAACCAGGAGCTGCTGAAGGAGCTCCTGAAGGAACTGCAGTTGCAGGATCCTGAAGAGCCGTATGAGTAAGTGCAAGTTTTTACAGTTAGTTTGTCATTTGCCAGGCATTGGGGCAAGCCAATTTTCTTTACACATTTTATTTTTTAATGTTGTGGTGTTCTTTCCCTTGGTAAGCTTGAGTTTTGCACGAAAAGCACTATCAATAACAATTTGTCGATTGTTCATAATTAAAGCACTTTAAGCGGCAATCTCGAAAGATTTTCTTTGAAGTGTGTAAGATTTGAGCTCCTCCCAGTTAGTAGGTGGGAGCCTTTCAGAATAAAAAAAAAAATTAACAACGGCGAACAGTTTTTTTTTCACCGTAGGGGCCGCCAAAGACAACTAAACAGAGATCTTAGAGGTGTTGGTGGTGGTTTTAAGGAGATTTTTAGAAAGATAAAACACTACTTACGATGAGTGAGTAAATCCCATCTTCTCTTTCACAGTGAATCAGGCTCGGACTATTATGACGAGGACGAAGATGAGGAGGAAGAAGGAGAGGAGGAAGAGTACGATGAGCTAGACCACCGCGAGGACGGACAGTTTTGGAAGACTCACGACCAGCCTGTAGAAAAAGCCGACAACCTGGTGGTTGAGATTGAGTCAGATGAGGAACGGCCCTCACCGGAACCCATCATCTCTCCGTTTGCCATCGGTAAACTATGCAGGTGAGCCGCTGATAATGACTAACTTGAATCATTCATTTACTCATTTACATTGTCTTTAAAGAAATAATTATATTGTATACAGTATTTATTTTTAGCATCTATGACGGTAAGAAAGTTTGGCTTTGGGCCAATTCTTTCTACGGTGTCCGGTCACATCAGGAATACTAGCAAAGCGTTCCTGCTGTTATTCGCAGTACTCTGATGCTTTATGGCTGGTTCTATTGAGAAAAAGCACAGATCTTTAGAACTTCTCAAACAGTACTTTTTGTTACTTTAAATGCCTCCCCGTTCACGCCGCCCCTCTGCCCCCTCGTCTCCTCCTTAAGGTATGGCTTCGACCGTGAGCGCAGCCGGCAGGCGCTGGAGGCCAACGGCGGGGAGTTTGGCGCCACGCTGGAGTGGCTCCTCAACCAGGTTTTCACAGAGCGCTTCGGCCACAAGGCGGTCTCCCCCGACGGCCTGCAGGGGGCTCCCATGGACGAGTGCCTGAGCCAGCGGGAGGAGGAGGCGCTGGCCCTGGCCGCCATCTACGGCGAGCGCTTCGAGGAGCGCATCGCCAACTCTGTGTGGACGGTGAGCCTGGACTTGTCGTTCCTCGCCGAAGGCCTCGCCAGGAACAACAACAACAACCACAACGGCGGCGGCGGCGGGAGCTCCGGACGCCGCCACGGCGCCCCCGCCAACGGGACGGTCCTCCTCCGCGACGTCTGCCGCTTCTACCTGCGGGGCCAGGGCTGCCGCTTCGGCGACAAGTGCAAATTCAAGCACCAGATGCCCACCAAGGGCCTTCCGCGGTCCGGCGGAGGGTCCCCGGACCCCACGGCGCCCAGCCAGCCGGGCTTCAGCAGCTACACCCCTCCCGAGTACGAGCTGGTGGTGCGCTTCCCCAAGGGCAACCGCTACCCCTTCCAGCCTCCCGTGGTGGCCTTCAGCACCAACGACGAGGCGGTGAGCGGGGCGGGGCGGCTGGCGGCCACCGAGCAGCTGTTCGCCGAGGCGGCGGCGGCGGCCAAGAGGGGCGAGCCGGTGGTCTACACCCTGATCACCTGCCTGGAGGATGAGGGCGTCCTGGTGGAGCTGCTGGCCGCAGAGCACCACAAGTACAGCTCCCCTCCGCCCGTCCTGACCCCGCTGCCTCCCCCCCCCGCCTTCTCCTCCTCGCTGATAGCCTCCGCTGCCGTGAAGAGCAAGGGCGTGGCCAGGGGCAACGCGCCCGCCCAGGAGAGCCGCAGCACTAGCGGTGTGAGTGGTGGGAACCAGACCGGCGGCACCACCAAGCCCGCGCCGCCCAACAACCACAATGCGACAACGCAGCAACGCTCAGGCCAGACGTGGAGGGACGGTGAGAGAACACAGTGACCTGCTGCAGGGTTTTTGTAATCTGTAGTGGATGCTTTTTGCCCAATCCACTTGCTCCGTAGGCTCATAAAAGAACACAAATTAATCCCACAAGGCAAATGCAGTTTTTTACAGTAGCAAATACAAAGGAAAATAAATAGAAACAAATGCAGATCAAGGTACAATAACAATAATATTCAATTTGTATACATATATGGCTGGCTATTGTGCTTGGGAGAGTAATAAAATAAAGAATGTAATAAAATAAACAAATATGAACATTATCTGCATGAATGAGGCTGTTGCCGAGAATACAATGTCACGCCATCTTTGTGTCTTGTCTTGTGTAGCCAAAGACAGAGACGATGTGGAGGTTGAGGAAGAGGATGAGGACGAGGATGAGGACGGTGACGACGAAGGTGGCGCGGTGTCGGTGGAGACGGAGAGCTACGTCCACCTGAGGAAGCAGATGGTGAGGAAGCACGAGTACAAGATGGACAACGTGCTGCAGGAGAACGGCAAGCTGTGCAAGGAGTTCCGCAGGAAGCCGGTAAGAAGCCACCACCGCGTTTTAAAATGTCTTCACATTCACTGGGAGTCTGTAAATGTAGTGTGTCTATGAACACATTCCGTTGTATTTCGTCGTTTACCATTACATTTACACTTCTATCCAAAGCAGCTTTCTGTACACTTCAACTGGACATAGTGCAGAGTAGCTATAGGAATAATAACAAGAAAGGGTTAGTACTCTATGCGTTTAATTATTTTATCTGTTAATGGTCAGGTAAGTAAGCTTCGTTTTGAATGGACCACAATTTACAAAAACAAAAAAGTATAGTGTTGCTGGGCACTCAGAAATCTTTTGCTTGTACGATAAGATGAAGAAGGAGAAGAAGAAGAAATAAACAGCAAAACAAAAATGGGTAGCAAGTAGGCAACAAACAAATACCACTTAAATCTCCTCTATTTACTACTCCTATTCATTGGGCTTGTGTACAGAGTGTCCCCTCCATTGCTAATGTGTTGGTTCCGTTTTGTGCATGCAGTCATCCAGGCGGTATGGCTCCATGCTGCTGCAGAGACAGAAGCTCCCCGCCTGGCAGGAGAGAGACCACATCCTGAACCTACTGGACAACTGTCAGGTGCTGGTGGTCAGCGGCATGACAGGGTAAGGCACCGTTTTTATCTCCCATTTATTGTGAAGGACTTTGAGAAACTGCAATTGGTTAACGGGATTTTTGTTACGTGTCACTTCGGGAGAATTAAAATAGATGCAATGGATTGACTTTACTGTGAGGAAACCTTACAATTAAAATTCAGTTATCGGGGTATTGATGTTTTATCCATTTATATTATCCATTTGAGTTCACCATTGCTACTTATGTTCATCTATTTAATGTGGTTCAATAATGGTCAGTTTGTACCGGTCCTGTCCTTACAATTCAAAAGTAAAAAGGAAGTTACGATTCCGATTTTAGTTGCGATGAAAAGAAAAGAAAATCTACAACTTGAATAATTGAGAAGAACTCATTCAAAGTACTCCAAATGAACTCCGTTTTGTTGGATTTCTCCTCTGGTTTCCTCAAACCCTAATGCATACCAACACATCGTACTCTTAACGCCAGTTTCCGTATTTGGTCCGCGTGTCCGCAGCTGCGGCAAGACCACCCAGATCCCCCAGTTCATCCTGGACGACACGCTGGCCGGCCCGGCGGACCGCGTGGCCAACATCATCTGCACCCAGCCGCGCCGCATCTCCGCCATCTCCGTGGCCCAGCGCGTGGCCGAGGAGCGGGCCGAGCGCCTGGGCTCCACGGTGGGCTACCAGATCCGCCTGGAGACCGTCCGGGTAAGGATTCAGAGTGCTCCGTTGAGTCCCGAAGGTCATTGGTCGTCCTGATTTGGTTCTGCTCAAGATAGATAAAAAATAACGATGCGAGTAGAGAATATAAAATGAAGTAAAGAAGGCTTTATTTTAATGAATGTTTTTTATTTATATGTATATATCACTATGCACTCAGCAGCTTACAATGCAACACCTTTATTAGTTGTTACTACTAAGAAAGGTGTTGTTGTAATCATTGTAAGCTGTTCTATCACACTCTGATGCACTGTGGTTTGAATGTGCGAGTCTCAACAATTCATTAATTTATTTTAATTATTTTTCTGTAATTTTAATCTATAGTGATTTATACTAGCGATTTATTATTATTTTTATTCAATATCAAGGCCTTTTTAGTGACTTGGCAGTTGTGTTACAGCCTCTGACAGTGAATATTGATACGGATCATTAAGTAGCAGGTGTGTTGGGGGAGGGGCGTTAGACACACAGCGGGTACGAAACCCAGGGCCCTTCCCTTTCCCCATCTGTCTCCTCATGAGCCTAATCCCGTTCCATCCCCTCCTCTCCGTTAGTCCTCGGCCACGCGGCTGCTGTACTGCACCACGGGGGTGCTGCTGCGCAGGCTGGAGGGCGAGGCTGACCTCCCGGGCGTTACACACATCATCGTGGATGAGGTGCACGAGCGCACAGAGGAAAGGTGAGGTCGCCTGATTTTCATAGTCCGGCTCAACTGTGACACTAAAGTGGCCCTTTTTCTATGCGTCTTGAAATGCACAATGGGACGTTTTGTTAAACCGGCACGATGTCGCTTATCTACTGCAGTTATTTGCGCCATAAAGACATGATATTGGGACTACAACGTTTCTCCAGGATAAAACCCGCCCATCCACAAGTCAATCCATCGAGGGCATTTTTCTCTATAACTCTTGTATTCTGGTCCACTCTTTCCCGGCTCATGAAGGAAAATTGCAATTACGAATGAAAATTACTATAACTGTAGCGCCTACTCAAACCACTAGAGGCTGCTAATGAGATACGGTGCATCGTGTAGGTTTAAGCGCTTCCTTATCACCTGACAAGCTTGTACCAATTTACTTGGAATATACTTATTGGCATATACTGCTACTGTTACATTCCCACTATAGCCTCACTCAAAGACCCAACTTATAGTTATTATTCCTGGTTGTTTTCCAGTGACTTCCTGCTGTTGGTGCTCAAGGACCTGATGGCGAACCGGCCCGACATGAAGATCATCCTGATGAGCGCCACGCTGAACGCCAACCTCTTCTCCGAGTACTTCTACAACTGCGACACCATCCACATACCAGGTAGGCCCTCGCATTGTGTAGCGCACAGGGAACGTGCACGCTCGCATGCACACGCTCTGCACCTCGACCCTCCCTGTTGATCCCTCTTTTGTTCTCCTCTAGGGCGCACCTTTCCCGTGGACCAGTTCTTCCTCGAAGACGCCATTGCCAAAACCCGGTAAACAAAGAGAACGAACTCTTGATAACACCGCTGTAAATAAAAACAGTTTTATAACTACAGGAGGCACAATGGAAGTTGTGTTACATCCAAAGTAGTATGCACAAGCTCCCATGTACCCCACAGCTATAACATGCCTTTGTTTAATACCTGACATAACATTTTTCATATTATTTTTGATAGCAACATATATTTAGTATTTCTTATTTTCCTGCCCAGCTACGTGATCGAGGACGGCAGCCCGTACATGCGTTCAGGAAAACAGAACTCCTCTGGTGGACGAGGAGGAAAAGGAGGAGGAGCGTCGAAGGGCGTCGTGGACGACCCGGGAGACGACCAGTGGAACTTCACGTCGCTCTGCAAGAAGGACTTCGTCAAAGACTCCATCCCCGACCAGCAGCTGGGCCTGCCGGAGCTCACCATCAGGTTCAAAGGTCAGCATGGGAGAGACACCCGACACTTGATCGTTTAAGCCACATTCACACTTTTAAGTTCTAAATGAAAATAGTGGATTTATTTCACTTGATGTTTGTTTGATTGCCTACTGTTATTTTGAGCTGTTTTAGCAGTGAAAAGTTAGTGGTGGGAATTCATGTCTTTTTAAGACATGCCTCCATTCCATTTACCTGAGGTTAGGAGTGCATAGTTTAGCACTTTGGCCTGAAATATAAAACCATACAATTGATTTGTAAAAACTCTTGTGTGTCTTGGCATTTTAGGAAGCTTCAAACAGTTTTTTCAGATGACCTAGTAAATATGACCTTGCGTCAAAGTGGACTTAGTGGACTATTCGCAATTTGAAACCTACATACCATTGTCACACAACACAATATGCAATGTCCCCGACTCGCATGATTTTACCTGTGAGATCCCACCTTAGCGTGACCATGCCACTGGTTTCTGTACGGTCAACAGATGTGAGCAAGTCTGTGCTGAAGACCATCTCTGCCATGGATCTGGACAAGATCAACATGGACCTGGTGGAGAGCCTGCTGGAGTGGATCGTTGACGGGCCCCACGACTACCCCCCCGGTAAGACTGGACCCCATCACCCCTGAATCCTCCACACACAATATGATCAATTCAATCAAAGGCCCTTTGCTTTTAGAAGAGTAGATGGTGTGATTGTGTTGAGGGTGGATGAGACTGGTGAAATTTTTTTATGTTTTATTTTATTGTCTTAATTTGACATGAATATGATTCGATTTTCATATTTCAAATAATATGGTCAACATTTCAAGATGCTTGTGTGTTTGCATGTGTAGTATTTTGTATGCTTACTATCAATGACGACATAAGAATGTTGGGACCTGGAAAAAGGTTGCTAACACCCGTTCTAGAGATGAATCCATGTTAACGTTTGGATTAACATGAGAGAGAGAGAGAGACAGACAGAGCTGTGTGGTTGACCTGCTGCCTGATGTGTTCCAGGTGCCGTGCTGGTGTTCATGCCGGGCCTGGCTGAGATCAAGATGCTTTATGAGCAGCTCCAGTCCAACCGGATGTTCAACAACAGGAACAAATCCAGGTTGGTCGTCAAGGTCATCCCCATGGCAACAAGCCTCCATAAACACAGGCCATCTAACCATACGGATGTCTATTGAGATGTTCTCCTGGCCGTCCTACTTTTATTAATTGCGTCAGATAAATGTCTACGATAAAGTTTAGCTAGGTGTTGGTGCTATGCGTTTGAGTGGAGAATGACCAGAATGTTTGTCACCGTTAGCTTTCGTTAGTCACCTGGGTGCTTACATTAAGCGTTTTTCTATCAATCACCTCGGATGAATCCCTTATCTCTGTGATCCCATCAAGGGGAAGTAATAACAAGTGATAAGGAGTACTTAAGTGTGTGTGTGTGTGCGTGTCAGGTGCGTGGTGTACCCGCTCCACTCGTCTCTCTCCAACGAGGAGCAGCAGGCGGTGTTCAACCGGCCGCCGAAGGACGTCACCAAGATCATCATCTCCACCAACATCGCCGAGACATCCGTCACCATCGACGACGTGGTCTACGTCATCGACTCCGGCAAGATGAAGGAGAAGAGGTAGGAAGCGAGAAACCATAGTCATGTCTTTTGCTTCTTGAGGTTCCAGAGGATAATTGCTTCAAAGTAGTTTATCGGCTGGCACCTACCTCCTGGTCCAGCAAATCATGGTTCTGGGTTCAATCCATTAGTCAGACACCTAACCCCTACCTAATGATCTCTAGACACTATAATCACTTTGGATTAAAGCATCCACTAATTGTCTTGGTATTAGATTGTACTTGTATTGACCTGTTTCTCTGACCGTTATCTGAATCAGGTACAATTAACGATGCAGTGGGCAGCGAACAAACCCTGCCACTACAAGCATGGGACTTGTATTGTATTTTAACCTTAGCAATTAGCTTCACATAAACCGTTTGCTTGAGACTAATTGGACATGGTGTAGCTGCCAATTGGCAGAGCATGGAATTAACACCGCCAGGGTTAGGGGTTTGATTCCCAACTGCACGCTGAGGAACGTACACACTCGTGTCACATAATTATAACGTGTCCACGAAATGGCATAAGGCGGGATAGTGTAGTGGCTCCCAGCCGAAAGGTACCGTGTTCGATCCCATAACACATTACCTACCCCATCTGAAATCACTGTTGGTCACTTTGGATAAAAACAAACCAACGGTGAATGTTGAACCCCCTCAGGTACGACGCGTCCAAGAGCATGGAGAGCCTGGAGGACTCGTGGGTGTCCCGGGCCAACGCCCTGCAGCGGCGGGGCCGAGCGGGCCGCGTGGCCTCCGGGATCTGCTTCCACCTCTTCACCAGCCACTGCTTCCAGCACCAGCTAGCTGAGCAGCAGCTGCCCGAGATCCAGAGGGTCCCGCTGGAGCAGCTCTGCCTCAGGTAGGGCCCGTCTGTCTGTCCGTCCGTCCGTCTGTCTGTCTGTCCGTCCGTCCGTCCTGCCCCCTCAGCCTCAGGAGAGAGGAGAGAGATAAGGGGAGGACTTAACAGAGGGACAAGAAAGGCAAATAAGAAAAATGATTGATACAAATAATCATACTTCTACTACTTTTTTTTGTGTTATTAAATACATATAAATCAATGATTTCTAAGTACTTACCAACATTTCAAATATTTATATATATTTCTTTATCTATGAAAACATTTTACACAATTCTATTTTTTATTATTCGTTTAAGATAACTCCACATCTAATGTAGGTGTTTAAATTCTCTGCTGTTCTGAAATGCAAACAAACCAGTTCAACGATGAACTGGTTTGTTTGTTTCCTCGATACTATGACATAAGCCTCTCTACCTCCCACCCCCCCCCCCCCCCCCCAGGATCAAGATCCTGGACCTGTTCGCCGACCGCACCCTGGCGTCGGTGTTCTCCCGGCTGATCGAGCCGCCGGCGCCGGCCAGCGTGGAGGCGGCGGAGCAGCGGCTGCAGGACCTGGGCGCGCTCACGCCCAACGAGATGCTGACGCCGCTGGGCTACCACCTGGCCTGCCTGCCCGTGGACGTGCGCATCGGCAAGCTCATGCTGTTCGGCGCCATCTTCCGCTGCCTGGACCCGGCGCTCACCATCGCCGCCAGCCTGGCCTTCAAGTCCCCCTTCGTGAGGCCCCCCCCCCCCCCCCCCCCCCCCGTGCACGCACACACGCCGTCCTGAATTGGCAGAAGAGCTGTGAAATGAATTAGAATAGTAGGATTTCTATAGCGCTTTTGTTGACACCCAAAAACGCTTTACAAATGTTAAAGAAACAAACAAGGAAAACAAATGAGTTATTGAAATTGGTCAATAATACACATACTCGCGCATGCAAACAAACACACACACTCACACATACATACTCAGACTAACCAACACAGATATTTTGGCACAAATGCATCCTTGTTGAGCTAATCAGCTGGAGAAGTACTGATGACTAACAGTTATATTCCATATGAGTTGAACAGGAGTTAAGGTGTTTGATCCCCACCCCTCCTCTGGCTCCAGGTGTCTCCGTGGGACAAGAGGGAGGAGGCCAACGAGAAGAAGCTCAACTTCGCTCTGGCCAACAGTGACCACTTGGCCCTGCTACAGGCCTACAAGGTACACACACACACACACACACACACACACACACACACACACACACACACACACACACACACACACACACACACACACACACACACACACACACACACACACACACACACACACACACACACACACACACACACACACACACACACACACACAATTTCAAACAAATATGACAAAAGATGCTTCTAGAATGTATTGCCCACCCTAGCTTTTGTTATTTTATTTTGTGTCCACTTATTGATAGTGTAGTAAGCGGGTGATTCAAGTTGATCCTTTATCACCCTGTCGGTTTTAATTTGCAATAATGACCGGATTGATTGTTTTTGACACAAACACACATGCTGTTTGTCTGCAGGGGTGGTGCAATGCAGCAAAGAACGGTAACCAGGCCGGCTTCCGCTACTGCCGGGAGAACTTCCTGTCTGGACGCGGCCTACAGGTCAACCAATCACAAATCACCATCCTAAACACTCCATATAGAATGTTTTAACTTAAAAATTATCATAGTGTTATTTTTGCTCGAATTCGAACACAATGCGATTCAGCAAGGTTGTATATGAAATGGGCCACAAGCTGTGGCATTATACTATAAGCGTCCGAGGAAGCTTAACCCTCTCTTGGATGTCGACATCAAAATCAATTGCTTGCCAGAAGAGATCCACACACACCATGGCGTTATACGCGTCCGCGAAGCTTAAGCCTCTCTTAGACGCGGCTATCACAGACGGCGCTCCACACATCCACACACATCTCACCGCCAGTGTCCTTTGGTCGTGACGTCAAACTGCCTCGGAAAAGGCACTTTGACGTCACGAAAAGAACGGCGCCTATGGTGACAATCATATAATACATATTACCAAGTAAAAAAACAAAGCAATAGGTTTTGGGTTCACTTTCCCTTTTAACTGATGTTCAACTCCCATTCGAAAGGTACGGGGTTCCAGATGAAAATACACGATGTATTGTTATCATGCCATCAGCATGGGTTGGTGTAAAGGTTTACTATTGGCCCAGGTCCTTGTTGCTTGTTGGGGCTTGTAGTTTGCAGTGCATTTGATTTGTAGTTATGTTGCCGACGTGTAGGAGATTGCCAGTCTGAAGAGGCAGTTTACCGAGCTGCTGTCCGACATCGGCTTCGTCCGGGAAGGGCTGAGGGCGAGGGTCATAGAGCGGGCCAGCTCCATGGGCACGGATGGAGTTCTAGAGGCCACAGGGTCGGAGGTCAGTCTTGAACTCACATGCGCACACACATGCACACAGGGATCAACAAAATGTCAAATATACTTCACTGTCAATGTTGATACTTTTTTGTCATCATAAATATGTAAAAAAGGTATAAGTAAAGTTGGTATAAGACGTTTTTGATCGTCAAATGGCAAACCTCAACAACCATAAGATCGAACTTTAAACACTCTTAAAGACTAATTCCTACAAAATCTGCTGTTGACTCCCAAATCGATCTTATTTTACATTAAACCCCACACAAATGACAATCCCCTTTCACCTCTCTACCGTCAAGGCCAACCTGAACTCGGACAACATTCGTCTGATGTCTGCCATGCTGTGTGCAGCCCTCTATCCCAACGTGGTCCAGGTGAGAATTAAAAACCCTTTCCACGCTGTATTAGAACGGCTAATTTCAAACTCAATTGGTCCTTTTGAATGTTAAACTCGACTAATATAAATGTGCATCTGTGTCTCTGCCAGGTGCGTTCTCCCCAGGGAAAATACAAGCAGACCAGCAAAGGGGCAGTGATGTTACAGCCCAAAGCAGACGAACTCCGATTCGTGACCAAGAACGACGGCTGTGTCAACGTGCACCCGTCCTCCGTCAACTACCCGGTAGGATTAGAAAATACATTTAAGACCGACTCTGATATCTCTCGTCATCCTATGGCAGGAGAGTTTTGTGGTTTAGTATGCTTTCCTGTAGGCATCCTTGAGCAAGCGGTCCTAACCCCTACCTTCTCCTTAATGACAACATAAAATAAAAATGCATTTTACATTGCTTTTGATTTAAAATGGTGGCATCAAAAAAAAGGTCTGAATTAATTTCAAATAGAATTGACATGACTTGAGTCAATCCCTGTATACCCCTTAATCACTGTTACAATCCACAAAGGCTTCACAGGCCACCCTAACCCTAAACCCTCTTGAAGGGGCACGGGAAAACTCCCCCCATATCCAAGACAAGAAGAAACCTTGAGAAGGCACCCAGAAGAGGTGATCCCTCCTTCCAGGGACACTGAGGAGTGCAAATAGGTGCCGAATGGGCAGCCATAGAATGGTAGCACAACCCAAACTGGGCAAATCGATCATTACGTTACGGACGAGTCTGTTTATCCGACACATTAAGAGGGATTTTATTATAATCTCTTCCTT
Source organism: Lota lota (assembly GCA_026745465.1). NCBI lineage: Eukaryota > Metazoa > Chordata > Actinopteri > Gadiformes > Lotidae > Lota > Lota lota. Next base: position 112,426 of record JACYXH010000207.1, on the reverse strand, counting down.
GCAGGTGCGATACTACGACAGCCCTTACCTGGTGTACCACGAGAAGGTGAAGACGAGCCGTGTGTTCATCCGGGACTGCAGTATGGTGTCGGTGTACCCGCTGGTGCTGTTCGGGGGGGGGCGGGTCAACGTGGAGCTCCACAAGGGGGAGTTCCTCATCTCCCTGGACGACGGATGGATCCGATTCGTCGCCGCCTCTCACCAGGTGGGTGGGCCGCCATGCTTTGTTTTGATTGGCTTTGAGTCATGCGATGGAGGGATATTTGGATTATGTTTGAGTGAAGTTGTATATAAATGCCAAATATTTTAGTGAAATATTTACCTGAAATTGTCACAAATGAAGATAATTCACGTTGTTTATTGGTTAAAAGAACTACAACCGATAGTGGGATCCAACAATAAGACAAACATTTAAGGACACTCATTAAATTGTCTGATGTTTTTATTTGATTTGATACAGCGAGTGATAAAGTGGGCAGGATTTTGTACTTGAGATGAAAAACATACTTTTTACGTTCAAGGGAAATCACAAGATTTGTGTGTGTGTGGTTGTGTCCAGGTGGCAGAGCTGGTGAAGGAGCTGCGCAGTGAGCTGGACCAGCTCCTGGAGGACAAGATCCGCAGCCCCAGCATGGACCTGTGCACCTGCAGGCGTGGCTCCCGCATCATCCACATGATCGTGCAGCTCATCTCCACGCAGTAGAGCCCACCGTGCACCTGCAGGCGCGGCTCCCGCATCATCCACATGATCGTGCAGCTCATCTCCACGCAGTAGAGCCCACCGTGCACCTGCAGGCGCGGCTCCCGCATCATCCACATGATCGTGCAGCTCATCTCCATGCAGGAGAGCCCGCCGCGCAACCCAGGGGCCGGGCTTCACACTCCAACTGACCCAGGCCAACGCCCCCAACCACAGGAGATAGGAAACGTGACTTGGGCAGTCGGACAGATAGGACAGCATCATGTTGTCAAAACCGCCACGATTTTCGGCCACACATTGGAATCCCACTATGGTCCCTCATTACCTTGGGATTGCATTTAAAATGGATATGCTGTCACTATGGCTTGTAGTATTCTCAGTACCATTGACGTGACTGTATTGCTATTTCTTTGGAAAGGAAATTGTATTTATATATATCTTTTGTTGCCCCCTTAAGTCTTACCAGAAGCGCCTTGGTTGACTTTGATGACTCTTTCCCAGTTCAAAGGTTTATAGTTTTAGTTCGGTAAGGAAATGTATTTCGAGTGTAGTTTTTATATATACATTTGACACATTTCCTGATAGTTCTCACTTTTTAACCTTACTTTTAACCTGCATTTTTTTCATTTGTAGGTTACATGTACCTGCTCAAAACTGAGAACGTATTTCAAGTCCATATTGGATTTCCTATACGATAATGTCTATTTATATAAAATGCATGAATGAGGAGCTCTGGGAGCTTCTGCATGATTTTCTTCCACTTGCTCTACAATGATGGAATGTACACGCATGTAACATGTCAACATTACAACTTCTCAAAGGGGACCCAAAGGGCTGTGCGGTTGATTATTTCAATTAGAGCTGCCAAAGAATTTGAATCTTGTTTCATATCGACAACTGATGACACCTGTTGGCTTGTACTGAGAATAAAGTAGCATTTTTGAGTCTGTTTTGCTCTGTGTGAAGCAATATGAACTACACCCCTTTATTGTCACAGTAAAAACACTCAACGTTGAGTTACAAGCAGTTGCCTAGCTGCCCCTCGGATACAATAAAAGGTGAGAATTTACAGGCTGCTGGTGAAAGGCACCTCCATTCATTCACCGTCTGAACGACGTAGACAGTCTCTAGGACAACCATATGCAAACAAATATTGATCACTGTCCCTTTCCTGGTCAATCTGTTGCTAGTTTTAAGTGCCACGGTAAGATCCATTTTTTTTAATCCAATACATTCTGCCGGACATATAATACAAATGTGTTGTCTGTCTGGTATCAGCTTGATACATGTTATGCATCATATCAGTCTGCTGTCTTAAGTTAATATTAGTTCCTATTTATGCTAATCTATGTATCTCATTTATGTTACAGCTGTGGAAGGACAATATCACATAGGAACGCCTTCATAATGGTAAAGTACATTAGCTAGTAACTTCAGAATGCTGGACTTTGAGAAGTCCATTTGTTGGTCAACTACAGTAGATGGATTATGCACTATTCTTTTTGTATTCAAAGCCCACAAAATCAAAGAAAGCGAGGTCACACAGCTCGAGGCCTGCCAAGAAGACTGCAAAACAGAGGCCAGCCAAAAAGAGATCATCAAGTGCCAGAACACCCCAGGCTGAGGTGGACATTCTGAGCACAGCAGCCATGACAAATTTGTACTACATTTCCCACAATGCCATGGACTGTCTCGAGTTTAGAGGCTTTGGGTTGCCAAATTCAAAGAAAAAAAAGAAAAAGAAAGGGAAGGGAAGAAAGAAATCCAAGGGCAAAAAGTAGCCTATGAATTGTCAAAACCACAAACCACATCCACACAAAAGAATAAGTAGGGAAAGAATGCTAGGACAATGGTACCATATTGTGCATATATTTGGAATTACATAATGATAATCTGCATATCATATCTAGAAAACTGAACTTTATTTGAACTTTGAGACCAGAACTCTTTGATTTATTATTTTTGTCACACACAATTCAAATCGAGCAAATGCATTTGTATCAAGCTAATTCAAGCAAGTGCAGTCTAATGTGTAAAAACATAGTTCAAACAGTCCATTAATGAGGTAAACAGTGCCTTATTAATGGACCACTAACTTAGTTGAATTTAAATCCAATAGAAATCAGACCAAAATACTGTCCAAGGCACTGTTAGATTTTCTTAAATAGTCAGTACAATTCATCCTTTCATCAATGTGTGCAAACGTATTTAAATGAAAACTAAATATTTTAAAATAAAATATTTCCAGTCTGTCTTCCCCTTGTTATGTCATGTGACATTAGTCTGGAGGCTTCTTTTTTGCCTCCATGTCCTTCTTGAAGGCTTCTATTTTCTTGGCAATGTTGGGTACCTTGAAACATGTTTTAGTTTATTATTGGGTGATATGTTCCTTTCAGTGACAGTCAGAAAGGAACTCTCGCGAGACTTCATTTCTGAACTAATGCAGTCAAATATGTAATGGCATTTTAATGAATGTGTGATCATTTTATCTATACATGTATACAGTATACGTACATCATAGTTTTGAGCCAGGTACATCCCCACGACGTTCCCTAAAGTGAATCCAGCCTGTAAAAGAAAAATTATAACGTCAAACATTAGGATAGTATTTGCACAATTGTAGTATAAATAGTAATCTTATCGTTGAATCCATGCAATACGTTTGCCAGAGAATAAAATACAATGAGTGTTCCTGGCCAAATACACAATGATCTTGATATAAACCGGATAATACAGCCAACAGTAATAACGAACATATCAGTAACGTTAACGATTGTCGACATATTCGTACGGTTTAAATTAATAATGGTATATATATATATGTGTGTGTGTGTGTGTGTGTGTGTGTGTGTGTGTGTGTGTGTGTGTGTGTGTGTGTGTGTGTGTGTGTGTGTGTGTGTGTGTGTGTGTGTGTGTGTGTGTGTGTGTGTGTGTGTGTGTGTGTGTGTGTGTGTGTGTGTGTGTGTGTGTGTGTGTGTGTGTGAAATCACAAAGCATCACTTAACATTTAACTAAATCTGTCAATCGCCAATGAATAACGTAACTCACCAGAAACTGCAACATGTTGGAAAGAAAGAGTACAACAACGACAGCAAACAGTTGTCTTAATCGTGTTGTCTTGTTACTACTAAGCAAAGTTTGACGAGAGAAAATGGACTGAAAGTTGTCAACCACAAGCTAGCAATGTCGTCCGCAAATACATTTTACGTCTTTACGCGCAGTTTACGTCTGGAGAGCTATTCACATCTGATATACGTCACGACAATCGTAAATCGTGAAGTCTTCACTGTCAACCGTGGATATAGTTTTTTCACGTCACCCCTATGGTTGAACCCTATTGCCATGCCTGTTGGAGAAAACTACATATCCCACTTCCCAAGATAACGTTCTCTGGGTGGGTGTGTTGTTGCAATGGTGGTGACAGTTAGACATTGAATGACTTTGGCTCCATCATTACAATACCAATTTCATCTATTTAATTGACCCAAATCATTTAGTTTTTTTCTCCTGAACATGGATGCTCTGATCCCTGTCATAAACAAGCTTCAAGATGTGTTCAACACAGTTGGAGCAGACATCATACAGCTGCCGCAGATAGCAGTAGTCGGAACCCAGGTAAAACCCCTCAGATGATGTGCATCTCCTCCTAGTAAAATACTGTTTATGCTGCTAACCTTTAGCCAAACATGTCAGTGTGGATTAATCTAAATAATGTATATATGTAGGTGCATGCTCACTGACGTTTATGTCAGCGATTGTGGTACTGCTAATACAACGCTATTTGTAGCTCAACACACTGGTAGTGCATGTCGCTAGGATACTAGTTAATATTGTAATATATACCCTCCACTGTAGCCTTCATAAAACCAGGCTAGATGTATTGAAATGTGTAAGGTGTGCTGCTTTACATGGACTGCAAGGTGACGTGATGTTTTAATCACCCATTTTGCATTGATATTCTTGCCATGTATTGATTGTATTGAACTACAATCTGACTGGTGCCTTTACATACATTCATTGTCACCACTGGGTCGTATTTACATGTCCTCCCCTCCTGCTGTGTTTGCACGTCGTCTACAGAGCAGTGGAAAGAGCTCGGTGCTGGAGAGCCTGGTTGGCAGAGACCTGCTGCCCCGTGGGACAGGTGTCGTTACCAGGAGACCTCTGATCTTGCAGCTGGTCCACGTGGACCCTGGAGACGCCAAGAAGTGTGATGAGAACGGTGTGTGGCATTCATTTCAATAGGCTTTCTTTTCACAGAGGTGTCATCGTAGGACAAACCCAGTCGTGGCTCGTAACACAAATGATGGGTCTGATACTTTGATGTACCAGGGCAGGGGTAGAAGACTTACTTCCTCTCGTTTAGACTACTACCCGACCCCTGGTACGTATAATTAGTTGTTATGTACCAGGGCACTGGTAGTAGTCCCTTTTATGTACATTATTAGCCTTACCTAATCCTGTACAGTTTCAAATATCTGAAAAGACAGCGTTATTTTATTATTGTATGGGGGTAAGAATGGTCTAGTGGTGAGGACTTCCAGTCGAAAGGTTCTGCGTTCGAATCCCAATGTCTGCATGCAGCCTTCCTGAAGGCATTGAGCAAGATGCCCTTACCCTACTCCTTCTCCTAAAGTAAAGACTTAAAGTATAGTAATGGATCCCAGGATAACCTAGTTGATTGACCTAGTGGCAATCTGCCCCGCCTTTAAAAAATAATGCAGGTTGGCATAAGAATTCATAAGAAATCATGTATCTTTAGAAACATGTTTCCTTTCAGAAACATTTAAAAAAGGCAAAAAACATTCTCGTATGTCCACTGAAGTGGACATTTTGTCACTGTGTCCTGTCTTTGCCATTTGGGGACAACTAGACTCAATAGATCACTATCAACCCGCAATCATAACTTGTTGTCTCCTCAAAAGAAGACTGCAGAGTGTGGGAAAACCCCTGTCCGTCGTAAAGATGGTCTGTACAGGTGTATTCACTTTTATAGCCCTGGTTAGCTTCATCCCCTACTTCTCTAGAGCAACGCCCAGCCATCCCAGATTCCTTTATCTATCTAAGTAGCAACACACTCCTTATGTATCCATAGTATTAGTCGTCGTCGTAGTAGTAGGAGACATTAGACACCGACCGATATATCGGTTGGCCAATTTTATCGACCAATATTGGCCTATCACAGATATATCGCTATCGGCATATATGTATTCGCCGATATGAAAAATGGTGTCAATTTATAAATGGAATTACCTCTATATAAATCCTCTACTGTGGTGGTTGAACCTCTAATTGCTTTAACTTAGCACGTCCACATAAACCCTCCCAACACCAACAGTTGTACATCATGTTCTGTGTGAAGGTTAGTAGCTCCTCCCCATGCAGTTAATTGGTTCCTTTAGCTCATGATCTTAATGCAATGTTGCTGTGGCCCGAAGCATTGCTGGAGGGTGGGCAGCAAATCCCAAGGAGATGCTCCAGTCCCAGGATATCACAATATATATTTTTAATAACAGCCAATATATCTATATTTTGATTATATCAGTATTTTTTTACTCCCTAATATCTGTATCGGCATTGGGCCCTAAAATCCAGTATCTACTAGACATGTCCAGCTAGCCTATGACATATACATACTGCACCCATAAACCTTTAGCCTAGTAGCCACTAATGTTTATGAGCTAAGAGCTGTGATACAAGGCTAACTAGGCTTTTTGTTTGTTTGTGTTACAGGCAGAGAAGGAGAGGATTGGGGCAAGTTTCTACACACCAAAAATAAGGTATGAAGTTATACATGGAAAAATTATAGTGATTAGAAAAAAATAAAACGTGTGTGTTCATGACCTTTGTTTTCACAGATCTTCACAGATTTTGAAGAAATCCGACAGGAGATTGAAAATGAAACAGACAGAGTGTCAGGGAGCAATAAGGTGAGCAAAGTTAAGCCCTACTTCAACAGCTCCACACATATAAAATAAAAAGTGTTGTGTCAGAACTCAGAAATTATCGTAATCTTATGATATTAGGATTTGTACGTTAGATCTATTTCATCAGGTTTTCTTATTTCATGTTACTTCCCTTGAATGTTATTACATCTTTGTGTAGAAAGCCTTTTTTTTGTCAAATCTGTATTAAATTGTCTTCAAGAATTTAATGTTAAACTAGCATCTACTTCGGAATCAGAAGTGATCCAGGGCTCCTTCTATACCATTTCCTCTCCCCCCTTTATTATTCTAAGCTCCCAAAATAGCTCCTCCTTATTAGGCGTCTGATTGCGGCTGTGAATTATGCACCTCTCTCTCTCTCTCTCTCTCTCTCTCTCTCTCTGTCTCTCTGTCTCTGTGATTATACACCTGCAGGGGATCAGCGACGACCCCATCCACCTCAAAATCTTCTCCCCCCACGTCGTCAACCTCACGCTGGTCGACCTGCCCGGCATCACCAAGGTAACGCACGCACTCAACGCACCCCACATTCTCTTAGTCTCACAAATCACTCTTTAGATTAATATGTAAAGGCATATCTGATGGCAGACTAGCTCAAATCTGCATAAAGAGGGTTTTTCAACAAATCATGTCGCCGGAGGCGGTGATCTGTAAGCGTGTAGTTGGCGAACACAAACTCTGCCAGCAGTAGTCAACTATAAAAATGTAAAGCTTTCAAATCAACACCGTGTAGACTGGCCAATGTATAAATACACTTATTCAAATCCCCTTCTGAAGGCTTCGTCCACTCTCATAAATGGATGCCCTACGGGGAACCTGCCGACATCGGGGTATCCAACCCACTACCTTTCAGCTGGGAGTCGAACATAGCCGTCCCTAAGCTTTCCTAGCCCCTTTTTAATTATTACTCTTATCTTTGAGTCTAAAGTGGATTCATAGCGCTCAGATTCCGAATCGTTTCCATAATGAAGAACTAGTCAGCATGCACCTTTTCCACATTGAACCCGTCCCCACCTCAGGTACCCGTGGGCGACCAGCCCCAGGACATTGAGGTCCAGATCAGGGAGCTGATCCTCAAGCACATCTCCAACCCCAACTGCATCATCCTGGCCGTCACCGCCGCCAACACGGACATGGCCACCTCAGAGGCGCTCAAGGTGGCCCGCGAGGTCGACACTGACGGTAGGGCCGGTTCCCGTGTCACTTGCAAAACAAACATACATACCCTGTATTAAGAGCGCCAGAGAACGTACAATGCGTTCAATATAACATTTTGGTGCAGGAGATTAAGGTTGAGCAATGAGAAGTGCATTTGAAAATCTCATTTTCCAATTTTGTTAAACAGTGTTTATCCCTTTATTGTATTACGTTCTACAAATCATTTTGACATTTGACATGTATTTCAGATCCTTGTTATTATTTCAGATGATATTTCATGTATTTTAATTATATTGCATGTATTATTGTTAAGTATTGTTATGTATTTACGAATAGTACATGTATCTGAGCTATATTGCATGTATATATTACATATACTGTTTGTTTTTCCCAGGAAGGAGAACGCTGGCGGTGGTGACTAAGCTGGACCTGATGGATGCCGGCACAGACGCCATGGATGTGCTGATGGGCCGAGTCATCCCCGTCAAACTGGGCCTCATCGGGGTGGTCAACAGGTCTGGATATATCTGTATTTATGCTACACTAAACTACACTACAAAACACTACACAACACTATGCTGCACTGCACCATACGATGCTATGAGCAGGTCATCCTAGTAGCTCAATATTAGGGGGGGGGGGTTGATTTCCTATTGGAGCCACCCCATGCTAAGAATATATAAATATATTGGTATGTCGCTTGGAATAAAAGTAATCCACCAAATGTCATATACAAGTTAAGCAGACTCAATGTATTATTCATGATTTTGTATTTTTAATTTCAGGAGCCAATTGGACATCAACAACAAGAAATCTGTGGCTGATGCCATTCGTGACGAACACGCTTTCCTGCAGAAGAAGTATCCCTCTCTGGCCAATAGGAACGGTACCAAACACCTGGCCAGGACCCTCAACAGGTGAAAACAATCAATTATAATCTTTTAGCTTATGAACGTCAAGTTTTGTTTGCGTGATTATGTTTTGTATTGCTTCTAGAAAGACTTCTGTTAAAGTGTTAAAAAAGGTAGACAATTGTATAAAAAAACTATAATTACATTATTATATTAAAGTACGTTATACAATTGCATTTAAAGGTGCTGTAGGTAAGAAAAGATAATATTTCAGTGCTCTCTTCCTCTCTTTTCTGCTGTCTCTTTACATCTCTCAATCTTACCTACAGCATCACATCCAATCTAATAAATAAAACAATTAGAAACAATAATGATTCATAATGAATCATTTATAATTACATTGACTCCAAATCATACATTAGAAATAATTATATTGACAAGATAATAAGAGCAGCTATAATTAAAATGTATGCGTTGTGAATAAATCATACTGATGTATTTTCTTATTGATTGTCTTTGACATCTGAAAGGCCGTGCATTATGCAAGTCTCCAATAGCAGTTGATGTTCAGGGATCAATCAAACCCCAGCCTATATCATGATGATACTGTGGAGAACGTTGACCTTTTGTGTGTGTGTGTGTGTGTGTGTGTGTGTGTGTGTGTGTGTGTGTGTGTGTGTGTGTGTGTGTGTGTGTGTGTGTGTGTGTGTGTGTGTGTGTGTGTGTGTGTGTGTGTGTGTGTGTGTGTGTGTGTGTGTGTGCGCGTGTATGTGTGTTCACACACGTCTGTGCATGTGTATGTGTGTGTGTGTGCACATGGGTGTTATATGTCTGCACACCTATGCGTGTGTGTGTGCGTTTACGCGCGTGTGTGCGCACTTTTCCATTTACGTGCATGGCCCATCAGATTACTGATGCATCACATCCGAGACTGCCTGCCGGAGCTGAAGGCCCGCATCAACGTGCTGGCGGCCCAGTACCAGTCCCTCCTCAGCAGCTACGGCGAGCCGGTGGAGGACCAGAGCGCCACCCTGCTGCAGCTCATCACCAAGTTCGCCGCAGAGTACTGCAACACCATCGAGGGCACGGCCAAGTACATCGAGACGACCGAGCTGTGCGTCACTACTCACTCACTCAGTCCCACAAATCATCACTTTACATTCATAATCAAACGTCTGATAAATAATCGTAACATCTGAAAGCAGACGAGCTCAAACCTGGATGAGCGGGGCGTTTCAGTTTATTTTACATCTTATTGATATAAACCAATCATGTAGCTGGATCTGGGATCTGTAAGTGCGTCATTGATTAACAGCGAAGACAATCTCGGCCAGCAGTTGTAAAATGTTCCTGTTGGGAAGACAAGCTAAAACATCAGATCGGGACACACACCTTCTTAGAAAAAGAGTCTGTAAAGGTTTTAAATCAACACCCTCTAGAAATACACTTATTAGAACATATTACAATTCTGAGTAGAACATCTCTTTAATGAAACAGGAAACAAGGTGTATCTCTGCCCCTTTCAGTGTTTGTGTTCGTTCAAGGCTCTCTGCCGTCTCCCTCCAGAAGATATGCTTTAACATAGTATGAGTAGTATCCCTCACTCACTCACTTGCGACGGACACTTTCTATTCTCAGCCACACGGGGGTGCTGTTGCTTCAACCAAGCTAGGGGTCTGGCTCATGCTCTATGCCGTCTCCCCCGAGAAGTTCTGCTAGTACATAGTAGGACTGCTGGATCCCAGATTATGGGGGAGATTAATACTGTAAATCACTGCATACAGCAGGTGTCATCATTCAACAATAAAACCCAACAACGCTTGGAAGGCAAAGCATGCAAAAGGAGGAGAGGCTCATCGTACAGGAAGTGGAACTTGGGACCGATGAATACGTTAGAATCTGTTTCTAACGCCACAGAGGACCTCGTGACCTTCTTCTTTCCCCAGGTGCGGTGGTGCGCGGATCTGCTACATATTCCACGAGACGTTCGGCAGGACCCTGGAGTCGGTGGATCCTCTGGGAGGCCTGAACACCATAGACATCCTGACCGCCATCCGGAACGCCACGGTGAACACAACTTCTGTTTCACCATCTGTTTATTTACCATTCACCATCACATTTACATGTATCAGCCTTGAGGAGACTTATTCAGGCAGAATAATTGAATGCATGCAAATGACCGTGAATACAGATACAGTTCATTAAGGTGCAGGAAAGGAGTTGGGGCATGTGGTTCAAGGATGCTCACGGGTAGGATTTGAAGGACATTTTGGGGATCAACCCCAGATCCTTTTTCGGAGGTAGGACTCAAACCTCCTTAGGCTTATGTGCCCCCAGCACTCCGCCCATCCCCGCCACCATTATTTAATTCCCTACTTCCCAACAGCCACGCCCACGGTGACGTCATCGAGCGTATGCAAATGAGGCCTGACCGTGTGCATCCCCTCCCGTCGGTCTGTCTGTCGCCCCTCCCCCAGGGCCCACGCCCCTCCCTGTTCGTGCCTGAGGTGTCCTTCGAGCTGCTGGTGAAGAAGCAGGTGAAGAGGCTGGAGGAGCCCAGCCTGCGCTGCGTGGAGCTGGTGCACGAGGAGATGCAGAGAATCATCCAGCACTGCAGTAACTACAGCACGCAGGTACGAGGCGCAGTGCGCCGCAGCGCTTGAACTCACATGCCGATGTGACTGAAATGTGTTTTAATGGGACTTTTTTTAACCATTGATATTCTTCTTTGTCTTATTTTACTCTATATACATTTTTTATTATTGTTATTATTATTGTTATTATAATGATGAGATGAATGGAAATATAATGTATAGATATATATAATGGAAAAAGTCATCTATACCCCCATTTTGTTAATGTTCCTAAACTACCTCACTTTAATAATACGCTCAGAGCAGATTAGAATCCCAGTAATTATTCACATCATTAGTATACAACTTGGCTGTTTGGCACATTCACTCTTGTTTTTCGTCCATTTGGACAGTCTAATTCACACTTGACTCCCAATGTTCTTTTCTCTTGTGTTGTAATTTCTAGTTATGAAGTTATGTAACTTCAGATTCAAACTCTATGATGTGTGTGTGTGTGTGTGTGTGTGTGTGTGTGTGTGTGTGTGTGTGTGTGTGTGTGTGTGTGTGTGTGTGTGTGTGTGTGTGTGTGTGTGTGTGTGTGTGTGTGTGTGTGTGCGCTGGCAGGAGCTGCAGAGGTTCCCTAAGCTGCACGACGCCATCGTGGAGGTGGTCACCTCCCTCCTGCGGAAGCGCCTGCCCGTCACCAACGAGATGGTACCACCTAGTCACCTTCATCCTCCTCCTCCTCCTCCTGCCCCCCTCCACTTCCAGGGCCCAGCACAAAGACTACCTCCCAAGCTTAGCTCTCCCCATCCTTACCCACACTCTTTTCAACAGAGCTCCGTACTGAGTTTAAATTGAAGGTGTTTCATAAACCATGATGAGGTTTTATTATACTATTATTCCTTTTTTATCTTCATAGGTTCATAATCTGGTGGCTATTGAGCTGGCCTACATCAACACCAAACACCCAGACTTTGCAGACGCCTGCGGGGTTCTGAACAACAATATAGAGGTATGTACTTTTTTTATTGTATTTTTATTTTTATAAAGTCTCCAAATGTACTTTTGAGATAGTGGCTGTGCTATTGATTTTAATATGGCCTCGGTTGGTGCTTAGAAAATGTACTTTATTTTGTAAGTAAACGTCGTGTGTGTGTGTGTGTGTGTGTGTGTGTGTGTGTGTGTGTGTGTGTGTGTGTGTGTGTGTGTGTGTGTGTGTGTGTGTGTGTGTGTGTGTGTGTGTGTGTGTGTGTGTGTGTGTGTGTGTGTGTGTGTGTGTCTCAATAAGTATTGTCTGCAGAAGAGTACACAAGTGTTTTCACAGTTCCCATATTTTTACAAATTAAATTAGTGGATATATTAAGTATTTATGTAGGTGTTATTTAAGAAGTCCAATTGAATTGCACCCTCATTGTATCTTAAAATAAATTATATATCAATATATATATCAATAGATATTGAATTGCACTTTAACTTACTTTTGTCAATAAAGTTCCCATATGTTGTGTCTGTAGGAGCAGAGGAGGAACAGAATGAGGGAGCTTCCCACTTCAGTGCCTAGGGACAAGGTATGAACAGAACCACCCAACAATATTTGATATATTACAACAACCAGGCCTCAACTTGTGTACTCTGTGATATATATTTGTTCTTGCCAACACAAAAGCTCCAGTGCGGAGCATGCACAGGTCCACACGGTGTGATTTGAAGTCATGCGTTGGTTGTTGCTGTTTTGCTCACAACACTACAAGATAATGATCTGGCACGAAGAAATGCATCGGATAGCTTCTGTCAATGAATTTATTCACCCCTGATCTATCTCTCGCTCTCTCTCTCTTTCTCTCTCTCTCTCTCCCCGCATCGTTCTTTCTCTCTATCTTCCCAAACGTCTACCTCTTTTCAACTCAATAAGTCTCTCAACTGCCAGCTTATATTTTCTCGGTTCTTTATTTTCTTTCTCTGCTTCTCATTCTATTCTTTCCCCCCTGCCTCTTCCCTCTCTCTGGCTAGTCTGTTGGTAGAGGCGCGGGCCCAATGCTGGTCTCTGGCGAGCAGGACATGGACAGTGCCAAGGTGGGCGCTCAACCGGCTAAGCTAGCACACTAGCTAGCAACAGGCCTGAACTAGCACGCTAGCTAGCAAGTTGGCTAAACTATCACACTGGCTAAACCGGCTAAACCGGTTTAGCCGGTTTAGTGGGCTAAACCGGCAAACTAGCCAGCAAGTAGGCTAAACTGGCAAACTAACAAGTTGGCTCATTAACAGCCTGGCTAACTAGAAAACTGGCTTGATGGCAGCCAGGCTTGCTAGTTAGTTGGCTAGCTACGCTGGCAGGGGCAGGTTGTTCGGTGTGTTTTTATGGGGGCATGAATCGGTGGATGGATGCGTGAAATGGGCATGGTTGTAGGAATGCTCCTTGGTTTGAAGTCTACTCCGATTCCTGCTTCTTGCCTTCATGCCTTCTTCTTGTCTTGCCTTCCTCCAGTCTGTGTTGGTTTGCTATCTGTTAACTTATGGTGAACCCCCCAAATGATAGTGTGCTTCTCTTTCAGAAAACACCTTCCCTAATTGCAGGAACTACTTGACAACTTAACCAATGCTCCTTGCTAATCAATTTGTAGATGTCAAATAAAAAGTTAATTATGCATGTACTGTTTGGCCGAAGGGATATTCTGTTCTTCCCTACAGATAAAACTGCTCCATCTTCTTTTTGAGTTCAACAAAAACCTTATTTACTTGATTTGTTCTCACCAATATCTTGTCCTGTACGCCTCAATGTCTTTGCTTGATCTCTCCTCTCGTTCTAACATTAAGCGTGTATTCTTCTGTTAATCCTCTTCTTGCTCTGGATCTCTCTCTGAACTCGCTTGGGTGTTTAATGCTAGTGGCATTCTGCCGCTGCCTTGGAGCCCTGCGTCTCCCTCTTCCCCACCTCTCATTAGTGTGAAAACTGTTGTGTTACCCCTGTATTCAGGCCGGGGGGCCCCAGGCAGAGCAGGATGGCACAGGGAACTGGAGGGGGATGCTGAAGAAGGGGGAGGAGGGTCCTGGCTCGGGGCCTGGGAGTCCCCTGAAAGGAGCTGTCAACCTGCTGGATGTGGTGAGGATAATGGCCACGGTGCCCAACAGCTTGATGCTCTCATCGAAAGCGCTGTGTTTTCGTTCTGTCCTTTTTCCCTTGTTTAATGTTTAACGTCAGTTGTTGACTACAGCCTGTTCTCTCCTCCTCAGCCTGTACCGGTGGCCAGGAAGCTGTCGTCGCGGGAACAGCGGGACTGCGAGGTCATCGAGCGACTCATCAAGTCCTACTTCCTTATCGTGCGCAAGAACATCCAGGATAGGTACGCTGTTTCCGCCTACATGTAGTTTTAAAAACCTTTTAAAACCACTCTGAACAACTGATTGTTAGCGCTATGTAACTATGCATCCATCATCGATTTTCTTTAACTTGAGGCCATAATTAGGGTCGCAGGGGAGCAATAGCCCAAGTAGGCCAGCCCACGCAGTCATCCCTTTCCAACTCACACAATCTCATCCTGGTGGACTGTATTTTAATGATTTCAAGCCACGGGACCAGAAACTTCCTATGAAAGATATAACAGTGTTTGTCTACTACATACACTCCTAATTTCTCTGGTATCAAACCAGTCCCCCCGTTGTCTCCTTCTCCATCTGTGCTGAGGTATCGTACCATCTGTTCACTCTCTATTCATCTGTCCCCCCGCCTGCAGTGTGCCGAAGGCAGTGATGCACTTCCTGGTGAACCACGTGAAGGACAGCCTGCAGAGCGAGCTGGTTGGCCAGCTGTACAAGTCCGGCCTCCTCAACGAACTGCTGACCGAATCAGAGGACATGGCTCAGCGGCGCAAGGAGTCTGCGGACATGCTGCAGGTGAGCAAAGGGAGGGAAAGGTCAGGTTTTCATTTTTTCACCCGTGGTGAGTTTCAAAACCTGTTCTTCACTGTGCTTTGGAGGACACGACTTATAGCGGTTTGTGGTCGAGGCAGGAGGAAAGGAGCCGTGTGTAAAGGTAACGTTGTCTGTTGATGGTTGATGATCTGGGCCAATCATAACCTTCCGATTTCTATATGGGGGGAGTATCTCTAATGAAGCACTTCCTGTGTAGGATGCACTGAGGTATCCTCGGTTCAAAGCAGCTTTGACAACCACTTTTGGCACTAATAAATAATAGGCTTACTCACTAATTGGGGAAGAGTGAACAATGGCGTATCGAGGAGTGAGGAGGAATGTTTGGAGATTTAGGGGGCGAGGGTGAGCGGAATCACTATAGAACGACTAAAGTACAGCCTGCTTATGCTAAGGGAGACTGCAGCATGTCAGCAACATAACCAGGGGTCTGCAGCATCACCACCACCTAGCAACATGGTTTCAGAGCCATGTACGTGTCCATCCAATCTAAGCTTAGCTTACATTCTTATAAACATCGAAATCTTGTAGTTGCTCTACTTCTATAAAGTTTGTTACACTCTAAATAGTATACAAAACATAGGATTTATGTTCACCAGTTACTGTTGGAAAAAAGGGGGTGACTTTTTATTTTGCGATCTATTATCTACATTAAACTACGTTAAAATAAATTATAATGAACAAAAGAAAGCAAGATCAGTGTTCATTGTAGTTTACTTTTGGTGTAATGACTGTTGAGGTTGCGCTGAAGTATGAATTGCACGTAGGATTCGAACAAACAACGCAGAAGCATGTTGAGCATGGAACGAACCCCTGGATCTCTCAAACTGTGTGGTATCCCGACTTAAAGCATTCTCTCTCTTTCTCTTTCTCTTACCAGGCTCTGCAGAAGGCCAGCCAGGTGATTGCAGAGATCAGAGAGACTCATCTGTGGTGATCAAGTAGATTTCAAGTGGACCTGCTCGGCACATGGAGCCCGATCTGTGCTCGACTCATCTTGTCTGAGAGGGGTCTGCTCCTATCCCCATATCACAATGTCATGAAACAAAGAAGACATCCTCCTGTCTGAAACGAGCAGCTCTTCGTTTCAGATTTGCCACGACAAATATGCACTGCAATGTTACCGGCTATATTTTGGTAAATGAATATGTTCCCCAGCCACCCAAAAGGGGAACTAAAGTTGGAGCTACGTTTAAAAAGTGAATCTGATTCGTATTGCTTAGTTAGGTCTGTGTGTCTATGCACTGTTCCGGTTAGTTATTGTGAAATATAAGACCAGATTGTTATAATACATTTATTTTAAGTTATTCTTTTTCGCGGACACATACACACAAACTCCTGGAGGAATTATGATTGAATTCAGCTGAAGGGCAAAAGTGTGTTTCTTTCTTGTCAGGCAACCAAGTAGCAGTATATAAATGGGCCGGTTTTTGTTTGGCAGCCACACAAAGAATTCTAAGGTATGTTTTGGATCTGAGAAAATTAGAAAAATATCCATAATTCATTTAGCATTTTATCTGTTGCCGGTAGCATTTGATAAATAAGCGTATTGTAATGTGGGAAGAAGCCAGGGTACCCCTGAAGAGAATAGGGTTCACAGAATTCTAATGTATCAGTTACTCACAGCTTTCAGCATCTCGAACAAAAGGTGACATGAACTATAGTTTACATACTCAAATCACTTGGCACATCGATGTCACTGTACCATCTGGTATTGTATAGAAAGATCTGTCCATAGGCACTATATGCTTATTTAAATACTTGAGTGTGTGTGTGTGTGTATGTGTGTGTGCATGCAAGAACCCCAATCATTGTGACAGTCCACTGCATTAAGTAATTTAATTGTTTACATTGTGCCGAATATATGTGAAATTCAGTTGTTAATACTGTTATTGTCTCTATGTGGATGAATACAATTTCCATTATGATTAAATACATTTATGTTGTTACTACATTTTTGGGGTAGGGTTCGGGTCATTACAAATGAAAATAAACAAAACTAGCTATTCAATTATAAAAGAAATAGCTTATTCAACAGAAGCTGAACTGGCATACACGCTATCGCACACACAAAAATAATTAGTAAAAAATAAAAAGTGAAACAACACAAAAACTCCAATTCAAATGATTATTTATTGAGTTTTGTGCCCGAGCAGATTTTAATTTGCGCCGAGGCTCATTTTCGACTAGTCTACATGAAATTATACCAACAACACAATTGTAATCCCGTCATGATTTATTGTTGCCCGTCGTCAACCGGTCACCGTGTTGACGGTCAGCTTCTCAGGCACATGTCTATCTCAGCCGGCCCTTTGCCTTGCCCCTGCCTTTGGCACTGTGGGGACAAACCAAACACATCCATGGGTAAATAGACGTCTGAGGCATTAACCTTGGAATTTTTTTTAATTTTGTATGAATGTAGTTGCTTCGAAATCTCTCTAGCTCTCTCTCTACTTCTCTCACTCTACATATCTATCTCTCTCTCTGTCTGTCTGTCAACAGTATCTATCTATCAATCTATGTATCTACCATCTATCTATCCATCTACAGTAGCTAAGTACAGTATCTATCTCTATATTTCCATCTATCGATTTATTTATTGCTCGCTCGCTCTGCGTATGTGTTGCAATGTAATGCCTACAACATCGCAATCTGTGAATGCATTTCACTTTCAGAAAGAAGTAGCAGCATTTCATACAGTCTATATACTTCTACGCAGAGTACATCACAGATCAAGTGGAATAAGTACTTGGTGACAAGATGCAGGGGATGTAACTTAATGAATGGGATGTGCACATGGGATAGCATGCTTTTAAATGTTGAGGAACTACACAAAACATCTCTCACACAGGTCAGGGTTAGATAACATTGGTGTCCAATTGGCAGCGGTTGTTTACCTTTAGGGTTTATTTAAAGCGTGTTTTTCTATGCACCGTTGGACTCAACATTTGCCTGCAGTCTAGCTTGACAAAAGGGCCTTGGTTAGAGTGACAGAGTATTAGGACTTACCGGATTTGCATTTCCTTCTGCCTCAAAGACTGACTGAACTTTTCTTTTTGTACTTACTTATGCTGAAGAATGACGTTTTTGGTGAAGAATGAACTTTGAGTGAAGACAGACACTTTTAAGACATTTTGGGATTTTGAGCAGAATTTAAACTACATTGAGAAAAGCTTAAAATTTGATTGACATCCAACTGATTTCACCAGGGGATCGGGTCGGTTCCGTTGCTTTAACAGATCAGATGAAGGGGCCCGGTTTCATAAAGTTTGCTAACTAATGAAGTCTTCCAAGAACAAAGAGTAAGTCATCGCTGTGGATGAGGACACAAACTTCCCAGATGATTGGTTGATTGGATGGTGATGAGAAGAGGGATATGAGCGAAGAGAGGAAGATTAAGGAAAATATGAAGCAATGAATTAAAGAGGGTGAAATAAAAACGGAGGGTTGTGAGTTGACCGAGACTGGCGTCCGTAGTTAGATGAGATGGAAAGGAGTCAGAAGACACATGAAAAAAAAGAAAAGAAACGTACTCTCTTGATAAAGTAAAAGAAAGATTTCCATGCATATGAGCTTTGTTTTTTTCCCGATTTCGGATGTCACTATAGAAACCAAAGCAATAACTAAACCAAAGGCCTGATGGCTTACTTGCCCGACACCATGAACAGATTGGGTAATCTGTATAGATTAGATATAGATATTTAATAGTCTTGTGTGAAGTGAATACATTATCAGGAAATATGTGGAGAAAATGTGTATCTGATAGTTTCGAGCGGATATCCTGCTGTTGTACTTCCCTACTCTGTTCATAGTTTATTTTAAACAAGTAATTTCAATGATAACAACATGATATGTGTACAAGCAGAGGAATTCAAATTCAGATTGCTTTATTAATCCTCTGGGAAATGTTTTGGTTTCAATTGCTCTGCTCAAGATAATAGAAAATACAATAAATGTACAGTAAAAAAGATAACCCGCCATTTTACACCCCGTTTTCTGGTGGCAATTACGCTTATCTTACCTGCGTTTTACCTGATATTGTTGGCATTCTACGCCCTGTTTTTGGTGGCAGGGTTAGGGCAAAAACGGGCCGTATAATGGCAGGTTACCACACAAAGATATCAAACACAAAAGTGTTTGTCGGTGTCAAGTTGTTACTGAAAATGTACCTCCATCTTTTAATCTGTCATTGTGTGAAGGCTTTGGTGGCTCGGTAATTTAAAACGTAATCAGTACAGAACACAAAACTTTTAAGATTGGGAGATAATGCGGCCAAACATTGAATAATGGGCTAGTTTTCACAAAGAGACTGGGGTGTACATTTCCTCCAAAATTAATCTGTCATCTTTCAACAGGTAAAATAAACCACTAAAATAAAACCAAGGCTTTTGTCTCAGGGGAGAGAGGTGATGGTGGTTTCTCTCTGCTTACCTCTGGTTGTCATGAATGCGAGCCAGAAGCTGATTGATCTGTGAAGGACATATAACAACACAATGGGACAGGGCTAGACAGGTGTACAACAACCACGCAAAACAACACAACCTCCCGCCCCCCCCCCCCCCCCCCCCCGCAGGACTCTCCCTAGCCAGAAACACGAAGAAACGGACCTCGGCAGTCCTTACCAGACGAACACCAAGAAGAGTTTGGCAAGTGATCCACTGATTCATCCGCACTAACACCTTCACCCTTTCACCTTGCTTCCAGCTCCAGCGAATCCATTGATTCCACTGACATTGTTGCACCCCCATCGTCAGCATATGCCAGAAGACGTTCAGAAGCTGAAGTATTTTCTCACCTGACTTCACGTGATAACTGCTTTTGTTCCGAAAATAAAAGATGAAAGGTTTTGTAGGGTTTATTTTTTCCGACTTTTTTTCTTTTTCTACAGTCATGTCAACTCTTTGTTAAGCTTCACAGGGGATTGGCTGGTGGAAAAAGTTTTCTGAAAAGGTCACATCGACTTTGCGTCAAATGATCCTGCCGGAGCTCGGAGTCTTTCCAGTCTTCATCTCGAACAAAGACCCTAGAAAACCCTTAAAATCTACTTGTTTCTTTGAATCATTGTTGCTGGAAGCAGACTTCAGATGGCAGGCAGACTTGGTTGTTCGATTTCCAACATTGTCACTGTTAGTTTTTGTGGGGTTTTTACCTTTCACATACGGCTCTACCATTGCCATAGAAAAACCGAGTTACCATATTATTCTGTGGTGAAAGCGACCCACTCTTCTTAGCGACCCACTCTTTGCACCTTCATGGATAGGACAGTGAAGAGAGATGAGCAAGTGGTTTGCTCATCCCCCCCCCCCCCCCCCCCCCCCCCCAGTCACATTCTCTTGAACACATACAACACAGACAGGGTTAACAGTATCACCTTATAGTCGTGGGGTCGAGCGAAACCATCGGGTCCATTGTCCCCACAGTGAGTGCTTGCATGAGACTTATAGCAGTAAAAACAATGATCAAATAAAGCCAAACTCTACACAGGCAGGAGCCAGGCCAGATTCAGCCCACTTTGGGGGGGTTTCCACAGTCCATCTCATGTACTCACAACTTCTGTTGTTCAGAGACTCGGTTCTGAAGTAACTTGATCTGAAAGTTAAGTCAAAGTAGTTTCGTTGTTTTCTCCTATTTTAGACGCGCACAACAGTCCCAATCTCTATGACCGTTTCAACTAAAGCTAGCTAGCTTTAGTTGCACAGACAGTGAGCTAAACACCATGAACACCATTTTGTTCTTTTTGCACATTCCTGCTACTTTCAACTGGTACGACTTCACCAAGCCAAAACAGCTGTTATGGTTTGTGTTGTTGTTCCAATGATTTACGAAATCACCTCTGCTGTGAAAGCAACATAATTGGTTACATTTGAAATCAAATAGAACAAAGACCTTGCTTTGACATACTTGTCAGTGTTTTCAGAAAGATTTTGTTATTGCATCTTCAAACTGACTTAGCTAAAATGACTGAAAAAAATACAATTAAGGAATCATTGCATGCCATGAAGACTTCTGCTGAACATACTAAGTTGGGGCTTTTAATTTGAAAATTGTAATCACTTTTATCTTTTAAGTGCATTGTTTACTTACTTTGTTTTGTGTAGACTTATGGAAAAACGACAACTCACGTCATATTTCTGTTTCTTCAGCACCTCACACAGATCAAACTTCTCAGCCTCCAGCTTCTTCAGCCACTGCCACAGTTCGCTGGCCTTGTCCCTTTAAAATAAAATATATAATATGTATATATAATAATATCATATACAGAGACAGACCAACACTATCACTCGACGCTAGTGATTTCCCACCTGGTTCCTGGGTGTACTTGTAAACATTTTTTCAATCTTTGCTTTGTTATACAAACAAAACTAAATTATGAGATAAAATATTCAGATTTATGGAATTAGTGCAATATTATGTATGCTAATTTAAGCCAAAGTTAAGACCAGAAATAGAAGTATGCCTCAGCTTCTTTCATTTTAAAAGCCTAGGCCACTACACTATTAATAATTATGCTAACTGATAATATGGTGTATAAAGTTGGGAAACACTGCTCTACACTACCAGCAATATGGAAGTAATAAAAGCTTCCATGCAGCCACTCCTAGCTGTCCATGGAAGGAGGGATCCCTCATCTGTCGTCTTTCTTAAGGTTCCTCACCCTTGGGTGTTGGCAGAGTTTTCCCTTGCACTTTAGAGGGCTTAGGGTAAGGTGGGCGTTGTTGCATAATGTGGTCTATGAAGCCCTTTGAGACTGGAACTGTGATTAAGGGCTATACAACTAGAATTGACTTGAATGGATCTGTACTTTTCAATCTTCAAAAAGCACCTGAGACTCATCTCATCCTGGGAACTGACTTGCCTCGTATATATTCCTTTGGTGTGACGCTTTGGTAGCACTCACTCCAAGGCACTTAGACTACTAATAAAAAGTAAAGAATCCTGTAGCTAGCGACTCTGCCCTTCTATCTCTATGTAGTAGTTGTAGTCGTTTTTTGTAAACTATTCTTTCTCAGCCTCACCTGGAAGTGTCTTCAGATAAAAGCACCTACTAAATTAGTGAACTTAAATCTACTGTAATCATTATAAAACAGTGGGCAGTACACTGCCAATGGAAATAGGAATGCTGGTAAATACTAAATACTATATTGTTTACTATAATGTACACTACACTAACTATAGGTTTAGCAAATCTAGGCCCTGTCACGTTTTTAAACCCACTCTACACAAAGCCAACTGATGTTCAGTCTCCTTGACATCTCAGACTTACCAATCAAAATGTCTGATCTAAAACAGGAGGGCGGGGCCTATGGCTCTGTTGGAGACACTGTGGTATAAATACGGCTGGGCAGGACATACTTGACTTTATCCTCGTTCAGGTGTTCCATGACCAGTGGCTTCCTGCGGTCTGCCAGTATCTTCCTCTTTTTCTCTCTCCCCGTCTGCTTCTTAGCCCCCTTCCTACCGTCTTGCTGTACACACACACACACACACACACACACACACACACACACACACACACACACACACACACACACACACACACACACACACACACACACACACACACACACACACGGTATGTGGTGTGTATGTTTGTGATAAGTGTGTGCATAAGGTAGGCAGGGACACATTTTTTTTATATATTCTACCAAAATATATTTGAAAGGCAATCTGTATCAGAGTTGTGTGTGTGTGTGTGTGTGTGTGTGTGTTTGTGTGTGTGTGTGGAGGTGTTTATGTGCGTGTATGTGTGTGAATACATTAGTGTGTGTGTGTGTGTGTGTGTGGAGGTGTTTATGTGTGTGTGTGTGTGTGTGTGTGTGTGTGTGTGTGTGTGTGTGTGTGTGTGTGTGTGTGTGTGTGTGTGTGTGTGTGTGTGTGTGTGAGCATCCATACCCCGCCGTACTGCTGACTCATGTTGGTCAGAACTTTCTTCTTCTTCAGGTCGTCGTCTTGTTTCTTACGGACGTCCCCCATCTCCCTTTTCTCCTTCTCCTCCTGTCCATAAGATGACATCATCCTCATGGTATTAATCATTGATCATCATCATGATATTAATAATCATCATCAGCATCTTTATCATCATCATCATCATCCTCATGGTATTAATCATTGATCATCATCATCACTATCATCATCGTGATATTAATAATCATCATCAGCATCTTTATCATCATCATCATCATGGTATTAATAATCGAAATCATCGCCACCACCATCATCATCATCATCTTCATTGTTTCCGATGCCACCTGATTGTCTGTGTTTTAAATAAAAATGTATTTGCCTTGTTTTCATTCATTTAAGTATTATTGATTGATACTGATATTATCAGTACTATTTTGGGGTTTTAATCAATAGCTTGAGGTCTTTGAGTGTTGCCCATTGTAAAGAGCAGGAGAAGATACTGAGCAGTCAATTCTATTTTAACAAGGCAACCAGGATGTTTAGGCGTCAAAGAAGTCTCAAGAGAAATCAGAAGAAAGCGCATTTCAATGCTCCATGTCAACAACCCAAACGGCCAATCATATGCCAGCCACATCATAAGAATGTCAAACACAAAGAAACATCTGTTTTGTATGGTCCTTGTATGGTCCTTGTTTAAAAAAACATGAGTCATAAATAAAGTGAAATTGCAACGTTTCCAATGTTTGCATCACTCTTTCCCTGATCATGTGCCATCCAAATCAAAGGCAGGTCCTTGTAAGTCAAACTAAAAGGCTGCAAGTCTGCGCAAGAAAAAGAACAAGTGGGCATGGCTCCACGGTGCTGTTGGGCTCCTAGTGATGTGAGGACTCTGGCAGGGCTGTGACGTGTGTGTGTGTGTGTGTGTGTGTGTGTGTGTGTGTTATTAAATTAATTGTAACTTTATTTTTACTGTTTTCTCTCTCAGTGAAAGAGAGAGAAAACACTCACACACAGCTCCTGTGTGAGTGGGTGAGTGAGAGTGTCTTATTTAATTGTAACTTTATTTTTACTGTTTTCGCTCTCAGTGAAAGAGAGAGAAAACACTCACACACAGCTCCTGTGTGAGTGGGTGAGTGAGAGTGTCTTATTTAATTGTATCTTTATTTTTACTGTTTGCTCTGAGCCAGAAAACTGGTTGACTCACAGCAAGGCGGACCTGGCGCTCCTTCTCCTGCTCAGCACGGACCCTCTGCTGCTCCGCCCGCTCCGTACGCCGATTCTCCTGCTCACACAAATGTACACACACACACACACACACACACACACACACACACACACACACACACACACACACACACACACACACACACACACACACACACACACACACACACACACACACACACACACACACACACACACACACACACACACACACACACACACACACACACACACACACACACACACACACACACACACACACACAGAGTTATGGTTGTAGTGTGTTTTGTTTGTCTAACTGTGTTCTCTCCCCAGCCTGCTGCCCTTCCCCCCTCCTTCGTGACTCCAGCAATCAGGCAATTGAGTGCACCTGTGCTCACCTGATCAGAGTAGGAGGTATACAAGCTGGGAGCAGGCAGGAGCCCGGGGCCAGTGGGCCATTCAGCAGTCAACGTGGCTGTATGTGTGGAGGCTAGTTGTTTCAGTGCTGTGTTTTGTATTCGCTGTCCTGGAACTGGTAGCGTGAGCTCTTTTATTTGGTACCTGTACTTCAGTTAGATAGTGTTTAGTTGCAGTTTTGGTGATTACTAGTTGGTTTGTTTTGTGCTTTCTCCCTTTTCGAAAAGTGGTTCTCAGTTATCATTCTCATAATAAACATTTTGTTAACTTTTACCTGTCTATGACTCCTCTTTGTCCCCCGGAAAAACAATACTCTTTGTTACTCCCTTTATCCCCCTGGATACCAATTTGGGTCGTAACACACACACACAGAAATGCACACACACACATACACACACAATATGACAGATACAAATAGTGACTGAGATGAGCACAAACAGGAACAAACAGTCCTATGTCTCTGAACTGGCAATCTGCGGATTGTTTGAGAAAGACTGTCTTCGTACTATTCTGTTGAGTAGAGTCGCGTGTGTGCGTGTGTGTGTTTGTACTATTCTGTTGATGACAGTTGTGTGTGTGTGTGTGTGTGTATGTGTGTGTGTGTGTGTGTGTGTTTGTACTATTCTGTTGACAAGAGTCGCTTTGTGTGTGTGTGTGCATGTGTGTGTGTTTGTACTATTATTTTGACGAGAGGTGTGTGTGTGTGTGTGTTTGTGTGTGTTTGTACTATTCTGTTGTGTTTGTGTGTGTGTTTGAACTATTTTGTTGTCGTGTATGTTTGTGTGTGTTTGTACTAGTCTGTTGACGGAAGTCATGTGTGGGTGTGTGTTTGTACTATT
This sequence comes from Lota lota, assembly GCA_026745465.1. Classification (NCBI taxonomy): domain Eukaryota; kingdom Metazoa; phylum Chordata; class Actinopteri; order Gadiformes; family Lotidae; genus Lota; species Lota lota. The sequence continues at coordinate 86,902 of JACYXH010000207.1, read as the reverse complement.
CTGTTGAAGAGAGTTGTGTGTGTATGTGTGGGTTATTGTACTATTCGGTTGATGAAGAGTTGTGTGTGTGTCCGCACTTTTCTGTTGACGAGAGCCGTGTGTGTTTGTGAGTGTTCATGCAATTCCGTTGATGACTCGTGCATGTTTGTGCGTTTGTACTATTCTGTTGACGAGACCTGTGTGTGTGTGTGTGTGTGTGTGTGTGCGTGTGTTTGTGTGTGTTTGCGTGTTTCTGTGTGTGTGTCTGCATGTGTGTGTGTCTCCGTGTGTCTATGTGTGTGTCTGCGTGTGAGTGTGTGTGTCTGCGTGTGTGTCTGCGTACTATTCTGTGGACTAGAGCCACCAGCTCCTCCTCCTCTTTCTTCCTCTGAATGAAGTGAGCGTCAATCAGAGACTGCAGCTCCCCGAGATCCTTGTCCTGGCGTTTCCTGTGGATGTCCTGGTGGACACGCACACACACACACACACACACAAAACAAACTCGTAAGTTTAACAATGTCCCCCTCACACCATTGGAGATATACGGCGCATTGTACTGTGATGGTATTTTCTACGTCAACGGGTCCACATCATCATTATGCTGCTAGCATCTGTTGCCGTGAACCTCAGAAGAAACTCACGTCAAAGTCCACTTTGTCTCCATCGGAAGGCTTGGGAACCGTGATGTTTGGCGCAAACCTAAAAAGTGAATTACGTTGATCCTTTATCTTCATTTTCGTATTTCATTATTTTTTATTTATTTTGATGTCAGTTGATGAATGACAAAAGACTTACTTTACTTTGGGTCTTACATCGTCTGCTTATAATAATAAGAAATGGATCAAATGATATTAGTCAAAATGAATACTGACAAAAACCGTGAAACCAAAAAACATACTTTTTGGTTTAAAAAGAATATTATATATATATATATATATATATATATATTAAAAAAAATATATATATATATTTTTGGGGGGGTGGGGTATTGATTTCAGAATGAAAGCTACAACTTTTTTAGGTCGCTTGCTCATCTTGGTTTTCTCCTGAGTATAAACAACCACAGTTAGTAAAATAATTTAAACATACACAGAAAAACAAGGTTTACATAAATAAATGAGTATATAAATCCACACACACACACACACACACACACACACACACACACACACACACACACACACACACACACACACACACACACACACTTCTGTTTTGTTTACACCCAATAAGCCATACAGAGGAGGAAGAGGAAATAGATCATTATCTATGCTTTACTCATTAGCTGGATTGTGTTTACTCACACGTACACAAGCACGCTTGCACACGTTTGCACACGCATGCACAAACACACACAAACAACACACATATAAGAGTGGATTAAATAGAATGTGAAATGAAATGTATCAAATCTACTCATGAAAAGGAAGGCCACATATTAATCTATTGGCATTCATATTTTGTATTTCTGTGTTATTGGATAAACATTCAACAAAGACGAAACTTACTGGGAATATGAATGTAAATGCAACGTAATATTGTTGAAAACATGAATTCATGAATAAAGTTACCTTCTTCTGCAGCAAAAGGCTCTAAAAGGTGCAATGTAAAATGAGAAATGGAAGATAACAAAGATTAGTTTAGCCAATTTAAAATCAGTTCATCGATACTTCAAATTCACTCAAGTTAAAATGTAAGATCAACTTGAATTATGGGTTTCATTCCGAAATAATATATTTTCAATAACAGAAAACATTTATTTGAATATTCTCAATAGCTAAATGTGGGTATTTTTCTTGCCTTAGTTCAAAAGCATAGCTAGGAACCTTGAACGTCTCAAAAAACACATAATAAAATGGAGTCGCTGCAATACCTTTGTCTGAGTACATCAAACTTCTCAAACAAATGTCAGCTGGTGGATATTAAATTTGGTAGTGAAACTCCCACCAACGTTATCAAGCCAGAGCCGGGAGGGGGGTGGGGGGGGGGGGGGGGGGGGGGGGGGGGGGGGGGGGTGGTTGAGAGTGGCACACAGTGAATGCTGAAAAGGAGCAAAGCCAGTATTGACAGGACTAGATGCTCAAAAAGAGTTAAATGACAGCTGATGAAAGCCATGGAAAGTGTTACCTTCAGCTGCAGTCGGAGACTCTGTTTGGGATGGAAAGTTGGGATTTTTTTCACAGTGAAGTTAGAAACTAGAAAAGGTTTTGATGGACTAAAGATGGGAAACTCCAAGCTTAATAGGGTTACCATGAAATGTAGAGCCTGTTAACATGCATCTAATTGTTTTCCACACGTGACAATGTATCTATAAGCCTCTATATATTTATACAATCTACCATGTGATGACATAACATTAATAAAAAATATATGCAAAGCCAAATATCTAAGTACAAATAAAAACAACTAGTATGGGAAGAATTACGAAAATGAGGAAATATGAGAACCTTTACCTTCGACTTCAGGTGGCGCGTCCTCATCTACAACAGAGTAAAGGACATTTAATATAAATATTTTAATAACCAGCCGAGTATATATATAAATATAAATATAAATATAAATATAAATAATTATATATATGTATACATGGCTCTAAAAGATGGATGACATCTTTCATGAGACGGCTCGAGGCGAGACTATTTGGCCAATTAAGGACACCTTGATAAAGTGACAAAGGAGGACAAAGCCATGCTGTTATCTGACATGCTAATTCAACTCACACCAAAGCACAACACATTTTCCATTAAAACCCTACATTTCACACATCATTCATATCATAACATATCATTTCCGTTTGATTTGCTGACATGTTAGCTTGTTGCGATAAGCAGGCAGCAAATCAAATGGAAAGTACAGTAAAAGCATCCAGTCACCTTCTAAAGTCAATAATGAATTAAAAACACTGTTCAAAAGAATGAGAAAGTAAAAGTAGTTTACGAAACTAATCCTCACGCAGCCAAACAGCGAACAGACTATAAAGTATAAGGTGGTTTACCATTCAAGCGATAGCTGGAAATGTAAACACTCGACGATAAACTGTTTAAAACTAATGGAAGAAAATGCCTCACTGTCAGAGGACGACAAAATATATCACTGTATAAATGCGATAAGCAGCGTAGCTATGCTATTAAGGCAATTAAGTCCATGTTCCGAGGAAAAATGTGTACTCTGAAATGAGGAACATTTGCAGCTATCTCTGCTATTTCATGACATTGAATGTGAATTTCAATACATTTCTAATGTGTCCACAATTTCCACAAGAGTGCTTAGACACTCATGAAAAATTATTCAGGTCAGATAATAATTTCTGTTACATACAGGCTAAATATATTATATTTCCTGTGTTCATAAAGGCCTACCTTATAAGGTCAGGGGTATAACAACAGAATAACTAATTAACACCTTAGTTAGTAACTAGTGTAACTTCATCACACCTTAATTAGTGACAAGCGGACCTCACACCTTAGTTAGACGTAACACCTGGCTTGAACTCAACAGTGGTGTATAAATGTTAGGCCTCTTAAAAAGAACGGATCACATTTTCAGATCCAAATTTGTGGCTGAGAAACACTGTTTTAGCATGACATGTATCAAACAAATAACCCAAAACACCAAAATAATCAAACCTCTGTTGTACCTCCTGTCAACTTGTTTGCTTACTCAAAAACAACTGAGTTTAGAAGTACACACAGAACCCTGACAAAGTGACAGTTTACAGTTTTAGGAGCCATACGAGAAGCCTTTTTTACCTGCTTCCTGCACGGTTTCCACCTCTGAGGAGACAAAATCCGGTCATAGAAGTATTAGTCTTCAGTGAACCTCATGGGACAGTGATTAACTGCTTCTGGTTTTGATTATACATTTTTTACCCTACCTTCTTCCCTGGAACGAACACACACACACACACACACACACACACACACACACACAAACAAACACACACACACAGAAACAGAAGAGATATGGAAATACAGTTGATTTAAGCGTTCCTCTAGTTTGAGTGGATTATCTTGAAGTAGGCCTAAGCTTCATCACTTACTCGGCTTCCACCTCCACCTCTACAACATCATCAACCTCCTCGTTGTCCTCCACCTCTTCGGTCGTCTGTTCTTCAGACATCTTGGATTTTCTGTTACCTGAGTTTCATCGTGAAGGGGAAAAACAAACTTAAAAAAAAGAAAATGATGAAGGTAAATTGAAACTGTTCTCAATCTATGCTTTATCTTTACCTATGTTTTGATGGGACACACACACACACACACACACACACACACACACACTTTATGACCCCCATCCTTCAATCACCACGGCGATAAAAAGCAACAGGGTTTCCAAATGCAGCCTGCTGGCTTAATCCACAAGATATCTCTTTCCTGGCCGAGAGTGAGAAAGCGAAGGTGGTAAAGAGAGAGAGAGAGGTAGAGAGAGAGAGAAGAGAGCGAGAAAGCCTATCTCATATGCTCGTAATGTTGAAAAAGTTGAATAACGTGCACCCATGCCTCAAAGAGGTCATCAGTTGTTTTTCTTTAATAATACGCCGACAACAGAACACTGAGCAACATATTTAATGGGATTTCTATTTTTTATGGGTATTTTTTTTTTTTCATTTATAGAGTGGTACATGACAGAAGCCGTTGGTTTAGTATAATGTAAACGTTATCGCCAAGCCCCCCCACATCCTAAACCAGGCCTTGAAGTCCCATTTGAAACAACCTCTGGCGCTGCTGCCCATTATCTGCAGTCACAAAGTCACAAGACAATGTGTCAAGGTGATGTGCACACACACACACACACACACACACACACACACACACACACACACACACTCAGAGGAGAACCTTGATGTCTTTAAAAAAGCATCTAAATATACACCCTTACCAACATGATGAGCATACACACGCACACACACACACACACACACACACACACACACACTCAAACAACACCATGTCCTCCTGCGACGCAGCTTTTCCATTAGCTAATAAATCACAAGATTGGCCAGCTCCAAACAGCCATGGGCGGGCTGATATTTGGATGCAAGTGCCGCTCTATTTTTAAAGAATTGTATAACGGTGTGTGGGTGGGGGGTTGTGATGAACAGGTGCAGAGAAAGAGAGAGCGAGAGAGGGAGAGCGCTAGAGAGAGAGAGCGAGAGAGAGAGAGAGAGAGAGAGAGAGAGAGAGAGAGAGAGAGAGAGAGAGAGAGAGAGAGAGAGAGATAGCAGGGGTGCCCTGGACAATAGACTTACCAAACCATTGGAGTACTGTAAATTGGGCCTCTGCTGGATCAATTCACTATTTTCTATCAGATCAGTTCAGTTTTTATCATCTAGAGTCCAGACCCATTAAAATGTGTTTCTTATTGTTGTTTTGTTGTTGTTTTGTGGCTTGCATGTCATATACAGTGCATTTCTGCTCTGGAAAAAGTACATATTGTCTTATAAATAACTTTTATTATCTGCATAAAGTGGGCTACATCTTGTATTTATAAAGTACATGTATAAAGAAAATTTTATATTTATAAAGGTACATATAAATACATATGTTTAAAGTATGCATTAAGTATAATGCACATCTTATAGGCTATGTCTAAATACATATTATCTTATATGTATATTAATAACATATGTACAAAGTGCATATGGTTGAATTACATCTTATTTTATGTATCAATTTCCCTATTGGTTTCACATGAAGAGACGTAACATGAAAATAGTTAGAACGAAGGGATGTTTTCACATTGTCCCTGGTGGTTGTTGTCTTAGCATTATCATAGAGAGAAAGTGTTTCCTTGTAGTTTGTATGATGTCTCTTCCACCTTACTGATATTAAAACCAAACATCTGCACATTCAATTCACACACTTCACCTTTTGGAGTGTGTTTTATTCTTAACGGTTTAGGGCCATTGGAAAAATGCATGTAAGTGGAAGTAGTGGATGGTAGTGAAATGGAATCACTAGTTGACCTCAACTGTATGGACTGTAGCACAGAAAATCAAAGAGAGAGAAGGGAGGAGGGAGACAGAGAGGAGGGGGGAGTCAGCAAAAGAGTGAGAGTGACAAAAATAGAGAGACGGACACAGAGACAGAGAGAGACAAAGAGAGCGAGACAGAGAGACAAAGAGACAAAGAGAAAGAGAGGTGCCAGAGAGAGAGAGAGAGACAGAGAGAGAGAGACAGAGACAGATACAGAGAGCAAGAGAGACACAGAGAGAGAGCGAGAGACCGAAACCACAACTATTGGAGCGTGAGTGCGAACGGCATCGTCTGCTTCTAAAACTCCATCTGGGTGAAAAGTATGAAATGGAAATCCAGGGAGAATTCCCCGGCTGCACCGGGAGCCTGCGGGCCGCGGTATTAAAATGTGTATTTGCTTTTAATGTGTGCGGCAAGTCTCCCGTCTGGCTGAATCAGTGGAACAACAAGTCTCTCTCAACAGCAGCAGCTGAGGAATGTCGCGACGGCTGCTTCCAGTATTAGTCTGTATTAAAGGCAAAGCCCCAAAGCACTCCACAAACTATGCCACCCCGGGGCCTCTAGGGGCCAAGCTAAGTAGCACCCCCTGTTATTTTACTACCTACAACGACAACACGCAACCTACGAGCGACTGACTGTAAAACCATGGAAATCAAATCAAAAGGCGTCCAATCCACCAAGTCCTTCATCCGGCGGCAGGAGTCTTGAGAAGATTGCATTTTCATATTTGTTCAACTCCTCAAGTCACCCTCATGCATTATTTGTCAGGGAACAACCAAAGGGTCTAATTTAATTGACTTCAATTAATTCCTCGTCTGACTAGCGTAATTGACACTACAACACACAAAAGCAACCAAACAGTGAATGTCATGCAGGGTTCCAGCAATAATGCTAATAGACCCTTACCGGCCGGGATCTGCAGAGGAGCGGATGTGTTAAGTGCGGCTTGTCTCGGGCAAAGCACTTATTAATCTAGATACACAAATTCAATGATCCAGACCCACCCCACCACCCACCCCTCAAAGCACCCATACCCCACCATAACCACCACCATGTCTGGTCACATGACCCTCCCCTCTGGCCAATGATTGGTTTATATCACCATCTATTGTTAGGTTGCCATGGGTGGGTTTGGTTGCATCTATTGTTAAGGACAAACAAGAACCATAACAACAACGACGACGAGTCTATTGCCCAAGAGAGAAATAGCACTTCAACAAAACGTTTGTTAAAACTCCCCTTATAAAGGAGATAGAACCATTCCTGGGCGGTATGAAAACGTGCTAATCCTTAGGAAAAAAAAAACAAGAATTTATATATTTTACGATAATGTCTTTATTGCCGTTGTTGAGTCAATGGTACAATGTTTGACAAACATTAATCCAGCTGGAAGCTAGCCACTGCCGTGACATTGAGAGCGCTTGGCTAGGAGCGAACAGAACAGCATGTGTGTGTGTGTTTTGCATAGCGGTTATTCGCTTCATAAAAAGACAGGTGTCTGGTTAAACATGGACGTAGAAGGCTAACAAAAAAAGAGATGGACTAAAGATGTAACAAAAAATAAATCACAGAGGCAATATGAAACCACAGTATATAAAAAAGAGGCAATAAAACGTCACCATAAATCATACGAGAACATATTTTTTTTGGTCCGGCTCCCCTGCTCGTGTCAGGAGCCATGGAATGTGATTGTCGAGAGTTCAGAGCAGAACATACGATTAATTTCATGCCCCAGAGAATATTTCATTATCCTTATCAAAGCATGTGCTGTGCGAAAAAAAAAAAGAACACGTACAAAGTAATGTAATGTAATGCAGTACTTTAGACTTTTTCGGTAAAAGTTAAGTATTGGAAAAACAACAATGACCCCTTAGATATGATAACTGCCAACACCAGACAGATGCCATACCTAACGTTAACTCATGTGTTGTAGCACAGAGGCTGGTAAATCCATTAACAAAAACAACAACAATAAAACACTTGTTATTGCAATCATAAGGCAACAAACTTAACAAAATTATATAGTGGTGCACATCCTTGCATTGTATAATTATTGTATTCTACAGGCAACTGGCAGATTGGATATCGCTCTGCATGCCCAAGGTAGGTAAGCCTGTGATTCATAGTACATATCTGGAAGTTAATTCAGTCCTGTTGTTTTTACTATTCCCCTCCATGGGTCTTATTCACCGTCAGCCATCTTGGTTCGATCTTGGTCTGCATTCAGTTCTACCACCCAGCTAGCTTTTGGAACCAAGATGGCTGCTATAGGTGAATAAGACTCATCATACACCCTATAGCTTTAAAAAACAAACAAAAAATAAGCAAAAAGCCCCCCCTCTTCACTGCACAGCTGCGTTTACATTGTTATGTAGGAATGTCTATGAAGATTTTAAAGTGATCATGAGACTTTTTGTGTTTTCGAAAATTTCAAAAATGACAACATATAAAAAGCATAAATAAAAAAATCGACATTAAGTATGATTAAAGATGGAATGATGTGAACATCAAGCGCTCCTATCACCGCCAAAATGAACACCTTAAGTCTTTAACTGCCTGTTGGTGAATATAATTAATATAAAAAAAAAGCGAAATACCTTTTTTTTATGCGTATAAAAAGGTTATTGATATATAACGTACATTATAATAGTAAATAAAAAAAACAAAAAAAAACATGTGCTAACATATATTACTCAAAACATTGCGGAGCTATTGGTTTGATTAAGACATTATTAAAGTGAAATCCGCTAAATTCTAGAAGTGCTTTTTTTCTTTGTATTTTGAACTTGGTGACTAAAGTCGCAAAGTGTGAAGCATTCGCTTTAAATATAAATAAAATAAAAAAACGATGTTTGAGAGAGAGAGAGAGAGAGACAGAGTCATGTAATCGCTTATAGTATGTGTACACGGACATCTAGAAATGGACGTGGCCAAAAGAGCACAATTCAAATTAACCTTATTTTCTTTGCTTTGTTCCCCGTGGGTGTCCCACAAATGTAGAATGATCATAAAGGTCCAAATTTCACAGCATTTTTGGTTCTTTTCATTTGTTTCCCTTAAGAATGTAAAACTACGCAAAAATAAAAAGAAATCAACGTGCAAAGGCACTATACTCAGACGCAACCGTACAAAAATGCTGTTTCGGTACAGTGCTCGGACCGCGTTTTACCCCCCCCCCCCCCCCCCCACCCCCTGCCCTTACCCCCCTCCGTCCCCCTGGTTCTTGGGTGTGTCGTCTTGTGGGTGTGTCTTTACTGGATACATAACACTGGGTCTAAAGGAAGGGTATTGGATTAGATCGTCTTGGTCCCTGGTTGTTGCTGCAGCAGCCTTAGGAGACATTAGTGTCCCATACCTGGGGGAAAAGACCAACATAAAAAACAGTATTTACTATCAAGAAGTACTCTTAACGATCAAGAAGTACTCTTAACGATCAAGAAGTACTCTCAACTATCAAACAGTACTATAAGCTGAATTTATGACTTTGAAACTAAACCAGTACAGGAAATAAATCCTTGAGTGACTGTGAGTATGAAAGAGCGCGAAGGATCACATTTTTGCAGAGTTTGAGAGGTTGCATGGTGTTTTTTAGGTTTTAAATTGGGTAAAATATCACATTTTCACATTTATCACAGTTTCATTTTGGAGACAATTTTGGAGCAGAAATCTATTTTTGGCTGCATGGATAGAGAGTGTCATTTATTTTGTTACCCAATCTGATGTCAAATTCTGTACCAAAGTACAAACAAAGAGGAACAAGAAATATATCAGAGGGCAGGCCAATTTCTACAATGAATTGTTCTGGTGTCATGTGCTTTGTCCTTGTCTGTGTGTACTTGTGTGTTAAAAGGGAGTCGGTGAATCCGTATTGCAACCAGTTAACGTTACAATACTTAAAAACAAATATAGGCAAGGCAAGTATATTTATATTGCACCATTCAAACACAGGGCCATTCATAGTGCTTTACAAAGGAAGAGACACACAGAAGTGTGTCTGGGTGTGCCGAGATTCGAGTCACCTTAATTCCTCAAGTAAAACTTGATGTGACCTGACAGATAATCAATGAGGGCATGTGTGTTGTTTCTGTGAACACACTGACTCACTCCCTCAAAAACACAAAGGCATCGGCATGAGCCCATCTCTTAAAATCTAAACAAAGCCCCTCCGTTTTGGCCTGCAACAGACGTGACAGACTCTTGGTGTAATGCTATGTTGTGCTAATTTCAGATGGTAATGTGATAAACCCAGCATGCAGGCACTGCAGGTTCTAACCCCTCTGTCAGAACACGAGAGAGGGAGAGAGAGAGAGAGAATTGGCAGAGATGAAGACGCTAACAGCTTCTGTATCTAGTGCGCAGATACTGTTTTGAGAGTTTGAAACATTGCTATTTATTCATTCAGCCGACACTTTTGTTCTCAACACATTGATTCATTACGTGGGCATACTATTTAGTCATTTAGCAGACACTTTCAAAGCAAATTTGAGTGAATTCAGAGACATGCCATTAAGATAGGGGTTAAGGCATATTGCTCAAGGATGCTTACGGGATAGGCTGTGGAGATTGGGGATCGAATCCAGTACTTTTCCGCTGGGAACCCCCTAGCCACTACACTATCCTTCCCCCCTTGCCAATACACCAATGGTAAGGTAATTGTTTATTGTGGTTTTTGTTAGTTTGTGTGTGTGAGAGGGAGTTTGTGTGTGTGAAGTGTTTGTGTGTATGTGTGTGTGTGTGTGTGTGTGTGTGTGTGTGTGTGTGTGTGTGTGTGTGTGTGTGTGTGCAAGCTAATGAAATGACATGGCTAGGATCTGTCAAGGTCAAACTCCTTCTCGCCACTCAAGGGTACTCTGACGAGGGACTCTGCTGCACTCTGCTTCAGTTCTGGAAATAGCCAACAAGGCTAAAGAGCCTAAACAGATATCCTAATATTCCCTAGATACCCTAGACCACAAAAGGTATTGAAACTAGATCGTTTTCAAATATGCTTTAAATGAAAGCATCCATCTAAAATAAAACAGGTTTCATTATTAAATTGAACACAACAAAATCAAACTAGCAATGTATGCAATGCTAATTACATTTTGGACAGATTATATATATTATTAGTATTAGATTTAGTTTAAGTATTCGATTTTTTAGATTTTTTATTCACACACACCTTTATATAGATATTTAAATTCTTCAATATATTGCTTATTTTTATATTTATATTTATTATTTTCATATTATAATTTAAAATAAAAAGTAAATAAAAATCTTTACATTCAGAGCGAGATTCCGAACTGCTTGCCTGATGCTTGGCTAGCCAGAACTGTAGAGCACCCACAAAGTTACATAAGGAGTCTCCCAGGACCTGCCCACCCACACACACTCAACATTGATGTACAGATATACCATTTGTACACTTACCATTTGCGACTGATTTTGCCTCCCCTCTGCCTGTCATCTTCAATAGGGAAAAAGATCAATAAGGAGAAAGGAAGGGGAGGAAGAAGAGGAAAAAAAAGAGAAAACGGTTAGGGCGGATTGAGAAAATCGACGAAGCAGAACTGTTTAGAATTCCTGTGTCAGAAAATGGCCTCAAACATCCCTGAAGCTCATATTGCTAACTCAAATCTAATCTTTGAGCCTGTACGGCACTGACATTGACAGTATGATCTCATCAACATAGCCAGAAACTTTCATCATCATCATAGTCATCTGCATCCTGTCATCCATCAGCGCTAAGAACCGCTAGCTATTAGCTAATACCCGTTAGCTAATAACAGGGTTAGATAACCACTGTCCTTCCTGTCCAGGGCCAGTTGTACGTCACTGCGGACCACCGCCTAGCGGCCTCCAATCCCACCACTCTACTGTGGTGGACCACAAACCCCTGGCACAGCCATAGCCGTTAGCTAAGCGCAAGCTAGGTTTGGGCTACGCCAGGACAAGCTAGCGCTAGGCCCCTAGCTCTAGCTTAGGCTGCTGTGCGCTCCGTTTCACTGTTAAACCGGGAAACAGTGAGAGAATGAGAGAGAGACAGCAATATAGACAAATATACAGCCCTGCAATTCTGAAGTTGAAACGGAAATTGCACTCAAAACTGTGCAGTAAATAATACTCCTGAAAATGTTTATTGTGTTCTTCAACACAACACAAAAAGAATACAGTAATATAGACAAAAAAAACAAATAAAAGATGTAAGGGTGAGGCAACACAGCCATTTAAAAAGTGTTCAGCATGCAGTGGGACAGCGTGCGATACACACACACACACAAGCACAGCTTACATCTTCAAGATGTCTTGCCTTTACACTAAGCTCTAGTGATAAGAAGGTCGCTGAGATAATGCAAACAAACTCATTTTGAGGAAGAACAAGCCTCTCGAGACACAAGCTTCGCAGGTTTTCTAAACTATTTTTCAGAGAGTTGCTTTGCCAATATGTATGCCTTTTTGGGGTAACACCTAACAATAAGGGTATATTAATTAACCATTAATTAACATTAGGTATTTCAGTAATGAACATCATTATATAGCATTAGCATAGTGGTTAGGGAAAGTGGGTTAGGATTAAGCTTAAGTTAACATGAACGATTAGTTCGACGATTAGTAAACTATTACTAAACCATTAATAAACTGTTAATTAACAGTTAGTTCATGTACCCCTTTTGTAAAGTGTTACCCTTTTCGATTAGCTTATTCAATCAACTCAACCAAATTAAAATGTGGAAGTTTAATAGCAAAAGGAATGTAACGTTAAGACAAGATCTTTCATTTGTACTCACACCAAAAAAGGCAAAAACCAAGCTAACAATAAAACATTATCCTTTTTTGTACCCCTTAGATGTCACATTAAGAGACTGAATAAAACCCTGTAACTTTTTCCGACATATTATTATGTTAAATAACACGAAATCTTGTGGAGCAAATAGAAGAAAGAGGTAGAAAAAAGGGATTTTGGACAATACGTGATAAGCGCTTTGAAAAAATTAAATAAAAATAAACAACACACACTTGGAGAGGAAGGAGGCGTATTTTTTGCTCTTATCCTTTACCTCTCCGGGCTTCTTCCAGATTTAATGACGATGAAAACTAGCTAAAGGAGTTCTTTGAAACAAAAACAAACACAGCCATTGTTAATTCCCGCCACGCCCAGCGGCAGCCAGGTCAAAACACCACGTCATCATTTCAATCTTTTTTTAACGAGGACACACAACCTATTTCCATTGGTTTACGATTACTACGAGGAAATCTCTTCTGAAATAGTAATTCCAGTCAATAGAGAACCAACTCTAGCATCTCACAACATTAAAAAGGAGGCGTTCACATCTGAATACTGATGTTAAGATGGCTACCTTGGTGGGGGAAGTGCCTTTGTTTTCCCATAGACTTCTCTTGTTGGTGACGTCAACGGGCTTCAGGTCCTACAAGACACAGAAAGAGAGCAACAGAGAAGGGAGAATGGAGAGAGAGAGAGCGAGAGAGTCCGACAGACATAGAGAGACAGAAATAGACAGACAGTCCTTCAATTCTCAAGTGCATACTCAAATTGAACAAAAAAATATAATATAACCCTGACATTTTTTCATCAATACATTTGTGAAAAAAAGATACATTAATACTTAAAGAAGTAAGGTTGATGCAACAGCCATTTTTGAAAAGTGAAAAGGGAGAGAGAGAAAGTTGGAAGAAAGGGCATGGGAATAAGCAAAGGAATGGGTAGAGAGAGAAAGTGGCAGGAGAGAGAGATAGAGAGAAAAGGGAAAAAGTAAATTGAGAGGGAAAAGGATGGAAGACAGGGCAAAAGAACAAGCTAAGGAATGGGTGGAGAGAGAAAGTGGAAAGAAGGAGGGAGAGAGAGGGAGGTAAGATGGACTACTCCCGAAAAGTGTAGAATAATGAGAATAGATGAGAGCAGAGAGTAAGAGTGAGAAAAGGAAAGAGATGGGTAGAGAGAGAGAGAGAGAGAGAGAGAGAGAGAGAGAGAGAGAGAGAGAGAGAGAGAGAGCGAGAGAGCGAGAGAGCGAGAGAGAGAGAGAAATTATGGAGTAGGAAGGAGAGCAGGAAAGAGAAAGAGAGAGAGAGAGAGAGAACAGGAACAATGAAAGAGTAATAGTGAACAGGAAAGTGAGAAAGAGAAAGAGAGCAATTATCCAGCAGTCTTGTGCAAGGCTGTACAAGGTCAACGTCACAACAATAGCTGCCATATTGTGTCTGTGACCCCCGGTACCTGAGGTGTTGAGTCAAAGAAAAGACAAATGGACCAAAAAAAATGATCGCCCCACGACCAGAGTGCAAAGGTCGTTATAAACTAAGATTGAATCTAAGTACTTTTTGTAATGAAAAGTTACATAATGGCAGTTTGACACGACCTTTACGCAAAATCACCAACAAAACCCCTTACGATAAAATACTGTAATTTTACCTGACATCAAAGGGACAGCCACAGTTTAATTCGCAGTTTAAGAAGAGTTAAATCAACAATATTGCCTGCACCTGTTAACACAGATGTGCTATTAACTAAGCCAAAAATAACATCATGATTGATGCGATGAGATTATATAGTCTTTTACCTACTTCGCTGCTAAAAAAAAACCACACCAGCGGGGGAGATTTAAATTAAAACTAGGCTACAGATGGTGTTGCTAAGGCTGACCTATTCAGACCTGGGTTTTTATCTCACATTCTCTAGTAGGCTACACAATAGGCTACTTTTTCCATATTGGCTCATGTTCCTTTTATGAAAATCTGATCATTTATCATACGACCGAGTTTCCTTTCATGCACCTTTATGCGGCTTATGTTGTTTGTCTCCTGATTTTAATGCAAGGGCTGGAAGAGGTTTGAGACGAATCATGTTTGGCAAGGGGGACAGGGGCGAGGGAAGAAAGTGAGAGAGTGGAAGGCAGGCATGGTGGTATCTTCTTTTAGGGGGAACAGAGATGTGGAAATCAGCAGGGGAGGCTCTCAGTTCTGTCATTGATAGCCAAAAAAGGAAAGTGTACGATAAAAGAGAAATCCCTCCCACGTACACTCGAATACCAAAACTAGATAAAAAATGTGTTCAAAAAAATACTACTCACTGTTAAAACCTGATAAAGGAAGACATTGGGGGGGGGAGCTCTTGAAGAGATAGAGTCAGAGGAGGTGAATCACTCCAGAAACAATGTAAAAGGGCTTTTGATTTGTGACCACTGGGGGGCGCCGAAAGCCTATCCCACAGGCCAGAGGAGTGGAAAAGATTTTTTAAGGTGTGTGTGTATGGGAGCAGACTCAAAGGCCTCATTGTGAGTTAGCGTTAATGCTAGCATGGGAGGCGTAATGGTTCTAGTCGTGCCTGGATGGCTAAAGCTGCACCGCGTTTGGGTTGACGTGCTATTTACGCGTAAACGTCGAGGGGACAAAATTGCAATGTCCGAAATGCCTATTGAGGCCTAACCAAACAAATACTGTGAATGTCTTGTTTGTGTAGTAGTAGTAGTAGGACTAGTAAAATGGAAATGGAAATGTGAACTGATGTATAAAAACGTACATTATTTAGTATTCTGAAAATATTTTTCGGAAATATTTTAAATTACAATCCATTTTTAAAGGATTCGCTCTGAAGTCTTGACATCATATTTATAAGAAGGAGAACGTAGGAGAGCGAGAAAGAGAGCAAGAGAGAGAAAGAGACAGCAGAGAACAGAGGTGTCACATATAGCATATCTCTATGGTGTCTCTATTGATATCTATACATGAATACAGCCCTATTGCCTCTGTGACTGCACATTCCCTGCATTTCATTGGATGGGGGGGGGGTTGCCATGGCGACGACCTACCGCCGGCCTTCCTCCTCCCGACGTTTTGCCGCTTTCGGGGGTTTTGTTCAGCCAGTCATTGATGCGACCTGCCACACCTATCTTCACCACAGCTGTTTCCTGTTTGGAGAGGGGTCAAGAGGTCAGCACTCTGCACCGTCGCCATAGAGACAACGGCTAAGGTAAAAGAGAAAAAAAAGTAGGGTCATGATTTTTCTCTGTTCTCTATCTCTCTCTGGGCTCTGATTGCAAATAACTCCCCCACACACACACATGGTACAAGCCACAGACAAAGAAAGTGATTTGCACACACACACACACACCACACACACTTCTCAGGGTCCAATAATTCTTTCCAGGATCTGCGGCATCGATTAATAATTCACTTCTCCCGCTTCCTCTTCCACTCCACTGCCTGTTTTCCTCTCTCTCTCTCTCTCTCTCTCTCTCTCTCTCTCTCTCTCTCTCTCTCTCTCTCTCTCTCTCTCTCGTCCATGCATTCAGTACCTTGTACGCCCCGGCGCCCCCTCCAGGCGAACCGAACACGTTGCCCTTCTCCCACATGCTCTTGATGCTGCGTATGCCGTCGGTGACCATGGGCAGGTCAGAGGCCCCCGAGCGGGGAGAGCGAGACTCCCTGTTCTCCCTCTGTGGAAGGGGAGAGAGCGAGAGAGCGAGAGAGAGAGAGAGAGAGAGAGAGAGAGAGAGAGAGAGAGAGAGAGAGAGAGAGAGAGAGAGAGAGAGAGAGAGAGAGAGAGAGAGAGAGAGGAGGTTAGGAGGTGTATGGGTTTGGATGTGGATGGGTGAGAATGAGGAGGGGAGGGCATGGATAGCCGAAAGGTTCTGGGTTCGATCCCCGATGTTTGCAGTGTGGCTTTCGGCAGAGCTTGAGCTGAGAAGTACCTAAGCCCTACCTGATCATTCATGAAATGAAATAGAAGCCCTTTGGATGAAAGAGTCTTCTAAACGACTAAATAGTAAGTAGAATAAAGAGGGCGAAGGATGAGATATGTACTTTTAAAACCAAAATGGAATTTTGAACTCAAGGATGGGTCCATGTACCGACCAAAAATGTGTTAAATTTGATTCATTTCCACTTCGTTAAATGAACAGCACATGAAATACAGCCAGTGCCTGTATTAAAATGGTGTCAACTGTTTTATTACGTAATAAAGTAATAGAAAATTACTTCCATTCTCAAGTAAATTCTATTGAATATTTGATTCCAAATGTTCTAAATAGGATTCTAAAGGTTATACGTGTTTATACAATATACAAAACACGTATGATATATGATTGATTACATGAAATGTATGATGATAAATAATTGTTTAGGCTAGTTGCGGAGCACTTTCCTTTCATAAGAGTTTGAAAAACCCACATAGAGAATTACTGCCCCCCCATCCTCCCTCTCCCAAGAGTCCAAACTTAGAAAAAACCCAAACTAGTTCATTTCAGACACTCGATGACAGCAGTATAACTTCGAGCATGTGTGTGTGTGTCTTCACTCACTGAGCGATTTGCAGAGCCTGTTCTTCAGACAGCCATCATTGCCGTACATGGTTCTTAATAACAGCCCGCGGGCAAATTTGAATGGAATTATTACCGCGTTCCACCGGCTGCCTGGGCCCAGCGACGCTGTGCCTTTATTAATATCTCACAGAGTCACCGCCACACACTTCTTTAAAGACCCCACTGGTGGTGTCTACTGAAGGGTTATTAGTCACCGTGGGGTGGGATAGTGGTTAGGGTTCTTTGACTAGAAAGGTGAATAGTTATGGGTTTGAACCCCCAAATGCACGCAATCCAAACCTAACCTTAAGGCGACCCTGAGTTAAATGCCTAGCTCATTGACCCGCTCATTAAAGGTGCAGTAGGGAAGATTTAAGTGGTATTATTTGAGTGTAGTTTGTTAGAAATGGCCTTGCCATCCAGCTATTGGTGAGGTAACATGAGAATATCTGTTCATCTAATTGACTGCGCCTGCCTCTGTGTGTGCCAATTCGATTTTAGACCACTCACGGCTAATTTCGGATCGCTCAGGACATCTCTTCCCTGATTGGTTCGGAGAATACATCTTGCCTGTCAATCACAGGTGTGTGAAATCCAACACTTCTTAATAGCGGAGAGGGAGTTTAAAAGTTGAATAGTTTCAAAAACCTAATCTCTTCTCTCTTTACAACTGTCACATCTTACCTACAGCACCTTCACTGACATGTATCCCCCCCAAAATAATTATAATTCAATCTCAATTGCTTTAGTGTTAGTGTCTGATAAATGACGAGTACAAATAAAAGAAGAGTACAAAATAGTAGTAATACTGAATACATAATTATGACGATATATTGGAGTGATTGAGGTGCTGACCTGGGCAGCTGAAGTGTATTGCTCGAGTCGGTTGTCAATCTTGGAGACCACAGGAGAGTGAGGCAGTTTCACCGAGCTAAAAAAAAACAAACAAAAAACACACACAGCGTACAGTTAAAGAGAACATGCAGGGTAACGTTCCAACATTATAAAATATAAACCCCTGTATTTACAGTTCACTTTCGTTTGCGTTTTCTCACTCCAAATGCCCCGTGAGCCACTGTAAGTCTCTAATCCGGCCGGCCTGCTTTGCAGTGCTTGTTTGCCACAATGTTTTTCATGATTACACCTGATGATGATTGGTTTTTGTAAACGCCATTTGGCAGATGGTCCAATCAGGGCAGTCTTTAGCTTAATGGGGGCTAGCTTAGCTTCGCTCCAACAGGTGGCGGGAGTGGCACACTATACAAAAAAGGTATTGTTCCTTTAACACTTACACCCACACAAATAATACACCAAAACATACATCAGATACAGCCCATAATTAAACTAGGATTTTGCGACTTGAACTGAAACTGAACTGAAAAAAATATTTAAAAACAATTTGAGTTTGTATTTTTTTACCTTCTCTGTGCCGACTTGTTGAGGAACTCTGTTCTCTCCTCAATCTGTTGGGAGAGAAACGGTAGGAGGTATATTTATTAAAGTGCTGCAACAACAACTAGCTTAGCTTCTTGAATGGCCTTGAAACAGCAACAAGATCAAACTCTTTATATGCTAAGGTTTTTGTTGCAATTGCAAAAAAGGGAAGCCTTAAAATATCAACATTCTACCTGTAAAAAATGATTTACTGCCCAGGTGACCAAAAAGAAAGATATGATAATGCACCCTATGGGACATTGAGGATTTGGTTAGTAATATGGAAAGAAAACATTTTTTTCCTGTTCCTGTTAATTTGGGTTTCTCTTGGTCATCATCAACATACAATGCAGCTTCTATCCAGCTACATCGCAACACACACACAGACACACAGACACACACACAAACAGACACATTTACAAAAAACGACAAATGCAAACAAGAGGAACATGCAGGGATATAGAAAGACTAAGCACACATGCAAGTACAGACACGCGAATGTGCGAAAATGAAATCCCAAATGAAAGAACACACCCTATAAAGGCTGTGTAGGGTGTGAGCAGAGACTGTGTGAATTTTCGGATATTGTTAATGACAAACGATAAGGCCCAGGCCAAGCTAAGGACAGTTTGAGCATTTCTTAAATACTTGGCTAAATAAATAAATAAATAAATACAAATAAGCCAGAAAAGGCCTACATTCTGCTACCAACTGTGGGAGTTGCCAGAAATACTCTGGGGCAGGAAATTCCCCATTGTCAGCGGCATTTTGAAGAGCTCTAAGCCCCCCAAATGTGGTCACAGTTTTTCTCTCAAAGCCTAATCGCTTTTTACTGTGTGTATGTGACGTTCATTCGGTCCTTCCATTTTAAGAGAATGCTTGCTTCTCATGGCCCCAAAACCAGCATTGGTTTTGGGGTAACGATTATATCTTTAAAAAATACATCCAAACATTTAGAAATAAATGAATAATTAGGTATTTAACTGCGTTTGTCAACATTTGATTCATATCAGGTCTTAAAGTTATGTTGCAGTCAAGCTTAAAATTACCTGGACAAATCTGTTGTTAATGATTGGTAGTGATTTCAATAATGTTATAAAAAAATCACATCCTATAACTGATATTTCTTCTGTCTATCTATGCCCTCACCAACTGTACGATTATTCCAATGTGTCATTAGGTATGGAATGTATTAACAAGCGATGGTAACAAGCAGCTTGTACAACACAACAAATCATGAAGCTGTTCCATAACTAATATCATTAATACATTTTATTCAATACTTCTTAAATACTCAGAGACACAGACAAATAAATAAAAAGTAGTTGAAACCACGGCACTTTATCACTGCAATTAAAGTACACACACGCACGCACAGGCACCCCCCCCCCCACCCCCCCCCCCACACACACACAATTGTACCTACAGTGTAGATGACAAACAGGATAAGGTGTGTCTCGGACATGGGTGGCTTTAGGGGGCAGGGTTATTGATTATTGATGATTTGATTAGTTGATCACCAAAACACACAACTAGGGACGGAATAAAAACAAACAAGAGCTAAGTGCTCGGAAACGATTGCAGTCAAGCCCCGAAGGTTCAAGTCGCACCAAGCAGAGACAGATATTCTTGCTAACTATCGCTAAATAAATTGTATCCACTGCCGCAGAAAGAAAAAAGAATATTATTTTTTTCTCAACACATGGGAGCAAGTTTTCGGTAATGCTGGAAAACATTTATTCACGTTCAACTTAATTATACGTTTCGTCAGCGAGAAGCCGCTTTCACTTTAAGTGGGGAGTATTCCGTGTCGTTTCGGATAACAATTTTTCAGCACATTTGCCTGTGTGTGCATGTGTCTGGTGTGTATTTGTCTTCCGCACGCACAGACGTACACACACACACACACACACACACAAACTAGAGAGCAATGTTGGCCAATCAGAGAGGGGTTACGGAGGGGGTTTGAGAGCAACGTATTAATTACACGTTCCTCCGAGTTTCTCCTTCACTCTGAGACTCTTTAGATGAATTATTCGCCCTTAATCTCTCTCCGATAACATTGCGCTCAGAGGAGGAGGAGGAGGTTTGAGGAATAGACATCAGTTCAACCACCTCTTCATCTCTCTCTGTCTCCCTCTCTCTGGATGCTGGAGACGTTTGGAGTGGGCTTTGTCAGTGTAACATAAAACTAGAGGGGCCCTTACTGTGTTGATGACTTTGCCCCCAGACAGCGTTTTCAAAAGCCTTACGCAGACGTTTAGAGCATTATTCTAAAGTCATTGTAAAAGGAGCAGACAAGAAACATAAAAAAAAGAAATATATATATTTTGGCATGACGGCAAAGCTTTGTTTACAGTTTTAACAATGCTTACTACTTTGCAAACAGTTCATATTTTTTAACCCGTTTTTGAGCCCTTGAGTTAAAAGCAGTGTGTTTACAGATTGATATAACGAGAAAGAAAATGGCTGACTTTTAGCGTCAGACAAACAACAGGATCCAGGTGACCTTAAAAGAGGTGAGAGGTCAAAGGTGACCACAAGGACTGACCTTCAGGGAGGAGCCTCTCGGGCTGAGACACTTGAACGGCTTCCCCTCTCCGTCCAGAACCTCCTCCCCCTTCTGTCTCTTCTCTGCCGCTTCTGCTCTTCTCCTCTCAATCTCTTCCTTCATCCTCCTCTTTTCCTCCTGAACAGAAGACAGACAGAGAGAGAGAGAGAGAGAGAGAGAGAGAGAGAGAGAGAGAGAGAGACAGAGACAGAGACAGAGACAGAGACAGAGACAGAGACAGAGACAGAGACAGAGACAGAGACAGAGAGAGAGAGAGAGAGAGCTATACTCATCATGGAAATCATCAACAGTGACTTGGTGCTTTTTTTTGGCAAGGCAGAATCACAACAACAGGCTTGAGTTCGTCAAGGACGGTACATTCAAGACAGCTATGATTCATGGCGTCTAAAAGCATTGCGTAATAGTTTTGGTCTTAACTTTGAGGGAACAATATTTCCAGCCAGGTAAGTAGTCATTTACAATAATGCCCTGGGATTTAACATTAAGTATATTAATATAAATTAATCATAAGGACTTATGCATTTCTACATAACATAACATGAACCAATGGTGAACGAAACATAAAAAACATTTTAAACTATAAGGGTAATTTAATGGGAGAACGATATAGCCTTTATCGGTGTTGATTTTCAACAAAACAAGGCTACGCATCAACCTGGCAATCACTTCCTGCGTGTGTGTACTGTGATCATGGTCTCCTTGGCGTCTGTGTGTATCTGTTCCCTGGCCTGGGTGGGTCTATGCGTGTTTCCCCGGGACATCTTTTAATTATAAAGGCCTCATTACCAACACACTGATAGCGAGAGCTACGCAGAGGGGTATGGACGTGCTGGCCAAGACGAGCCCAGACAGGATTAACAGACACAGAAGAAGAAGAAGACCGCGGCCCACATTGCAAAACTGAAGCAAACCGATCAGTGTGTGTGCGTATGCGTGCGGTATGTGTAAGTGTGTGAAAAAAGGTGAAATTTTAAGTGCAGACAGTTTAACAGACAGCTCAGAGGAATTATCACGTTTTTCGAAGCGATGTGTACTGATGAAGTCGTTACAGTAGGGAGGAAGCCGTGTCGGACGTGTTGAGAGTTATGAGTGGGGGAGTGGGGGGGTGGGGGGGTGGGGGGGTGACGGGCAAACGTGAGGAAATCACTCAACGCCAGACCTTCACGAGCCCCGTTTTGAGTTTGCCAACATCCCACAGGTGTTTCCTGCTCACCACACAGCGTGCTGATTGGTGATTTGTTTTACATGACATATCACGGCAGTCGGAGTGACGGTGTCGAGAAAGAGAGGACGACAGGAGAAGAGTGCAGGACATAGATAATAGACAGAGACAAAAGATAAAGAGAAACGAACGAGATACACAAAAGATAAAGGGAGAGGCAAAAGATAAAGAGAAACGAACGAGATACACAAAAGATAAAGGGAGAGGCAAACGATAAAGAGAAACCGAGTGATAAACGGTAGAGATACAAATGATTAAGAGAAAGAGAGAAACAAATGATAAAAAGAGAGAGTGAGACCAACGATAAAGAGAGAGAGATAAAAGATAAAGGGAATGAGAGAAACAAACGTTAAAGAGAGATAGGGTGTGAGACCAACGATAAAGAGAGAGCGAGAGATAAAGAGAGAGACAGAGATCGCAACAAGGGTGCAACCGACACGGCGATTACACCCTCCCTCCCTTCTTCCTTCCTTCCTCCCCCCCTCGCTCACCTCCTCCTTGGCCTTCCTGTCGGCCTCCTCCTGCTTCCTCTGGCGCTCCTCCTCCTCCAGCACCTTCCTTCTCTCCTCCCGCTTGATCCTCAGCTCCTCCAGCTGGGCCTCTGCCTCCTGCTGCTTCTGCCGCATGCGCTCAAACTCCTTGCTCTCTGCGTCGTCGCGGCGACGCTTCAGTTCCTCCAGCTTGCGCTCCGCCAGGCGGGCGTCGGCGTCCTCGTCCTGGTTGTCGGTAGCAACCGCAGATGCTTCAGGGGAGCGCAGGGCACTGCGACTGGAGTGGGAGGGAGGGTGTGTGCGTGTGTGTGTGTGTGTGTGTGTGTGTGTGTGGGGAGGAGCACAAATCGGTACAGATAAATGAGACGGACTGGAGATGTATAATGCATGTGACATACTTAGAAGGCTCACGTGCACACACACGTGCACACGAGCGCATGTGCAGGCACACGTGCACACATATGCACACAAACACACACACACACACACACACACATACATCTGTACACACACATTAGCACACAGACACACACAGATGCTTGTACAGACCCATTCACATACACCACACACACACACGGACACGCACACACACACACATCACAGGGAGCGAAGGTACGGTAGGTAAGAGAGAGCAGGGCAGTCTTTGGTTTCTGGACACTTGTTTTGCTAGCAGGGGGAGTTAACAGTCAATGACCCGTGTTTCACACAAAACTTCACAGACAACACCCGGAGAAGACCAGACACTGTGAAAACAAGGGGATTTGTGTACGCACCGA
Organism: Lota lota; assembly: GCA_026745465.1. NCBI lineage: Eukaryota > Metazoa > Chordata > Actinopteri > Gadiformes > Lotidae > Lota > Lota lota. Next base: position 63,156 of record JACYXH010000207.1, on the reverse strand, counting down.
ATCGTACCGTCGGCTGGGCATTGTACTACCTCGCCGGCAAAAGCCTGCAACTCTGGCCCACAATCATGTCTTGACTGCGATCAAAGCGTGATTACACACTGTGAAACAAAAATCAATGACCATTGACAACTCCGCCATGCGTGTGTGGGTGCAGCCAACCGAGGGATTTCACTCGTGTACTCTGGGGTTTCAACCAATCATTTGTGTTTTGTGTCCGTCCTCCTAGACAGCACTGTGTAGCTCGATGGACTTTCAGACTGGATATAATAACGGGGCTTCGTCGATCAACTTCATCATTTCAGATGTCTCATCCATGGTCTATGATACATGGTTGGTTTCTGATAACAATAAGGTATAAGGAGACCTTTAGGTCACTGTACACATCTTTCCTGAAAGGTTGAGTAAAACACATTGTGTGAGGAGATTGAATGGTTTGGATATTGGAACTGTTTTTATTTTATTATTTTTCAGGGTTGAAAGCAGTTGCGATGCCCTTTTATTTATTAAGAAAAGATCCCCCAAATAGATAATGATTTTTTTCCTCAGTCACCATGGTCTTTGTCAACAAAGTAAGGTAGTTGGAATGGAGAGGCCTTTGTATGCGATCTGTGATTCAGTCTATAACCTGGCACTGCAGAGAGGAGCAATTTGGGTTGAGTGTTGTGTTGTTTGTGTGTGTTTCATGGGTTATGATGTAATTGTATGTGTATGCGCGTGTGTGAGTGTGTTTCGTGCGTCATGATGTTACTCTGTGTATATGTGTGTGTGTGTGTGTGTGTGTGACTGTGTGTGTGTATGTGTGACTGTGTGTGTGTGTGACAGTGTGTGTGTGTGTGTGTGTGACTGTGTGTATGTGTGTGACTGTGTGTGTGTGTGTGTATGTGTGTGACTGCGTGTGTGTGTGTGTGACTGTGTGTGTGTGACTGTGTGTGTGACTGTGTGTGTAAGTGTTACCTCGGGGTCCTCTCAGGTTTCCTCAGCTGCTTGGGAGGAGCTTCCTCGTGAACGCCTCCATTCTGACTCCCCCTCTCCTGTCTAGCCCCGCCCCTCTCATTCACCTGGACACAAAAAAAAAAAAAAAAAGATAACAGGTTGCGTTTGACATCACAGCATTCTGAGGAGTGACATTTCCAAGAACGGGACGGTGAGAGAGGGACACGAGAGGAAGAGAGATAGAGGGAGGGAGGGGGTTGGAAACACAACACAAAGCAGAACACGAAGAGAACATCATGTACCGCAGGATCCACTCCACTAAACTACCACTGGATAATTCCGAAGGAATACTGAAGAGGGTGAGGGTAAGACATGGAGTCCTCCACCCTGCTGCCACACACTGCGTCACTGATCTCAAGGGCCCCCCAAAAAATATCTCTTATTTTTTATTGCTATGTCTACAAACCCACAAATCCATGTATGAGTGTGACGACGTAATTAGCTCTGTTAGCGGTCATCGTGCAGTTAAAATCACATCATTTATTTTTCCCGCCTTCTGTTGAGAGGAGTGACCGTTTTGTGGAGTGGAGCCTGGGCTACGAGAAAAATAAATAAATCAAACGTGGAGACGAGCGGAAAAAGCTCGCCGGTGACGGTGAACGCGGTGCTCTGTGACCACTCCGTGAAGCGTAGCATTAAACCTTATTAAAAACCGATACCACACGGCCGTAACCGCAACTTAGAAAACCATAGGCTTCGGTTACTGCTAGTTAGCAACGGCGCAAAAACCTACGTTGTGACCACACGGGTTGTCTGGGTAATGTCAATGTCTGGCCTGGTCTCTTTTGATTCCCCTCCCCCCTTTCTTTAATCAGTGACATACTTGGGTGTAAAGAGAGTGTGAAAGATTTCACGACGTTGTTTTTCTTTGATTTATTTTTGGAACACCAAGCTAATTTTGGCAGGATTCCCGAAAAGGTTTCCAATTATTCTGTAAATTCTGTTAATATCCCCCAAATCCTGATTTTATGACTGCCATTGTGGCAGAGATTGAGGTCTTTACCCTCTAAGAGGTTCTTAAATAGCTCTTAGCTGACAGATGTGAGCCTATTAAGACAAAATGTAAACACATCGAAGACTGGAAACTGTAACGCTGATCTGGCTTCTATGTATACATCATTTATAAATACATAAACTACGTGTAATGTTCTACGTCGATTTACTGTATATAAATACTGTCATACTATAATACTGTATGCAAATATGCATTTTATTATCCAGCTTCAAACAGGCCTCTTTTCAAACAAGTACCTTTTCCAATTTGTTCACTTGTATTCTTCCCTATTCTATACCCTTCCAAAGTCATATCAATAGGAAAATGTTGAGCCTAATTTCGCTGCCTCAAAAATCTACACTGCAAAGCTCCTACGAGCGAAGCAGCTTATGCGTTGAAGACATTGAAGTTACCCAGTGTGATTTTAAAAAGTGCTCTATGTATCACGCTGTGCTCTACACACCAAACCACTCCTTCTTACCATCCCAGCACCACTCGTGGCGCGCAGTATCTCTGAAACCTCATTATCCTCTTCGTTGCGATCGCTCACGCTGTTCTCTAAAGTACTATCTGTATTGCCTTCCCCCTCCACTACCTCCCCCCAAGTTTCTGCATTGCCCCGAGACGGCGAATCGGAAGATCTCCCCTGATTTGAGTTTAAATTTCCACCGACTGCAGAGTAAGTTTCCTCTGTGTTATTTTCCTATGAAAAGGGAGGGGTGGGGGGGGGGGGGGGGGGGGGGGGGGGGGGGGGGACCACAGCAACACATTAACAAAATAGACTTTAGTTCATTAAATTTTTTCAAAATCCCTCAAAGGATATGGAATGACGATGACTGTACCTCATCAGGCATTTTAAACTGATGTTCCTCAGTGGATTTCTACGGAGCACAAAATAACCAAGCCGGGCTGTGTGTCAGATCTAGTGTTTCGCAAGGGAATACACGTACACAGGGCTGGGCCCAGTATGGCTTTTGCAATAACATCACGCATTGTTGCGTCATCTTACAGTCATCATGTTATTGTATTGTTTGTCAAAGAAGTGCACAATTTCGTAATAGGGCTGGAAATATTTGAGCAATAAAGAAAAGTACACCGTTTTCACATTAAAGAAAAAAACAATATATAATAATATATATAATGTTAATAAAGTTGCCATATGTACTACAACCTTGATCCTGTAGGGGTCTTGTCTCACTGACCTGTTCCCTGATGTAAGACCTCCTGGGCTGCTTCTCCTCCACCACCTCCTCCTCCTCCTCCTCCCGTCTCGGCTCCATCTCCTCTTCTCCTCCAAGCTCCACCTCTGCCTCCACGACCTCCTCTTCCTCACACTTCTCCTCTTCCTCCTCCTCCTCCCTCCTTCTGCTGCTGCTATACATCACCGGCTTCTGCTGCTGCTGCTCCTCCTCCTCCTCCTCCTCCTCTTCCTCCCCGTTGTCACGTTGACCCCGGCGCCAGGAGGGCTGCCTCCCCTCTTCATCGTTTTTCTCTGCCGCATCGCCTCCGCCTCCGCTGTTGCCGGGGGCGTCCACCCCAGTGACGGTGCCGTCCAGCTCCCGCTGACGCTCCAGAGCCTCCTTCATGCGCTTCTGCCTGCGCTCCTCCCTCTTGGCCATGCGCTCCAGCAGCGCCTGCTCCTCCTCGTCTCCGCCTTCTCCTCCTCCACCTCCTCCACTGTAGGAGCTGCTCACAGACACCGTCTCGATCACACTGGGAGAGAGATACAACACACATTTGTATTCATTATTGCAAGATTAACAAGCATTAACAGTGGTTTGAGTGTGGGTGAGTCTAAGCCAAAAGGTTGTGAGTTGGAATCCCAATGTCTGCAGAACAACCTGTCGGCATGATTGAGCAAGATGCTCAAACCCTTACCTGCATCTTTATGACATCCATCTATATTTATTAACAATATAAATATGTAAAGTATATGGACTTTTGTGCAGTCAAGTCAAGTGGAGTCAAGTTAATTTAATTTGTACAGCCCCGAATAAAAATTCCAGTCTCAAAGGGCTTCAAAGACCCCAATTATTGACAGCAACCCAGTCATTGGTTGCTGTAGTGCAATAGGTGCCGATTGGGAAAACAAATAATGGTGGTAAAACAAATTAGTATTTTTTTTAACTTATTAACATCAAATCATTATTTCGTTATTTATCCATCCCTAATGTGTCCATCTGTCTATTAAACAAAATAGTGAATATATTTTATTGTTGTAACTGTCTAGTACAAACACAACACTAGGTATAAGCGGCTTGCTACGGCTAGGTCTTTATCCTCCATCTTTATCCTATTGCAATTCTTGTGTTGCTCACAAGGCTAGGACATAACCTCCACAGCACAACCAAAAACCCTTCGCTCACATCATGACACAGTACAGGAACGAGGATAGTCATAGTTCTGTTTCTATGACAATGGTTTTGACGCAAAGCAGTGGCTGGCTAGTGACAGGCCCAACACATCTGTGTGTGCGTGTGTGATTTATGAGCCAACCATCAGAATGGTTGCATGTTCTGAGGATACTTGCTCATGGAAATGCTTCATACGAACAAGCAGTATTTAAATGGGTTTCTGTCTATCCACCTATAATATCTATGTACATGAATATGTATGTATGTGTGTGTGTGTCTGTGCATGCTTGTATGTGTGTATATGTGTATGTGTGTATATGTGTGTGTGTGTGTGTATGTGTGTGTGTTTCATTCACTGTGTATGCATGCATCCCTTTATGTGTTCTAGTATATATGTATACTACATGTATATGTAGATGTAATAATTGTGTATGTACAAATGTGTGTACATATGTGAGCGCGTACGTGAACTTGAGAATTCCTGTGCGTGCGTGCGTGCGTGTGTGTGTGTGTGTGTCTGTGCATGTGACTGTATGTGTGTGTCGCATGCGTGCGCTACCTGTGGCTGTTGGTCCCCCCCTCAGTCTGTCCACAGGGCTCCTCTCCGTCTCTGCCCTTCATCCTATCCTGGCGTGCTCTGCGCCTCCTCTCCCGCGCCGCCTCCTCCTCATCTTCATCGTTCTTCGCCAAGCTGGTGGATGAAGAGAAGAGAAGGAGGATTCGATTCATCGTTTTATAATGAAAAAGGCCCTAACCCCTTACCTACTCTTTTATGACCTTCGTCTGTAATGACTCTGTAAGTCACTTTGGATAATAGCGTCTGCTTAATAGTAAATACTAATAGTATGGAGCTTTTACTACGCCTGACAGCATGCGCCAAGTGGGTCAGCGAAACACTGCTAACTTCCAAACCAACTCCACTTCAAAAATACCGTCCACCGTCGTAACATCACAGCACAGCTTTTTCGACATCTGTCGATGAAGTGTGCAAGTTTGTTTTACTCCTGAAGTTCAACCCATTGTCTGGGGATACAAAATCGGATCATTATATCTAGTCTCCTCTCTCTTTTAATCTTTTGCTTGAATTTCTCCACTACTTCGAGGAATGTGGAACACATGGATCTGCTAACGACCTAGCTAGCCCCGTGGGATGTTGACTTCAGTTATGTGGGACTGCAGTCTGCAGGTGTGCATATCTTAGCTCGCACATGCTAACACAAATTAGCTTTCATAGGGTCTTTGAGTGCAGGAATTTTAACGACATTCTTTTTATTCTGCTTTTAAAAGCCACACATTCACATTCTGAACTGTATCAGAATGTTGAAACAGTTTGTTTAATTGGATTAATTATGTGGTTGGCTTCTTCACTGATGAGTTCATGCTTTTTCTTCAGTGTTAACGGTGATAAGAAATACTAAATAGAACCAACTACAAAACAACTGTAGTGTAAAATACATTCTCCCTAGAAGGATAGCCAGCCCGTGTGCTGTTTACCCTCAGCACTAAATGTCATGGGAAAGTCGAAACGACAACAGCCCAAAATGGAACAAGGACCCTTTGGCGGGGACCATGACAGTGTCAGAGTAATAGGTTCCCCAGAAAGAAGAAGAGGAGGAGGAAGGGGGCAAAAACCACTAAAAGCTGAATTAGCATTCCTGTCCGTCATGCCCAGAGAAAGAGATACACAAACTCTGCCGCTGCACCACGGCCGGCTGTTTAATATAGCTTTTTATTTGTGCTTGGTATCCAGACCGTATCTGCACACTGACACCAGAGCTGTAGAGAGAGAGCAGGGATGGGAGGTAGGACAGAGAGAGAGAGAGAGAGAGAGAGAGAGAGATCAATGATGGACAGAAAGGATTGGAGAAAGGGAGGAGAAAAATAAATGGTGGAAAATGGATATGCTTGAACGTATGGGAGGAGAATAGTCTGAGTAAAGTAGTGTAGAGGAGAGAAAAGTAGCATCGAGGAGAGTAGAAGAGAGGAAAGCAGAGTACAGTAGAGGAGAGGAAAGTAGAGGAGAGTAGAAGAGAGGAAAACAGAGTACAGTAGAGGAGAGGAAAGTAGAGTAGAGGAGAGTAGAGTAGAAGAGAGGAAAGCAGAGTACAGTAGAGGAGATGAAAGTAGAGTAGAGGAGAAGCGAGACGAGGCGAGGAGAGAAGAGTACGTCTCTAAATCTGGGGCCAGATTATTTTCAAGATCCTTTTTCCTGATCTTCGAGGCAGATTTGGTAAAGATTTGAAGTTGGGCAGATCTGCAGGGCCAGACGCGCAGTACAGTCGGAAATCATAATCATTATGCGAGGGCGTGTGTGAAAGAAATCCCATCTTTCTTGGTACAAGCCATCGGCATGGTCCAGATTCTAACAAACATATTCTCATTTTAAAGCAAATTGCGATGGGGACATAGATAATGACGCTAAACCTCTCCTCTCCCCTCAAGTGAGACAGGTAAGAGGAAACATCATAGAAAGACTAAAGAGATTATGCTTGTCCAGATATACTCAATTGCACCGATGCAAGTGTCGGGCCAGTCAAATCTACCAATTTGACGGGCCCAACACTTGCATCGGTGTAATTGAGTTCATGTCGGTCTGTGTGTTCCTACACGCTCGCCCACTTCTTAGCCGCACATATATAACGCGATATGTGAGAAATGCAAACTACATGCAGTTGACTGACAGTTAATAATTGACTTTCCACACATTGTAGATTGCTTTTTTCTCACCCACACAACCCCACCCCCCTCCCCTCCCCCCCCCGCCCCGCCCCGCCCCGTCTCCCATTTAAGAACATGTGACTCCTAACCAGTCCAGACGTGTTTCTCATCTGCCAAGCAGAGGGAGAAAACAAAAGCAAATTATAGATACACAATTATAAAAAAAAATGAACTGCATAAATTTCGCATTTAGTTTTTTTATTCTAAGGACACTTTCATCATGCTTTTGCCGCTTCCTTTCAGCAAACTAAACTTCATCAGACAAATACCACATGGTCGACCAGGCCGTGTGCCCGTCGAAAGATATATTCAGAGGGAAAAACTAATTACTTTCTAGTGGCGGACAACCGTAGAGAGAGAGCGACAACAAGAGCGTCTTGCGCTCATGTTTTTGTTTAACAATTGTTTTCGGCGTTCTTCGCAAATACGAACAGTAGACGAATCACAGTGGTGAGATTGCCTTGTCACCATGGCGCGCTGTAAAGGCAAAGACACGGCGCTATGGGAGCGTTCGGACCCAATGAGTTCCTCCGGTTTATTCGCCATGTACTTGTCACACAGCGGGTCTGTTGGTTTGATGATCATCGGTTGACTTCACATCGAAGCCGCCTCTTCTGCGAATATCTCTAAATTCGACATCGTTGCGCAACCATCAAAGTGCAGTCGTCAGTTGGACGTGCGCCCCTTGATGTTTTAAGCTCATATGTTGAGTGTAGACCGCACTCTGTATTGTGAGATGTAACATACACATTTTTTGCCAATTTTATCTTTCCGATTCCAGTTCTTTACTCTGTCCATGCAGCACTTTGTACTTCTTTGCCTCAGCCTCTTTTGTAAGTTGCTTTGGATAAAAGCATCTGCTAAATGGTTGTCCTTTTTGGGGGGTTTTACGTGGGAAGGTTTCCGTCCTAACTTATAACGAACCAAATTGTAGTTTTACTTGGGAAGGGTTTGTTATAGTCTGGAAGCCCGGCTAAATGAAGCCCTGGGCGCGTTTTAAACCTTTCAACATCTCCAGCAGCCCTGTATCCATAAAATGTGTTAAGTGTGTTGCTTTAAACAGCTTTCTTCAGACGACAGAGAGAAAGAAATGTTCCGTATGAAGGAAGAACAGTACAGTAATAATAATTGGGATTGGAAATTATATGCAAATATTTTCTTTGGAACAAGAAACATCTCAGAAATGTCCGCAAAGCAATTTTGGAGGGGAAAAAAACCCTCATGAGAAAGGAAGAGTGAGAAGAATGTCTCTAACCAGGAGAATACACATGGGGGAGAGAAAGAGAGGGAGAGAGGAAAGTGGGTTGGGGTGGGGGAAATGCTGACCAATTCCCACGGTGGGTCTCTGAAACTGGGTCTCTATCCTACAGAACCACAACATACATACTCTCTCTCTGTCTGTCTGTGACACTCATTCCTTGCTCTTCTTCCACCTTTATTCTTTATCCTACAGTCTGACTCCATGACCACCACATTTTCTCTCTCTCTCTCCCCCCCCCCCCCCCCCCCCCCTTCATTCGAGGTGTTGGCTGCAACATCAGCACACAGCTGTGTCCTATAAAGGCCGCTAGCCATTGTGTCTGTTCTGGTGTCCTGCTAGGAGCCACCGGCGGCTATATAACTGAAGATATATCTTTAGAGCAAAGACGTTGTTAAGCACAGCATATGGAGCTCAATAGCAATAGTTTGACATCTTCAAGTTATTTACCCTTTCAAAAGTCGTTCCCAAGTTCTCAAAGCATGGAATAGGAAATGGTACCTCTCTCGCTCTGTCTCTCTCTTTAGACAACCCCTATCATGTTTTCTTTCTGTAGCGAGCTCAAAACCATAAGCTATTTAGGATCATAAAACGTAAGTTATGTTTTAGGATCAGACAGAGGCGTTGTGTTTTGGGCAGACCACTCATAAGAGAGACAGGGGGGTTGGAACAGACAGCAGGTCTATTGTTTTTATGATCATCCATCGACTCTTATTCTTCAAGAAATATATTGACATATTTTTTCTGCTCTCACAGGAGCATAAAAAGCTATTTGCCGCCGGTCTAATGGCAGCCTGACACAGCACCTCCTGTTATTCCTTGTATAATCAGTTTTTATTATGTTCTACCATTTAGGTGTTGATTTGTTTGGTTAATTAACATGGCGACTTACCAACTAACTATAAGGGAAGACGAGAGGAGAGGAAATGAGAGTGAGTGAGTGAGTGAGTGAGTGAGTGAGTGAGTGAGTGAGAGAGAAAGAGAGAGAGAAAAATGGGCAGACATGATCAGAGGAAATCATATAGAGAGTATCCAAGGCAGAACGGCAATTTCCTAAAACAGCCAACGATAAAAAATGGCCATGATTAAAAGATTAAAATTTTTGCATGTTTTATTACATCTGGTAAATCCTGAATTGCTTGTGTTAATAGGATCTCTTTGACCTTTGAAAATGGCATCGTTTTCTGCAGACTGTGTCCTCTGTTAATGATATGCAAATGATTTCCTTGGGCACTGCCACTTTATTGGTGGCAGAGGGACCAATACTGCAGATGTGCTGTGTATACATTGGTCAGTTTTGCAGCCTATGGGAATCATATAGATAGAGATTGTGTCTTTTCTAGTTTTATCTATGTCCCCTCACTATTTTGAGTTAGAGGTGGTGAACTTTGGGGTTAAGAATTCTCAAAAATTCCATCTTGATTCTATAAACGTATGTGAAAACAGCAATCAAAACATTCCATTGTTTCCTCGCATGAGTTTGTGTGTATGCCGGTCTGTGTTTGTAAATGTGTGTATGTGTGTGTGTGTTGGCTGAGTACTGACTAAGGTTACTGAGAAAGTCCTTTTGATGGTATCATACTTTGTTGAACACTGCGGAAAGGCATGTGTACCGTGAGTTTTACACAAGTGTGCTAGTTTTATAGCATTCTAGCACCCTATTCATTAACACACAGGATAGAAACACACACACACACACACACACACACACATACACTACACAACACTGTGGCATTGTGGGAGTGTGAATGGTGCTTGTCAGGCCTTCATCACCTGATGTTGATCCAAATGCTCACACACACACACACACACACACACACACACACACACACACACACACACACACACACACACACACACACACACACACAAAGACACAACCCACACACACATAAAGACACACATAAACACACACACACACACACACACACACACACACACACACACAGCCGGAGCAGCTTGGCCAGCCTAGCGTGCATGAAAACTATTGCATGAAAACCAACCCAGTAAACACTTGTTATAATAGCCAGGCATCTGCTCCACTCACAGTGACAGAATATGGACCCTGCAATCTCCCTGCATCTCCCCACCTCCTCCTCATTCTCCCTATGTTCTTTGTGATGGCTGAGTGGTGCCCGCCAATGAGACACAACACAATGTGGTGTTTTAACTGCCAACACCAAAGAGAGCATGGAAATATTGATTGTTGTTTGTTCCACAGCATTGGCAGAATACCTTACGGTGTAAATTTGTGTAAACACGGCGAGATGTGAAGGTAAGAGATCTTTTATTGATGGTAAGTCTCGTGGAATGTGAATCGCATTGATGAGGATATGCTGTTAGTAGGAAATTTCTTCTGCCATCTAGCTCGTGTCTCTATCTCAAAGTCAACATCAACCTAGGGCAAATTTGGTAATATCTACATAAAAGAGCTGGAGTTTTGCCCCATCTGATATGCAGAGTAACCTAATGGCAATAACCTTCAAGCTAATCGACTATTTGTGGTGCATCGGAAGGAAATGAGGCATAGAATGTGTCTGGGGGAGAGGTAACCTCAAAATGGCCACCATTTTGAGTTTTTCATGGAACGTCAGGGCAGGGGCAGGGCAATCCAAATGTACGACATTTCCTCCTCCGGTTTTAATCCTAGTTTATTAAACACAACGCATGCAGATAGCTGGCTCATACGTGCAAAGGTTTTTGAAACCGCACTCTAAACCACCTGAATAAAAAAACAACATGCAGTATGAACTACAACACCCCCCCCCCCCCCCTTCCCGCAAAGGAAAACACCACCACCTCTCCATTCATCATCGACAGGCGTGTAGGGGACATTACTTATCTTTGGCAGCACAGCCACGACGGGCTAGAATGATGTTTAAACTGTGTATGTTGACGCTGGGGCAATGTGTCACATGGTGTCGAGCGTTATGGATGATGCATGCTTCCGTTTGTGTGGCGGCTTTGCGAAACGCATTTTCCCCTTAAGACAAGTATAGCACACACTCTTTTATTGATTTATTTTCCATTCTTTACCTTGATTATAGGCTCCTCCCCCCCCCCCCCCCCCCCGATACATCTCCAAGGTGAACGCTTCTTGCGAACACGCTGTCTACTTTATAATCGCGGACACCAAAGAAGAAACTGTTAACGTTTTTTTCCTGCGTTGGTTTGAAATGATTGACTGGTTCTCTATTACCGATGGACTAATGTGTGCCATAATCAAATAAACCCCCCAGCCTTCGGGCTTCAAATGGACTGGTGACCTTGTCCCCTGCATCGTCATGGATATGCTCAAACTAATAAACAGCATTTCTTTTTCTAAGAGGGGACCATTAAATGTCTTGTCCTGACACGTTATGAATCACAATTTTACAACCATCCCCCTCCCTACCTTTTAACTATTCTTTTATCACTGAACAGCCTGTGGCGTGTTGCCGCCATCGCCAGATCTATTAGTTTAACCGAAGGGGCTTCATCAATCTCCCAAGCTGATCCAAATGGAATTCACATGGATGTCGGCCAGCAAAATAAAGAGAAAAATGGAACTGAGAGACAGAGGAATAAAAGTAAGAGAGAGAGAGAGAGAGAGAGAGAGAGAGAGAGAGAGAGAGAGAGAGAGAGAGAGAGAGAGAGAGAGAGAGAGAGAGAGAGAGAGAGAGAGAGAGAGAGATTACAAATGCTCACGTTAAGGTCATCAGATCAGGTGATGCTCATCAAGTTGTCTCTCTCTCTCTCTCTCTCTCTCTCTCTCTCGCTCACTCTCTCTCTTTCTTCAACCCCCTAACCCAAACCTGGAGGAGGAAGGCTAATATTTACTGATGGTTATTTTTTAAAAGGTATTAAACTACAAGCTATTAAAGCGCTGCATTTACGCTCTCTGGTTTTATCTGACGGGGGGTGTACTGCCACAAACCACAGAACACTGGAGGCACGTGACCCTGAAGGAGTAGCACAATGGCGCTCTCTCTGGACAAAATGAGCACTACACTTAGATAGATAAAACATGTAAAGGATATGGATAAGAACTACAATGGACTTGAGACATAATGATGGGAAATGTATATATTATTCAAGTGTATTACCTGTTGTTTGTCTATAGACATGCAGAGCGACAGACATATAAACAAATGACGAATTAAATAATGGACAAACTAACACAGACAAACAAAGAATTCCAGACTGACACAGAAGGACATATAGACAGACAGACAGACAGGCCCTACCGTTCGGCTTCCAGGCGCATCTCCTCGCGCTTTTGCCGTCTCAGCTCCCTGCGCCGCTCAAAGTCCATGTCCTCCATGCTTTAAGCCCTGCAGGGGACGACAGAAGAGCGTGTTTGTTGACACGCGTACAGGAAGTGACCATGCAGAGCGGGTCAATTCGTCTCCTTCTGCCCTGGAATGTCCTTTGAGAGGATGGGCTTTTGAAAACCATTCAACAGAGAGAGCCATGTTCGTTGTACATGTTGACATATGTTTTTGTGTTTTAATGTGTTCCATAACATCATAATTACATGCCCATCATTGCTTCCATCACAAATCCCAAATTTGCAGCTAGCCCAGAAACAAGTGACAATGTGACCTCTTTCTGTGTCTCAACTGTCTGAAAAGAAAACCCACTATTGCTCTTTTTCTTTGTCACTATGGCTGTGAAAGCACAATGGGGAAAGAGTGCAAAAAAAAACCCAGTGGTGAATATTAGAGAATGAGTCAGGAGAAGCTAACACACAGGAAGTTGAACTGAATCCGCCCAATGAGAAGTCTCACACACCCACACACACAAAAAACTGAAATACTCTAAATATGCATAAGCTAACGCTCCAGAGAGCGCTCCAGAGTCAAGTCAGACCACCCAGTCACTGCGGCGCTTCCTGTCATTTGTCTATCTCAGCCCTAAAACGACCAACACCTAAATGGGGAAAAAGACACTCTGAGCTAATGCTAATGCCTACACTAATGTCGCTTTTAAAGAGAACCTCGAAATGACGGAGTATGCTCTTTTTCAAAATGGATCTGTTGAGAAGTCACAGTCTACGCTAGAATTAAGGCAGCCTTTTGTAGAGTACGATACTTACTTTCGTTGTATTGATGTAACTTTATCGCAATATAAGTAGAATTATACGAGCAAGGGGAAAGTTAGCTGTTTTCTTAAGTGTATCGTAGATCTTCAGTTAGCACTCTAACACCATAAAGGTTTGTCACAATTACTTTCCTCCGCTTCCTAACGGGACAACCTCATTTTCCCACAGTCTGGCCTCCGAGGGCTGAAGAGATATGATGCTCCCCTTCCTCCATCCCCCACCCACACTCCCCTTCCTGCTAGTTATTCCTCTCTCCGTCACACCCTCTTTCCCTGCCACACGCTCCTTCCTTCTTTCCATTATATCTACAGCCCTTACCTCTCGCTTTCCCTTCAGCCTCTCACTCCCTGTCCCTTATCTACAGGCTCTTTCCCTCTTTCTTTCTCCCCTCTCTTTTCTCTCCCTTCGCTTCAGTCTGTTTCTCTCTCTCCTTTCCCTTGAGTCTCTCTCTCTCTTTCTCTCTATTATCTCGCTTTCTCTCCCATCCTTTCAATTTATCTCTTATCTCTCTCTTTCTCTTTCCCATCCCATCCATTCACTCTCTCCCTCTTTCTCTACCTTTTCTCCTTCTGTCTCAACCTTGACTCCCTCAGTCTCATTCTCCCTCCCTATGCTCCCACTCTCTCTCTTCCCTCCGGTCCCCCCCCCCCCCCCCCCCCCCTCTCTATCTCTCCCCTTCACTGCCTCTCTATCGATCTCTGCAGGTTGTTTACAGTGCGGAGGTCAGGTCTGGGCTAAACAATGTGTACTAGCTCTACGGCTCTCTGGAGAGGCACAGAGCTCTTCCACCAGGCCTGCTGAAATAGATAAATGTGCACGGTGCATCACCAGCTAACAGGCTAAGAGTTAGCACTCCCTACCTGGTCCGTATTGGTTGAGGATAAATATAGAGCATACACACAGCTTACCACTTTAGAAGAGGAGAATTATAGAGTTATCACCAGGCTAACATCCAATATATTTATAGACTATGATATGCCCTTTGGACTCCTTATATTCTGTATATCGTCTTCTTAATAGGCTTAATAGAACTACCACTGCATTGTTCCTGTTTCTTCTCGCCCAATTCCCCAAACAGAAAAAGAACTGCTTAATTATAAAGACAGTAGAATGGGAATCTGAATGACTTCCTAAAGTTTACAAAAGTATTACAACTTTTAAGTAGGCTAGGTTTGCACCAGGAGATGTAATTATTACAAATAAGAAGTGTTACTAATGAAAATGATGAAATATATTGCAATTATATGACATTATTGTAATTTATTTTGTTCCAAAAGATGTAAACATTTTGTTTAAATAAGGGTTAGTTGTTAATGTTAGGGTTACTATTACTAATACAAGGGTTAATGTATTTTGGGATCAAAACAATTTACACATTGTTGTTTTTTTAAGCTGAAACCATCTTTGACGTATAGTTTGTGTGAAGAATCAAAAAATACATCTTCACAAAAGTGTTAAGAGGAAAAAAGGTAAATGCAGCCCTGTGCCATCTCTGCTATCAAAGTGATTTGAGGGCAGAAATATTCAGAGCCCTGCAATAATCCCCTTCTCTATGTGTAGAAGCACAGTGTGTGTGAGTTGCTTTCAGTGTAGGAAGAGAAAATAAAATTAGCAGTTGGGACGCAGGCAATTCACACAGCTGTAATTAAGATGAAATGAGAGCAAAAACGAAAACCCGAATCGGCCTGAAAACATTGCACATTTTTAATCACATATCATCCGGAGGCTTTGTCGCCATGGGAGACACAGTTAACACGATTGTAATTCGCGTAATATTTTTTAACAGTAATAATGTAGTCCTTACGATGTGGTACATTACACTGTGGTCATTAACATTTGCTTCTTAAAACTTGCTTTGGATCACACGCGTATACTGTAAATATCGTACAAATTAAAAACAAGGGAGAGCAGGGGGAACATTTTGCATTCCACACAAATAACCACGTTGCGATGACATAGTAACGACTGCCAAAAGCTGGACATGATGCTTTGCAATGAAACCTCTTCTCAACTCTTCCCTCCCGGGGGTTAGGAGGTGTTATGGGGGACGTTATGAGGGTGAGGGGGTTAATGATAGAATGAATGCAGCGCAGTCACATTCTCTTGCCTCTGCATGGGGTAAGCATAGCGGGGGAATGGGGGGCCTGTACTTTCCCGTGGGGAGGGAGGGGGAGAGAGAGAAAGAGTGAGCGAGTGAAAGAGTGTGAGAGAGAGAGAGAGAAGAGAGAGAGTGTTTCTTCAGCGACATGTTAACTTTTGTATATACTACTATGGCTGTAGGGGACCACCCGCACTGAGCTCACACACACACACACACACACACATCGATAATGCATGTGCCTATGTATGTGTGTGTGCAATTATGTACGTGTCTGTTTATGTGTGAGAAAAACAGATAGCGGAGAGAGAGAGAGGGAGAGCGAGCGCGAGAGACATACTATTGTAAAAAACGAATATTCAGGGGTGAAATCCAAAACCATGTCACTAGTCTAAAAAATAAATTTCCCGGTTCAACTCCGGCCCAGCGTGTGTGGAGAAGTTCAATCCAACAGCGTTCCTTCAACTTCACTCTGTGGAAAATACACATCCATCCTGTTGTTTTCTCCCTCTGCTTTCTCTCCTTGCTCTCCTACTCTCAAATTCATACACTTTCACTCTCCCGTTCTCTCCCTTTCCATCTCTCTCTACTGACCCCCCCCCCCCCCCCCCCCCCCCCCATTTCTCTGTCTGGCCCCAGAGTTCCACAATAGCAATAATGACACATTTAACAGTCAAATTACTACCTGTCGAGACTGCCAGACTCTGGCACTGGAGCCTGTGTCTGGGTTGCCAGCCCTTTGGAGCAACTTTTAAAAAGCTATACAGCAAAAAAAATAACAACTGTCACCGAAAACTCTCCTTTCTATTTCACCACCACGAAGTAATGTCCTTATCTTTTTTAAGTCCGTCTATTTACTGAACCTCTCTCTCTCTCTCTCTCTCTCTCTCTCTCTCAGGCCTAGAATGGAGTCGAGCTAGCTAGAAACAAAGCTTAAGTAGGCCTATAAGTACGGCTAACTATTTAAGGGGGGCTTTGAAAAAATTAAATAAATTAAAGACCTTTAAAAAAAAGAAGTTAGCATAGGTTAGCGTGGTAGCAGCGGTGATACTCCGGAGTGACTTTGCAGTTGTCTGCCTCTTTGGACAAACACATTCATCTCCACAATATGCGCTTGGAGATATGCGAGGAATGCTCCTATTCAACCTCTGATGTTGGGAGACTTGGAGACTTGAAAGTAGACACTCCAAATGACTCATTCACAGGCGATTCAAAAAAACTATTTTTTTCCACTCTAATCTTTTGAGTGCTGGGGATTTGTTTTAGTTGTGGATAAGAATACTATTAATGAGAAAAAAAGAAGAAAAAAAAGAACAATGTTTATATATATATATATATATATATATATAAGTTTATTTTAAGGGACTTTAAGGCAAATGGTCTTATTCTCTGAGAACCTTTGGGCTTAGGACCACATGTTATGCAATCATTTTGCAGATTCGGTTATCTTTGATAAACACTGTGGAGTACTTTGCAAGTCAATGCGAGAGAGAAAGTCTGGGACCCAAAATTAGACATTGTTGAAATCAGGGAAATGGGCTGGAACATTCACAACACAGCGGTGCTGCCGTAGTTAGGATCCAAAATGGTGGGCGGAGAAATATTTAAAGCCTATTTCCTAGCTGGTTATCTTTATTTGCAGCTAGCTAGCTTTGCTAAGTTTTCCTAAATGTCGTACTCCAAACATAACCAGCCAACGAACGGAATGAACGTTCAAAGTGTGGACAACATCTTCTCTGACTTAATTTATTCGACAACATTTCACCTTAGTAGTAGACAGTGATAGACCATGGCCTAATAACATGACCCCAACAGAAAGATATGACCCACTTGTTGTTGTCCTTGTCATTGTTTGAATAGGGACAAAAGCAGAACGAACACGAAGACAACAGTTAGCAGAAGGCTAGCCACACCCAGGTGTGCTAGGGGTTATGCTAAACATAAACAGTGATCAAGCATTTCCTGTTGCTGTTGAGGGGAAGTCTAAAATCCCCATCTTGGTTTTATTCATGACTATTTGACTATTTCTGTCATTTAACAAAGCGACTTACAGTGAATACAAAGATAGGAAATTTATGAGCAGGTAAGGGTTACACAGTGGATACAGAGACAGGTCATTAACGAGCAGGTGTTAGACAATGAATACAGAGACAGGTAATTAAGGAGCAGGTAGGGGTTAGACAGTGAATACAGAGCAGGTCATTAAGGAGCCGATTGGGGTAAAACCGTGAATACAGCGACAAGTGATTAAGGAGCAGTTAGGGATTGGACAGCCATTACAGAGGTAGGTCATTAAAGAGCAGTTAGGGGCTAGACAGTGAATACACAGACATGTCATTAAGGAGCAGCTAGGGGTTAGACAGTGATCAAAACTAGATTGATATTTTCTTCTTTTGTCATTCCAATGTTGGAATGTATCTGAATATTAATAGTGGGTTTTGTTTTGATATTTAAGTCCAAGGCTAGGTGGGTTTACGTAAATGCCAAACCCAAAACTCCTCAGTCTCCCAGATTACCACCATATCTATCCACACACTTTAGAAAGCATTGATGACCCATTAACTGCAGGTCTTAAGGGTTTAAAGTTTAAAGGAGCGAGGAACATGAAAGCAAACACGGTCACAGTACAGAGACTCCTGCTGCCCCCCTGGCCGGCACCCTGGCATGGCTTTTATTCTCCTCCTCCTCAGCCTGGGAGGAGGGGGAGAGGTGGATGAGAGAGGGGGAGAGGTGGATATGAGAGAGAGAGAGAGAGAGAGAGAGAGAGAGAGAGAGAGAGAGAACTAGAAGGTAATGGAGGAGTAACAAAGAAAGGAGAAGGAGATCATCGGGGAGAGAATGTATATGGTTCTTTCTTCTATATCCTATTTATTTGTATTCTTCTGTATTTATTTAGTTATTTTTAACATTGGTCACTCACTATATGTACATATTCTTGGCATGTTTTTGTCATACCATTTTGCCTGTACCCAGGGCTTCACTGAAATGGAGTCCTGCGACTCAATTGAGCTTCTCTGTATATTTAAGGTTTATGTTGGTTTAGGAGCAGAACATAAAAGGAAAAGGAGGATGAACAAGGAACGAATGCAAGAAAGGTAGGGAGAAGAAGGAGAAGAGGAAAGCAAGTAGAGAGGAATATAAAGACAATTAGAAACAATGATGAAATTATGAAACAGAGAGAGAGAGAAAGGACGTGGAAGAGCGTGATAAAATGCAAGATGGCGAATGTTGAAAGAAAAAAAGGGCAGATTCCAAAACTGTAGAAGATCCTAATCCTGCCAGTTTCTCCCTCAATCTACAGAACACCTGTGTGCTGGGGGTTGCCATGGAAACACAGGTGTGCTGTGCGGGCCTGGTCAGGTGTACCCAAGTATTCATAATATGTAGGTATGTGAGCGATACAAGCCTTCAACCCAGCCATAGATGTAAACAATAGTATCCAGCCTGCATGTCTTGTACACCCAAACATTCACCATTCATTTTTGTTTAACGAACACTATCGTATCACGACGACCAATCATGTATCATTTAGTCGAGTCAATTACCAAAACTAACTTCTCCTAATTGTATCTGTACCTAATCTGTGCATAATATGTACATATTTGTAGTCAAACATTTTCATAATAGAGATTGCCAACTTAGTTTGACATAAATGGGTAATCCCTTCTGCTATTAGTTTGGTGCAAGGGTAATATGCATTCAATTTCACTGAAACAATTAAATATCAATTAGCAATCTGCATCTGCAATTAGGAATATGAGTAATATAAAGTTCACGGGCCCTTCTGCACAGATGACAAATAGTATAGCTTTAATGATAACCGTGTATGTAAATGTGCCTGTGTGTGTGTGTATGCGTGCGGGCGTGTGTGTGTGCATGTTATGTGGGTGTGTGTGTGTAAGTGTACATTTATGTGTTCATGTGTACATGAGTGAGTGCATGTGCGTTTGCTTTGCATGTGTATGTATGAGAACATGTGCGCGCATGTGTGTGTGTGTGTCTGTGCATGCATAAGTTATATGTGAGTGTGTGTATACACTCAAATGTGTGTGCATGCACTAACCCCCCACTCTCTCTCTCTCTCTCTCTCTCAAGCAACTGCTGACTACTTGTCAGTGTTGTTTTTGTGTGAGTAGGTGTGTGCGTGGTGTTTGAGTGTGAATAAGTGCATGTATGTGTGTATGCTCGGTAAAAGCACATGCATCCTGTCTGCATTAGCATGTAAATACAGTTGAGAGGAATCCTTTGCAGGGTGCCACTGATTCACCCCGGCACGGCGTAGAGAATGGGGCCCCGAGATGAGATGGCAGCGAGGAGAGTCTGAACGCATCGCAGCTCGCTACAATCTCAAAGCCATCTGCTGCTCTGTTAGAGCAAAAATATGAAAAAATATGTCGCTCCACAACAAATTCATTTTACTCGCAAAAAAGTGTGGCTTCAGCACAAATAAGGCAGCTGAAGAAAATGTATTCAGCAAACTCGGGCGCTGACGTTATTCATAGAGCGACATTTTGAGAAGTGATCTGGTGATGATGTGGTAGAATGGAACGGCAGAATGGTGAGGCGGGGGGGGGGGGGGGGGGGGGGGTACATGACGAGAGATTTTGAGGCAGAGTCCTTGAGTTGCCTCAGAAGCATTCAGAAGCATTCAGAAGCATATTTTGCGAAGACACCGCAAGACGTCCGCGATCTCACATGTGACGATCTCGCCTCCAATCATTCTGGATATCTGTGCTCTGTTGGCTTTGGCTGCTACATTGAAAAGAGGGGAGAAGAAGGAGGACAAGGAGGAAATCTGCTAGTTGGGGGTGTGTGTGGGGGGGGGGGGGGGGGGGGGGGGGGGGGGAACACCACATAAGTGGTTAACATTTTTTATAAAAAAAGAGGGTTAAAGATGTTACATTTCTACTTGGTTGAAAGGGAAAATAATTACATGACTGCCGCATTCCCAGACAATTCCATAACACCTCAATGTGCCACTTGAATCACACACGCACTTGCACCCAAACACCCAAACACACACACACACGCACACACACATACACAAACCCTCATAAAGCCACACATCGATTTTACTCAGTGATCGAGTAAGGTCGTCTGGTACTCTTAACTTGCGAGCAATTGCAAGAATAATCGACTTAAGTGTATACAGTGTATGTTTCTATATGGCAGTATTGATATTTAGTGTAAAGTAAAGTAAATTGAAAAGTAGATTAATCATGTGATTAATGATTTCATTACCAGATCCAGTCCATATTGTTCTCAAGACTGTTCGACCCACCAGGAAACAATTATGCACACGAAAAACAACTAAAAGACAAAGATTTAATACTGGTCTTGAAATAACAGTAATTTATACGGTGCATTGCATTCACCACTGTGCTCCCTTCCTCATCCCTTGTTGCATTTTTCTAACCTCAGTATGCAAACCCAGCTAAAGTAGTTTGAGTACATACTACAATCTCGAGTGTATTTAGTGTGTGACTCATTGTGCTGTTTTCTTTGTATTTTGATTTGTGGATTTCTTTCCATTTCAATGCAGTGCCTCACATTCAATACCGCTTTGCCCATGTGACAATAGCTTAACCCTCACACTATACATCCTTGAACACAATGTACCTGAAACACAAACTGCACTTTAATATGCAGTGATTGAGTGCAGTGTGTGTGTGTGTGTGTGTGTGTGTGTGTGTGTGTGTGTGTGTGTGTGTGTGTGTGGTTGTGTGTGTGTGTGTGTGTGTGTGTGTGTTCGGTACGTGTGTTACAATGCCATTCACTCGACTCGCACAAAAGTTGCTACCAAATAACAAATGACAAAACACAGCGTGCTACTCAAGCGTATTATTGCCCTGAGCCAAATACCTTACAATAGCCCCAACCTTTAAGAAGTGTTTGAAAGTACACACACTCTAAACTACAAACTTACTTCAATCCAGATAGCTGGCCAAAAAAAAAAAAAAAAAGGCTTTCCCAAATCGAAACACTCACAGTATAACCAACATACTGAGTTAACCGCAAAAATGTAAGAGGACTCGTAGTCCAAAATAGTGTGTAAGAAACAACATCTTCCTTTATAGATTTCGGTTTTAACAGGGCCACTTAAGTTGAAAGTCTAAGTCATTCTAGCCGCCTGCTAATAAATGATCCTTTAAAGAGGCAGATTAATTCGTATAGGAACACAGGTCAAGATGACCTGTAATCTCCCTTTATTTTTTAAGAGACACGTTGATCTTTCATTGAGAAGGATATCATCTGGACAAAGACGTGTGCATTTTGAGACACTGAACCAGCCCAGCAAATCAGGAGTGTATCAGAGGGGCCGTCAAATGACCAAAGTAACAAATCCCACACACGAAAAAAGAAAAAGAAAAAAGAAAAAAAAAAGGGGATGTTTGTACGGCATCAAAAAGCTGCTCCTGCACACTGGCTCTTCTCTACATGACCAAATATGGAGGGAAAAAATGCTGCCTTTTCCCGTAACCAAACTTGGGAAAAAGGGGGGGAAAAAGAGAGGACTTTTGTGTGCGTGCGGCGTGCACAGCGAGATAGAGCTCTCACCCTCACAACAGTGGCCACAGAGCTGGCTGCGCTCCAACACAGCATGACGGATGGTGATGCTAGACCTGCTGTGACATCTCTGGGAAAACGGTGGCGGGTACGTGCACATACACACACACACACACACACACACACGCACACCAATGCACGCACAGACGCACAAACACACACTCTTGCACAAACACAGATGAGCACACAAGCATAGACACTTGCATGTATATACACACACACACACACACACACAAAAGCTCACGCACACACACTTATGCACAGACACACACCACTCTGGAGTCATGAATGGGAAGTGTGCAGATCTAAGCTGACATATTCAGTTTTAGACACACACACACACACTAAACCTTCACTTTCACATATGAGTGCTGGTCTCAGCAGTGCATTTTCAGCCCCCCCCCCCCCCCATCCCCACCAATAGAACATTCCAGTGAGTGAAAAAAGCCATGATGTAAAAAGAAAAAATATATAAAAAGGCCACAGCTCTCTGCTTAAGTTAGAAACTGTTTGTTTATCTGGTCTTCCCTGACTGTATGGAGGGGCTCTGACATTTGAAGTGAAACTACAGCAGTGACGAGAAAGAAAAGTCCCAGTCTGTGGGTATTTCTTTAACGAGTAACCATAACGACAATCGTACAATCATATATTTTTCTTTCTACAGGTCAGGAGTCACCAACGATAAGGGGAGGGGGGGGGGGGGGAGACAAAAAATGGTGGCTGCTAAACAAAGAATAAAGGATTAATGAAACCAATGTGTTTTTATTACTTTAGTACTGCTAAATCCCCCCAGACATAAGTAAAATGGTATGTTCTCCTAGCCAACGTTCAAAGACAAAAGTAAAGAAATTTAAACTAATCTGGGAAAGCAATGTGCTTGCTCCTAACTGATTGGAAGTGTTAAACAGAATAATAAACCCCAACCCAAGAACAAAGCGCTAAATATGAAATTGGCGACTTGTTTGCTCAAGCTCCAAGCAGATTTAGCTTTCAACGCCTTGGCTCTATTATGCAATCCCCCTCCCCCCCCCCCTTACAATAATACATCAAACACTCAAGCACAGATATCCCATAATGTATTTGAATGCCAATGAATATACCCCCCTCTGCTCTTAACATGTAATATTAACGGCATGTTTTGCAATTTCACACGGGGAACTATACTCCAAAAAATCCAGGGCGATATGATAATGATCAAATGCATAACAGAGTGTAGATAATAGCATTTGCAGCTAATTCTGTTGAACAGGCCTCTTCTAGTTTGTTGGAGGGTACACAAGTGACCATCTCTAATGGCTATCAAGCAATGCATAAATAATGAATGAAAGACAGGTGCTGAACTGTAGAAGAACAGCAGCTAACTACACTGTAAACTACAGAGCCAGCTCAACAAGTAATTGTATACACTATAGCTTATTGAAATAAATTGGAGAGAGAGACACCCAAGCGGGCTAGGATAATCATGGGACTAAAAAATGAGTGTTATTTTCTTCATATAAATCAGTCAGTCTGCTTCATTTTGCCTTAGAACAAGATCACAAGCCTTCTGGAAAACTGACAATTAAACCCACAATTGAAACAAATTGGACAAATTCCACCTTGATGGCAAAGTTTGTTGTCTGTTTTGAAAACAAGCTGATACTTATGCTAACAAGCGACCAATGTTGAACAATTTAACAACATAACTTTGCTGGTTAAAGTGAGCACCAAATATTCTCCCAGGTCTACTTCCTGTCGTCCTCCTCCTCCTCCTCTTCCCACCATTTCCATGGGAAACAGCAGCCTCCTCTTGTTATAGTGACAGCTTGTCTTGACACCTGCCTTCAGTCATTGTAAATGAGGCCTGAACGGCCACTGTACCGCCTCATATCAATCTGCTCCTAGCGAGCGAGCTAGCGGGACCAGCAGTGAGTGGTGATGTATGGTGTGCTTTAGCTCGCGCAAACCGCCACTATATAGGATACGGCAGCCCCCTGTTAGCTACCAACCATAGTGCCCTAATGCTTATAGCTAACTGAAAAGGGTTTGTCGTGGAAGGGGACGTTTTTTAGTGTGTATGATTCACGGGCTGTTGCTAGTTAGTGGTGGGATGGCGTTTGGCAATTAAAACGTACTGTGCGTCGATGAGCGCACCTGGGGAAGTAATAGCTAAATAAGTTGAATCCGTAAACATATTGGATGAGAACAATATGAGAAGAGGCAGAATGGGGACAGAGAACCAAAAAGGCCCACTATGAAAAGAATGAGTGTGATCATCATCATAAGTACTATACAGAATGCTTTTTTTAATATAAGATACTGCTAGGCTACTGTGAAAGAAAATGTGCTTTGTCATTAAATAAACATTAAAGATGAAAATACACACTTGGAGATGCAATCAATAGTTTTTGATGGCATGGGGTTATTTAACAGCAAAACGACTTTGTTAGAGGAATGTAAATAAACTTAATTGGAAACCACATTTCAACATTTCAACATTAACCAACCTTGTTGTTCCAAACACCTTGGAGAATTCAATTGAGATTGTACCGCCTTTTAAAATCACCTTAAGTCACCTTTTAAACTTATAATATATAATATATATATATATATAATAATAAATAATCAAAAAGTAAATGCAAATATGGGAAACAAGACCCAGTGGTAGTATTTAGATATGAAACCAGAGGAGATGTGTGACACATATTCCCCCACATGGTGGTATAGGATGAACATCAGAACATCAAAAAAATATGTTGAATTACACAAGCCACACTGTGTGTGTGTGTGTGTGTGTGTGTGTGTGTGTGTGTGTGTGTGTGTGTGTGTGTGTGTGGTACTGCACTACACATAGATGGTAGAAAGAAATGGTAATAAGGGCAAAGAAAAGAAAATATTTTTTTTACATCAAGCCTTACATGGAAACATACATGCACAGAGAACACGCTGTGATGTCAAAACAAAATACAGCTACAGCTGAGGTTCTGGGAAAAGCAATGAATGACTTTATCTCTCTCTTTCTCCCTCTCTATCTGTGTATCCTTTGTCTCTTAATGAAGAACCTCAAGGAAACATTACACACCTCACCTTAATGGAATAAACTTTCACTTGTTCGAGCGGCTAAATAATAATCCACACTGCATTACTTTACATGAAATCACGAAGTCTAACAGAGGAATTCCACTTTTTTTAGAGGCTAGAGAATTTTCATGTGGTATTACGTGACAAGGGATCTTTCCAAATAAGGGGCCACATTCCTAAAGAGAGATAGCACTGATGAGATTAAGAGGGACAAAGCTGTGTGTGTGTGTGTGTGTGTGTGTGTGTGTGTGTAATTCTGCTTGTGCGGGCATGTGTGCGTGTGTGTGTGTATGTATGTGACTGTGTTTGTGTATGTGTTTGTGGGTGCCTATCTGGATCAGGGTGTGTGTGTGTGTGTGTGTGTGTGTGTGTGTGTGATTGTGGGTGCCTATCTGGATCAGTGTGTGTGTGTGTGTGTGTGTGTGTGTGTGTGTGTGTGTGTGTGTGTGTTTGTGGGGGCCTAAGTAGATCTGTGTGAATGTGTGTGTTTGTGGGGGCCTGAGTGGATCTGTGTGTGTGTGTGTGTGTGTGTGTGGATATGTGTGTGTGTGTGTGGCTTTATTACTCACAGAGGATGAGAGGAGGTGGAGAGATCTCTTGGAATGCGTGCTCACTGGTGCCCTGGGGGGTCATAGCAGTAATGTCAATCTTTTTCAAAACCAATGAATACATTAGAAATATCAGGATAAGTACACGTAATGCATTCAAGCCCTCGAGCACACTCCTACTAACAACGAAAGCGCTGTCTTGATTTTGGTCTAATAAGTGTGTCAGCCATCTTCGTTCTGCCCCTTCTCGTCGGGCATGTCATGGTTTATCTGCAGAGAGCCCGTTCAGAGGCACTTGTGCAAGCTTCAGACCTTCAACCACCAAGTGTCATTCGTGAAGGATGTTTCAGCAGCTCTTGAAAGGGATTTCAGTACCGCGGAAAAAAATTGGTTTCTGAAACAACCAATGCGGTTTGCTTTTGGACAAAGCAACGGAACTGTGGCTTTCCATCGATTAGCCTTGCTAAGTCAGGGACACCAAACTCTCATAATATGTGGACCCGACAAAAAACTCCCAAGAACGTTTAATCTGACAGTGGCTCAACCGTTTCCAACAATACATTCCAGCGAGAGATCTCCTTCCTGTTTCCATTGCATCCACAGGGAACGTACACACACACACATACACACACACACACACACACACACACACACACACACACACACACACACACACACACACACACACACACACACACGTGTGTGTGGGGATGGTTGTAAGCCCCACGGCAAAATAATGCTAATCTAACCAGTAGAGGTCAGATACCCATTCTCAAACTGTGCATAGTAAACATGCGTGTTTGGGTATGTGTTGTGTGTGTTTTTCTTGCTGTTGTTCATTCCCAACACATGAATGTCTAGAGGCCAGTTTGACGCCCCGTTCCCCCAAGGGCAACACACAGCTTAGAGAGAGAGAGAGACTACCGAGTCACCCCTGTGTTCTGTCTGCGCATCAGGAAGCCTCTGCATTATTCCTCTCGTTCTGCGGTTTGGAGACTTTGGAATCCACTGGCAGGAATTCCATGAAACCCTAGAGCACTGTGAGACATAACAAAAGCTCTCTCTCTCTCTCTCTCTCTCTCTCTCTCTCTCTCTCTCTCTCTCTCTCTCTCTCTCTCTCTCTCTCTCTCTCTCTCTCTCTCTCTCTCTCTCTCTCTCTCTCTCTCTCTCTCTCTCTCTCTCATCGCATCTGCTTTGGACAGTTTCAGGTCGCTTGCGGCTTTGCCCTAGTGGCTGTTCAGAGTATTTATTTAATTTTTCTTCAGTGGGCAAATTGCCTCATTTATTTTACCTCGAGCCATAAAGTCTCTTGACTACGCTAACGGTACTATGCTAGTCCCCTTCTCGTGACGCAGAGGATAGGGTAGCATAGCATAGCGCGGCGCCTATATTCTCATCGCCGTTGACTGCCACTGACGTGACATGACGCTCTGTGCTAAATTGAGGATGAAATTCAGCTTTCTAGGTTAATGGATGTGTGGTATTTAAGCCTCCTAATTCCCAAATTTATTAGAATAACATATATCGCAGACAGCCATGAAATTGTAAATAATTGAGTGGTGCTGAGGAAGCTTCTCCGTGAAAAAACCTTTTTGGTGCCGATGGCAAAACTGGAAATGAGATTTGGGGTGAGAGTTAAACGAGAATAGATCCAGACTGGGGCAGTAATGTGTCAATGCGGGACCACCCATCTCCCATCTCCTTTCCCCCGACACTCTCCCCTGCACCTGGCTCACCTCTGCTCTGGAGCACATGCACACGCAACACTCACATGCACACGCAACACTCACATGCACACACAACACTGGAGCACATGCCCACACAACACACATGCACACACAACACTCACATGCACACACAACACTGGAGCACATGCCCACACAACACACATGCACACACAACACTCACATGCACACATAACAGTCACATGGATGTACGTACCCACACAGTACACACTACCATGCAAACACATACACATAGCACACAGCATACACAGCACACACATATCCCATACACACACACACACACACACACACACACACAGACAGGTACACTCCCGTGGGCCACCTGTAGACACACACAATCCCAGCATAGCTGTACCCCCGGTACACACACATCCCATTCACTTGCACGTAAACACGCACACACATACAAGCATCTATTCAACCCCCCCCCCCCTCCCCCCCACGCCCTTAGACCTGTGTTTATGCGCAGAGCTTGACTGACTGGTATTTCATTTTGGTTCTGCATTTTTTTCCGCACACATACACAGCCACACACACACACGTACACACACATGTACACACATCCAGGGTTTATCTTGGCGTTGGTGTACCATTACTGGTCATTATGTTTAACCTGAACTAATAGGAGTCATTATCCAAGGTGGTCTCCCAGGTGGCTGTCACGAGACTTGAGTGGCACCCCAGGGCTCGGGACTCACCCGGTCCCCCCCCCTCAACATCGTAAGACCTGCTGGGATGCGGGCCAGGCCAGGGGAGGGTACATGGGGGGGCTCACACACACACGCACTCACACACTCACTTTGGCAACAAGAATCCATTGTTCTGGGTGAGTGGTTGGCGTGGTGGATGTGCGGGGGGGGGGGGGTGGAGGAGGTGATGGAGGTGGTCGGGGGTTGGATTTGTAGGGTTGGAGGTTGAGGTAGGGGTAAGAAGAGGGTGATGGTGGTGGTGGGGGGGGGGGGGGGTGGCAGCGTTGGGTTGAAGGTTGGGATAGTGATGGAGGAGGTGGTGGGACGGGTTGGTGGTGGTGGAGGTAGCGTGTCTGAGGGACTGGTTTCTCAAAAGGACCCCTTCGACAGCCCCCTAACACCACAAACTTTTAAACCCTTAACTAACAGATTTTATTTATTTATTTTAAAGCCACTGGTACGCAACCAGCTTAGTCTTAGTCTCTCAACGTAGCCGCTAGTGTAATGGACTTCATTAAGGATTAAGCTTTGTAATACAATACTGCTACTATTACTTGCACTGCTGTTAAAAGGAGGAGCAATACTTTATTGAGCGACAAATTCTTTTAAAGACTTTAGTGAGGTTCAGTGAGCAAATTTTTTTCTTGTGGTCATCAAATGTTTTCTTCCTTCATTAAGATGTTTTCTTGTTTCTTAAGTCAATTTCAGACCATTTTTTTCTTATTATTAACAATTGAATGAGGTCAAAACGTAATGCTAGAGACAAGCCTTAAAAACGCTTCAGCTGTGACTCAGAAATTGGTTTTCGAGGCCGACATTTCAAGGGGGTGTCTAAGACAATGTTTTGGCCGCCGCCATCTTGCCGTGATACGTGTAATCATTAATCACGTAGGAAGCAGCCATTTGTCCAGACGTAGGGCTAATTAATGAACACTCACACTCTATTAGACACCCTGCTCCACTTGCTTACTCCATAGTTGTGCCTTGTGGGTACGTAAGCGAGGATGGCAGGTGTCCTATGAGATTGAGGCCCCGTTTTCGGACCGCTAACAGGACGTCACAGAAATCACAGGGACACTCTGGACAACTGCCAAGACACGTGCACTTTTATGAAAAAAGAAGAAAAATAATTTACGCATCCATCTTGACTTAACCGCTGTCAACGGATTGTTGATTGTAATTTTTATTCCGGACCGGGAGTATTTCCCCCATTTCTATTCAACGTTTGAGCCTATGCTAATTGCACGCATATGCATTTTTGGGGAGCCTGCGAGAATTTGTGACGGGAGAATTCACATTCAAAAGTCGCAGAATTAGCATCCAACGAGGTTAAGCGCAGTAGGACGTGTAGCGCGAATCGGCTCTTGGTTTAATAAGTACCACTTGGCTGTCAGACGGACAGTCATAGAGCAGGTCTATTACAGTAAAGCCCCTCAGGCAGAGACCTTGGGTTATCCAATACACACACACACACACACACACAAAGTGAGTGAGTGTTTCTTCCAATCCCAGTTGGCAGAGCTCTGATGAGGTAAGAAGCTCAGCAATGCCAGCCTATGTCCCAGCGGAGCCATGGCTGATTAAAATGGCTTTCTAAAGGGCCTGCATTTTTTTTTTACATCCTGTCCGCATGCCAGACTCAAAGTTAAGAGTACAAAGAGGCAAATTGACAAATTACCCAATGGATCCTGAATGGAACGCACAGCGGTGTGTCCAATCAGCAAAGGGGCTCTGATAGGTTAATAACGACGAAGGCATTGTGATGCTCCTCTTCATTACTGTTCAGGAAATCCGAGGTATCCATAGCTCTAGGACACACACAAGCGACGAGCATGTGTGCATGCGTGTTTTGGCACGTACACAGGTTCATACTCACACACTATGGAGACACTCGCTTTAAGCGCTGAGGATGAGGGAACAAGGGCAAGTAGTGGCGGAGGTAGGATCGGTGGAGGGGGGTGAGATGCTTGCATTTTACCATTGCTTTTCATCAACCACCTACAACCACCCCCCTACCCCCACCCAGCTACCTGAGGGTTTGTGACATTTGATATTGGAGAAGGGTGGTGGTTGATGGAGGTTTGTTTGCAATACATTCCTGAGCGGCCCTCAGAGGCTTGCATGTGGATGGCAGAGTATGCTTCTGATTAGGGAGCAGGGTGAGTAGGAGACTCTATAAATGCACTCTTCGGCAATTACCCATGCTCCCTACACAGACCTCAGACTGTGCTGCTGGCTAATTGGCTTAATCAGGTGGGAGAGATGGCTGTCAACCAATTGGACGAGAGCCCTTTCGAGATAACAAGAGGACAAAAGAAACATGAACAATAAACCGGTTCTATATTTGTTTATAATTCACTGTGCCTCATTTTTAATGGTTATGTAAATGTTGGATAGGTTATGAGTGTTGAGATGGTTATTGACATATTAGACATGGATATTAGATACAATTATAAACATATGCAGCTACTACAAAGATGAGAAACACATACCCATTGTCACACACTGTACTTTTGAGGACTCAAGACTTGCATACCTACATACAGATTTTAAATCTGGAGATAATCATGGGGGGGGGGGGGGGACTTGAAATGATGCGTAGAGTTGAAAACATCAAAACCAATCCAACACCTCGTGAAGTTAGTGTACCCTAGGAAAAGGGGGCAGTGATTCAAACAGGAAAATGAGCACAGCGCTCATGTAAACAAACCCCTTACCACCAAACAAACCTTAGGTAAACAACGTTAGCATAGCCAAGCTAGTCCCCACAAAAAAGCCTCCACTAGAAAAAACACACATTCATGTGTGTCGCGTTAGCAGATAGAACACAAGATATAAAAAAAAAAAATGTCTTACATGGAAAAGAACATTGTATTCTCTGGCCATAGAAATCTCATGAGTATTTTCACACACATATACGTATTGACACACATGTGGGGGCTGAGTAACCACAGCACGATGGCGTATGACTGACCTACACACTACCCCCGTTGTGTTCCCTGTAGCTATATAGCACCATTCACAGAGCAGTTAACCTTCTTGACAGGGTAAATACATGACCTCACACCGCTCAATGGCATTTTTCACATTCACCGGCTTGGATTTACATCCCCTCACTACCTCCGCGTCCACTCAATTCCCCATTAGCTAGAAAATATGGGACTTTTACACTGCGATTTGATGAGCCCTTAATTAGGCGTTTTTGCTTTGGGCTGAGCCACACTAGGAGGCTTTGAGGAAGACAGGCATGGAGAAGGAGACCAGATGTCTGTTTAAGCAGAGGGAAGGAGGGAACTGAGGAGGTAACGCAAATGGAGAGAGGGAGATGTTAAAGGTTAGAAGAGGACATGGGTAGTTGGCAACGGCAATCTGCCAAAGAGAGGAGGAAAAGAAAGAGGAGGAAGATGGTGCGAGCGCGATAATGTTAACTAAAAAGACAGGATGGGGTGGGTTGAGGGGAGGAGATACCAGAGGAGCTAGAGAGAGGGAGAGAAAGAGGGTTGAAGAGAAAGGCGGGAGAGAGGGAGATTTATCTCCCAGCATCGGGCTGTTTCCTCCATAGGGGGAATCAGCCCTGTGCATGTCTTGACGTCCCACCGGGATGGGCCCAAGAGGGGAAGCACAGGGGCCAATCAGCTCTCAGAGAGCCTTCCTGTGCTTGTTTTATAAGCGAGCATAAAAAAGGCCTAGCCTAGCCGCATATAATATTAATGCTATGGAGACGTTATAGCTCCAAAAAGAAAGGAAAAAAAACTATTTTGGATGACTATCGAAAAGAACACATCTTTCTCTGATGACATCAGAATCTGCCCCCAGAAGGGTAGTGACCTCACTCTCACACGATCAATCACCCCAGGAGCCCAATGAAACACAGGGAAGGAAAAAGCCAGATCAGAGGTTTTACCTTATAAGACTTTGGTTTTTAGAGATGTAGTACCTCGTCCAAAAATCGAATCAACTTCCACCACACACAAAAAAAATGAAAGAAAATCATTTGTGGCAGAGCATTCGGTTTGAAACGTCTGAAGAAAAATATACACTTTCACAGATGTACTTTTCTTCTGCAAGAGCTTGGCATCTGGTGAGTAGCAGAAGGCAAGCCAAGGTGCCAATTACCAACCAGGGTTTGTCACGTTGCCCATTAACCAATCAGGCCTTGAGTGATACACTTCAAAGTCAGAGAACAACATGAATTCAAAAGTACAGATCAAGTTTAATTTCTTTCTATTGAGGTGTGACTTTAAAGGAATTGAAATGGTAGCTTTAAATGCCGCATGGCGGGCCTGTTCTTCCAGCAGAAGCCAACCTCTGGAAAGGAGAAGAAGTAAGAACTTTTTTCCTCCCTTGTTTGTACATTTTATTGAATGTCTTGCTCGCACAGAACGCAATGTAAATAAAGTTAATTTCATTGAATGTTGATCTTGAGGGCAGAACATCTACTGTATAGACTGTGCACATATTTGCTGAACAGAATTGATCCAACTCCGACTGGCTGTAAGGAACATGAAGCTGGATTATACCAAATATGATTTCATGCCATGATCTTTATTGCAAAATGAATGCGTATAAAGAGTTCTATGTTCATGAGGAGGCAGGGTAGTCTAGTGGTAAGAGTGTTTAGAATCCCACAGTTCAGATTTGAGAAACTGTAGTCATCTGTAGTGGTCCTTGAGCAAGATGCCTATTAACCCTACCTGCTAATGTAGCTAAAGGAAACCCTGTAAGCCACTTTGGACAAAGTGTCAAAATAGTAATTAAGAGACATAGAGCATATTTCACTTGACATTATCAA
Organism: Lota lota; assembly: GCA_026745465.1. Lineage (NCBI taxonomy): Eukaryota > Metazoa > Chordata > Actinopteri > Gadiformes > Lotidae > Lota > Lota lota. The sequence continues at coordinate 30,257 of JACYXH010000207.1, read as the reverse complement.
ACATTGAAGGTTGTTGTCTAATGCAGTTCCTCAAGCAAAGATACAAGCATGGCTTGGTCGAAGAGAACATTGTCAGCCAACAGGTATTTCAAAATGGTTCTCAATTACATACAAAAAAATAAATCTGACTCGTCGTCCAAACTTCCCATACCATGCAAGTTACTGTGTGGTTCTGGGCCCAGTGCATTCAAATAACATGCTATCCGATTCAAAATGAAACAGGAACGGGAACCGGACCGAGAGCCCTGCGGGCGCGGGCCTGCAGCCTAAAGTCCCATGAGCCCTTGCTGTACGTCAATCACAATCCCTTGGAATGAGCTGAGCCATGTCCTAGTGGATCTCTCTCCAGAACATACAAACCCCAAAACTCAAACCCATTCTGCTCCCCGAGAATGAGCTGACACAGACGGACGGTGGGGTTCCCTGTACTCAAACAAGAGCAGCCAATCATTGGGGGACATGGGGGGTAACGTGGAGAAGAATGTAAGTGAGTAAGAATGTGTGTGTGTGGTTAATGTTGGGAGGGGAGGGGAGGGGAGGGGAGGGGAGGGGAGGGGAGGGGAGGGGAGGGGAGGGGAGGGGAGGGGAGGGGAGGGGAGGGGAGGGGAGTAAGTACTGCAAATCTGCATAAAATGAAAAAGCAACAGAGAGAGAATTATTGGAGGCATAGTTCAAATAGTTTCCGTGTTCCTCCTATTGGAAGGAACCAGAAAAAAGAACTTGGGCAGTGCACGGGAACCGTGAAAATGTTTAGGCCGACATTTCAGCGTGCTGTCTCCACTAATTGGCCGATATTTGGAAGAACCTTGGATAGCAAACACTGTATAGGTAAATACACATTTAGTACAAAAAAGAACAGGACAAACCAATCCCCATTGTTATACAATCCCCCATGCCAGTTTTCCTTTCTACATAAATTATTTTTGCCACTTATTTGGCAAGTCTTGCCTCGTGGTTAAAAAAGATTCCACAAAAAACAAGGCCTTGCCTTGCATAGGAACTTTGGAGGTTTTGCTTTTCGAACTTAACACTGCAAGATAATATAGGCTAGACTCTAGCACTGCACACACACACACACACACACACACACACACACACACACACACACATCCATATTTGCAAGCACACAAACACATACACACACAAATGCAGGTATCCATCTCACATCACAAGGATCAATGAATGCCGCGTTTGAATGTAGTTCCTCATTACACACAAAGAAATAAAACCCAGCAGGACATGATTGCCATTTGATCCAAATCTGAGGTTGAACTAAATGTAGGAAGAAAAAAAAAGTGCAATGGCATTGGAAAGAGAGAGAGAGAGAGAGAGAGAGAGAGAGAGAGTAAGAGAGAGAGAGAGAGAGTAAGAGAGAGAGAAAGAGAGAGAGAGTGAGAGAGAAAGAGAGAGAGAGAGGAAGAGTAAGAGAGAGAGACAGAGAGAAAGAGAGAGAGAGTGAGAGAGAGAGAGATATAGAGAGAGAGAGAGAGAGAGAGAGAGAGAGAGAGAGAGAGAGAGAGAGAGAGAGAGAGAGAGAGAGAGAGAGAGAGAGAGAGAGAGGGAGGAAGAGTAAGAGTAAGAGAGAGGGAGAGAGACAGAGGAAAAAGAGACCGCCAAAACGGAGGGCTTTACCGCACGGCACGGTCCAGATACCAGAAAGCGGAAATGCAGGGCAGTGTTCCCTGCATCCTGTCTGCCCAGCCCTGAAACTCCTGGCCCTGAGACCGGCCCTCTCCACTGCCAAGGCGTTGTTATCACACTGCACAATTACCTCCAGATTCCTCCACCATAGCCTGCCCGTAACGCAACATCAAACCACAACTACAGAACCAAGCCTTTCCATATTTTTTCTGTGTGCAAATATACGGAAGGACATGCATATCATCGCACCTCGGTGTCAAGAGCGTGGGAGGCCTACGTGTGTGTGTGTGCAAACACACACACACACACACACACACACACACACACAAAGAAGCCAAAGAAAATCAGACACAAAAACATCACAAAAATGTCTCCTGAAAGCTGGGGAGAAAGAGAGCTGTTGTGCATTCCAGAGGCCGGTCCACTTGTCCGTCACCGGGTTGAGCCTGCGCCCTTATAAGGAAGGACCGGGGCATTCCCTGCATGTTTTAACCCCCCCACCACCACCCCAAAAAGCATTGCTGCGTAACTTATCAGCTACAGTTTCATTGATAACTACAGCCACTGCTGCTGAGTGGCCATGGCGATTTGAAGAAAATAAATGAAAAAAAAGTAGGACCCTATAGAGACCCCCCCCCCCCCTATACAGTCACCCCCCCCCCCCCCCCCCCCCACCTAGCCACCACCCTCACCCTCATCTCCCACTACCAGCGTCACCACTTCACAGGTTCTGCTGTGTAATAAAGCTGGGATCAAAAGGGCTTCAGAGCAACAAAGAAATGTAGGGTGAAACTAAAAAATATCCTCTTCCTTCGAAGGATTCCTTGAAATAGACGAGAAGTGGATTCGTCTGTGTGGCTAGATGAGGATTGTTGAGGTTTTACAGGAATCCCACGAACGTCTGTAGGATCCTGCTATAGTTAGGCTATAGGCTCTTAAATGTGGGTGCCCTTGGCTATTATACTTTCTCCCTCTCTATTTCTCTCTCTCGCTCTCTCCCTCCCTCTCAATAATTTTTTGGTCCACAGAAATGGCATTTTAACATTCCACAGGTTCCTGGTCTCTCCCATAGGCCACAACAAATGAAGCTTTATTGTCCAAGCCTATACTTATACGGGTATTAAGGGAACAGAAGCCCAAAATTCGTACGCGAAGCTAATTTTTTATTACTTTTCATTTGATAAAAGACCTTTGATGGTATTGATACTGAAAGATCAAGCTCGTCTACTACTTTATTACAGGTCAGGTTTGCCATGCCAGAGGAATATATGTATGCTGGATGTCTGTTACAGCGAGGCGATAACAGGCTTGGCCGTTCAGGGGTTTGAAGACCGCCCACAAGCATCTTTTGTCCCATAACAATCTGAAGAAAGACACAAATGGTAGGAATGGTGCGTATACCTTATGGCCTATATAAACGCGCGTTTCGCGTGTCGTCTGTTTCCAAAACAACATAAAAAAGTGTCATCGCTCAGTGAAATAGTGACTTTGAAAATGATTCGAGTTCGCTTTGACAAAGTGTGGTAATGGCACCAACAAGGAAACGGATGCATTCTTTCAGAAATATCAAACAGGCTAGCCAACCAACAGTCCTGGCGCTTTTGTCCCATTATTCGTTTGGGAAATAGTGGCGAAACTTTTCTCCAACACACACACACACACACACACACACACACACACACACACACACACACACACACACACACACACACACACACGCACACGCACACGCACACATAAAAGTCCATGCGCGTCGCCGCATCATTAAACACGCAGGGCTATTTCAATGTGTGCCAGTGTGCGTTCCTTAACTGCTCGCTAGATGTGTTTTTCTTTTCTTTTTTGCGCTTACCTGTGGATCTTGATACGGGAGAAAGTAAGTTGAACTCTTCAGTCGATGTCTCAGACAACCACAGAGGCCAGCGAGGGGAGTAAGTCTGCTGGTTCCTCACTGTAATGCAATGATTAAAAAAAGAAAAGACACTCAAGCCCCTCCCTTTAAAACATAATCGCACACATCTATGTCTACTTCTGGGACCAGCTCTCCTATAGTTTTTTCCCCCCCAACTCCTACAGCGATAAAGCACTCATTCTCTCATTCGCGTCTGTTCAAAAAAGAAGTTATGACTTCAATAACGGATAGATGGTAACGCATTACTAATCCCGGACATATTAGTACGAATTCTCGTCGCGACTGAGACTTTTCACCCCCAAAAATGCCCTTTTTTGGTTATCCTTTAAGGGGCCTCTGTAAGAAAATCCTCTGTCAAGAACGATCATATGAAATGTTAATCTTGGCGAGAAAAGGGAGGCCGTCTGGTAGAACACTCACGAGCAGAACAGAAGGCCTGAAGCCGTTTGAAATACTATATTACAGCACCTATAAATTCCTTGATGTAATGTTCAGGAACCACTGTCTTTTTCTGTAGGCGGACCGTATCTGACATTGATGACATTTGAGAGAAGCTATAATTTCAATGAATGTCACGAATTAATTCAGTATTATTAGTGTATTCTACTGAGTAACTGAAGACAATGCATATTTCACATTGCCTAGGTTGTGACCTTTCTGTCTTGGTTTTGGTACAGTTTCAGGGGGTTAAACGAGACCCAAATACAATTGGCTTTGTGTTCCATTTTCTATGATGAAAAAACAGCGTGAGATGTGTCCCCCTATTGGTTTCCCTCTAAAAACAACAATACAGCGAACAAAGGATGAACTTATGAGCGTTAGAGCATCGGCGCGGAAATAAACACAATGTGTGCCCGTGCCCTCTTTGCATGTATTGCGCTGGCACGGTCCGTTGCTTCTGCCCATATGCCAATATCATGCTTTGCAAGTGTGTGTGTGTGTGTGTGTGTGTGTGTGTGTGTGTGTGTGTGTGTGTGAGAGTGTGTGAATGTGAGTGCTTGGGGGAAAGAGCAAGAGAGGAAGAAAGGGAGAGAGAGAGCAGCAGAGTTACATAGAGAGAGTATGGGATAGTGGCAAAGAGAGAGAGAGCAAGAAAGAGACGGCTGGAGTCAATATATTCACTAAATCTCGAAATGTGTTTATGTTCTTTAAAAGGACGCCCAGAGATAAAACCATAATAGATTTTTCTCCCGTCCAGACTTGCGTTATGGGATCCACCAAGTTCCCAACTGTTTGACAACAACTTGGCCTGAAATCCGAGCTAGATTAATAGGATTCAAAGATTGGTCCATGGTGAAATATGCATGCCAGAAATTGGGCTTCGGTCTTGGGCATTGTTTAGAGATGGTATAATGTCCTTAAAATCCTGCATGTTGCGTTCGCTTACTATATTTACACAATGAGCTCAGGTGTTTATCTGAAACGCAAGCTCGGTTTACACTTGGCCTTGTCAGGGGTCAGGGGTGCATTTATTAGCAGAATGGCTTTTGTTAGACATATTTGGTGAATCAGGGTTGTACAGTCGTGGGCCAAAGAAAGACACACTTGCAAACACTATGTTGCCTTACCAGAGTACGTTTGTCATTATGTGTAGGTGTGTATGGATCAAGCTGGAGCCATGGTACTGCCTTGTCGTCGACGTGTCTGAATGGATGTTTTTGTGTGTTTATCTCACCGTTAGACTGAAGGATTTTATCACGTTCTGCTATTTGCTTCCACGGTGACATTTGTTACTATATAAAAGCCTTGACAGACACTAAGCATAACACCCCGCCCACTGTATATCTCTTACCCTCTAAACAAAAGAGTTGCAGTTTGTAGAGTTTATATACAACAATTGCTTGTACAAAAACCAAACATGTGTATGTGTAGATCCATTTACAGCTTTATCTCTTCATAGCATAATTCAATGTCAGTTACTGGACATATGGGTTTCAGTACAATGGTGTTAAAGATTGTGTAGTATAACCAAAGGGACTTTATGTAGTGTAGGCCAAGCGGATTAACACATGACCCTTTCTCTTACTATGTACTAACCTTAAGATGGATGTCCATATAGCGTAGCCAACCCCCCCCCCCCCCCCCCCCCCCCCCCCAGGCAGTTATACCTCCTATCTTTCCCCCCTCTACTGTGTACAGAAAGTTGTCAGAAAACATTGAATCTATGGGCCAAAGCCTTGGGTAAAAAGAAAGACAGATGCGGATGTATGGTGTAAATATTGTGTTCGAGTCTCAGTTAAAGAGGTGTATTAGGCTACAGCTGAGTGAGTGCTTCTTTTATTGCCACTATCAACCGACAAACAAATGAGGCCGCGGTCTGTGATTGATGGTGAACTGGGCAGAGGAGCCACGAGAGAATAGCTACAGTAGGCATAATGATATGAAAATTATATCGCACTGTATGAACAAACCTGCTGTTTCTCCAGTGCTCAAACGCAGCCTTTAATAACAAAGGTAGTTCAAAGGTACTTATCGTTGTTATCATATTGTTATTGCGCTATGCGTGTCCCTCCTAGTGCCATCATATGCTAATTTAATACAGATTTTAATCATAGAGTTTAATGCAACCATTTTGTGGAACCAGATACGCTTTTGTATTATATTTCATCTTTTTGCCTGATACTGCTATTTACATAATCATTTACCCTCTTCCTGACTTGTATTTATCTTGTCTTTTTTAATCTCATCTTTTTCTGGGCAACAGACTTTAGTTTGATGCAGAGCATTATGAATGTTCAACGTTCATCTTGAAAAATCGTGTAGAGTAACACTATACTATGTACGTGTGTGAATCACCGTCTATGCCGTTTCGCTGATGGAATCCGAGCCACATCTTTTCTTTCAGCGGTGTGTGTGTGTGATAAATTTGGGTTTGGAACTTTTCACTGCCCTAGTCCCTCTGACCCCCTTCGCATGGATCGTTTCCCTGATGTGAAATGATTTATTATGATCGGTTACATGTCGTGCAACCTACAAGAGGCCTAGAGAGCGTTTAAATGGCGAATTGTACCGCACCTGGCTCCAAATCTGCCTCTTTTTGACATGTCCAGGGGCACCAGTACAGTTCCCTGAGGGACGCCGTCATTTCTGCTAAGAATCTTAGCAAAGCAAACACTGGTCACGTGTTTGTTGACTTAAGGCAGAAGTAAAAATCCAAGCAGGTGAACGTGACACTTTGTAGAAAATCATACTGAAAATGTACGTTTTGAAAAAGAGAATGTTTTATGTTCATTACATAACCTCCGTTTGCCTCGTTCTAATTTGTTTCTAAATTGTGCCGAGAGGTTAAACTAAAACATCAGCCATGTTTTTTCTACAAATGGAAATTATCGTTATTCATATTTGACTTTAGGAGCAGAAATCTTTCGTTTTTTTTGGTCAAGTTTAAACTGTGTAACGACCTAAAATAATACACTTTTGATGGACATAATCTGTGAAATGACCTTCTCCAGCTATCATCTGTCACAAAGAGGTATGATGTCATTGTGCATTGTCAGTGTAGGGTTAATTATGTGATGGTAGAATTTCTATGTATCACATGTAATTCCAGCCTAGCCATTGTGTTTATTCATTGTGTTAATGGGTTTACTTTTTATATGTTTACCACAAAGTCAAGGTCATTCAAATAAAGTGCAAATATATAACAAAAAGAATACAAGAATGCCCAAGGGACATTTTAGTTGTAGCCACGATAAATTGGTACCAGACGATGTGGTTCTGGGTCGCTGACAACTACATACATTTATACAAAGTCACCATAAAGTTATTCTATAAAGTGTTCTGCAAACATTGCGTATAAGGAACACACTCAGCGTTCAACACTCAGCGCGTCACGCGCCTGCATCAAGACTGCCTACAGGGGGCGTTCTCTTACATAATCACCTGACAATGGTGGTTTACGTTTTGTCTCTCAAACCCCCCAAAATCCACTGTCACCAATGCCCTTAAATGGACCCCTGCAGTTCTATAATTGCCTTGTCATTTCTCTGTTCTCTCCAAAGTTTTCAAGTCAGTTAGGGCAGACATGTCCAGGGTTCGCGTGTCTCCGTTTATAGATGTGGTTTTGCAAAGGATGGCATTGGGCTTGGAACATTTTCAAAGGCGTGGTGGAGCTGGGGCGTGGCGTTGAAGTGTTATTCTATTTCCCGATACACAGGGTACGAAACAGTAACAAACTAGCATGTGCGTGTAAAACATTAGCCGGGGTGTAAGGAGAAGGCGGGATAAAAGGGCGGTTCATAGCGGAGGATGTCATTGGGGGAGATATTAAGTGGGCCACTTCCCATTACAATTAAATTCATTTAATTAAGAGGACACAAAAGCCTGTCCTCTTAAAAAAAGAAAGGAGATTGGCGGTAAACTCAGTTGTCCAAACCCCACCCTAACAACAACTACAAAGAGCAATAACATTCAGTTGTTGCTGATAACACACAGCATGGACATCACACGAGAGCCTTTCAAAACAAATAAAAACATTTTAATAATACGTCTAAAACTATCACAGGGCACTTCCAGATAAAATTCTGCCCGTAACAGCTACATAGATTCTTCCAAAATGGTGGGTTCAAAATGGAGGCTTGCTTCTTGCTTGTGTCAATCTTAAGCTGCATTGACACGTCGCATGGCTACTGACAATGCCTTCTTTTGATTCCTATTCCTGGTGAAGAGTCATATGTGGGGCAGCTTTCTAACACTGTGTGGGGGATGTTTGATTTTACCATGGATTTGACCCCGTCCTCCCATCCCCTCATCTGTGTCCAATCAGCAAAGAGAAGGCCGTCTGTTCTTTATACAATACGCAGAGAGAAAGGCAGAGCATGATAGGCGAGACAATAATTGCAGTTGTCATGACAAACTTTTAATTTGAAAGTCACACCACACAACGAACAGCCCTTGCAAGCGTGCTGCACAATGTCATTTTGAAGTATGATTAAATAAAGTTGGATTTTTATTTGGAATTGAATCAGGGAGGGGGTGTCTGTTGACAGGCACCCTCTTCCCCTGCTAATCTGCAAACAGGGCATGTTTGTGTATAAGCTCATGGAACCCCCCCCCCCCCCCCCCCACACACACACACACACACACACACACACACACACACACACACACACACACACACATTCACACTCCCCAACCTCATGACCTTGAGCCAGATTAAGTGGGTAACAAGAAATAAGTGTATTTACTTTTACAAAAGTTGAAGTTGATGTGTTGCATATTTTGGACCCCCTCCCTGGTGGAGATAATGCTAAAGCAGTCACACTTTGTCAAAGTGCTCTGTGTTGTTGTTTGTCAGCCTCCGGACCTATACTGCCACCCACAGTTCAAAAGGTGTAGCAGGATGTTCCCCGCACAGCATACCCCCGCCCCCTCCCTGATTGAGTTTTTTTATGGATAAACATTCTATTCTATTTTTTTTGTTTTTCAGTATAAAGCGTTTAAATTAAATGTCACACGTTCCACTTTACAAAAATAAAAATGGTTATTTCAAACTCTTCATATCTTCATATAACATCCTCATCTAGTAATTAGCACGCAAAATGTAGACAACTTCTGAACTATGGAAATTAATGGGAGGGGTTCTCACGCCACTGCACATTTGGTTATCTTTCACTACTGAGTAGTAAACAGCTTCTTCCTTCCCTCCATGCCAGACATGGCCTCCACGTTCTTACGCCAGTCAGTCACCTCCTCCTTCTGCAGGAGGAGAGAGAGAGAGTAAGGGAGACAGAAGAAAGGGGAGAGAGAAGTAGTGAAGCGGAGTGAGAGAGAGAGAGAGATGGCGAGAGAGCGAGAGAGGCAGCGTGAGAGTTAGAGAGAAAGAGGGGAGAGCGGGAGAAAGAGGGAACGGTTATATGAATACCACTGAGCAATCTGCAGTCATAGAGAATAGATTAAACAATCTCATAAATACTGCTATGAATCAAAGCAATTGCTTTCGAATAAAAATCATTGCTCCATGAAATAAAAAGTAAGTAAGTCAATAATGAAATACATCTGGATGAAGGACATTTCAGGAGCCCACGCAGGGTTGCACCGAAGATGAAGCAGGAGACTTTGAACTGCATATAGCAAACATCTGTGCACAAATCCATTCGATATATACAGGTGTAGGAAGTGTTTGAGTAGAAGGAGACCGACCTTCTCCTCGTCTTTCTTCACTGTCTTCAGGGTGACCTTGAAGTCGGACTTGGCGGGTAGCTTGACCTCGCTGAGCACCAGGTCCCCGGTCTTCTTCACCCGCTTCAGGTTGGGCCTCTTGGGTCCCTTCAGCTCCCTGACCTTTTGTGTCAGGACTTGGATCTGTGTGTGTGTGTGTGTGTGTGTGTGTGTGTGTGTGTGTGTGTGTGTGTGTGTGTGTGGGGGGGGGGGGGGGGGGGGGGGGGGGGGGGGTGGTATCAGCATCAGTACACATGTTATCAGTATGGTGGCATCATCTTAAATGTCAGGTTTTTGAATTGTGGCTCAACTCGCTATAGTGTGCGCTGACCCAGGTTTAACATTTTTATATCCCATATCAGAAATCAATGGGAGTTGCAGAGATCAGGTTAATGCCGCCTGTCAGAGCACATATGCTCTGCTTTCTGACAGGCGGCATTAACCTGATCTCTGCAACTCCCATTGATTTCTGATATGGGATATAAAAATGAAATATATAATATAAGAGGTAAATAAATGTAATCCTTAATGGAAGGAGGATTAAGACTGGAGTATTTGTTTTTTTGATCTTCAAAGGCTCAGAGCTAGCCGAGGGGAGATGGCGAGCTGGCGTTCCATCAATATTCTGACATGGAGTTTAAACTTAAGTTAATTTCCATTACAAAGACACAAACCTCGTTCTCATTCTTGGCAACCTTCACCTCGTGGTCGTACCGGTCTTCATCAAGGACGTCAATCTGTTTGTGCATAGTCTTGCAGAGTGCCTGCAAAGTAAAAAAAAAAAAAAGGAGTAAAAAAAATGAAACACTCAATCTTATTGTGAGAGCGCTATGAAATGTGGAAGGAAATAGTGAGAAAAATAAAAGCGCAGTCAGAGGTGATGCATCATCAAACGCGATGTAGGCTAAAAGCCTGACTTTGAACTTCCGCAGAGCTAGCGGCGAGATAGCTGTCAAGAAGCCTTTTCAAACCCACGTCTTTATAGATGAGGAAGTATGAGAAAATATATGTTTACTCGGAAGAAAAACCGAAAAGAATTGCATTTAATAAAAGTTGCTCATTCCTCATATTAACAGAAAGTAACAGAAAGTAACAACAATTGTTTCACTATATATATTGGCAATAAATAGGCCTACATCTTTCATGTTGCCAGTACATCATTCAAGAGTGCTTTTATTTTCTGGGAATCTATAAATAGAAATCTATAAACTAGCACCTAAAGGTGTTGTTTCAAAGTCTGTGTATCAGTGACAAACAAAATGGTCAAACTAAATATTGTGCCAGCTACAACATTTATACATTCCCCAATCTCATGTTGTATTAAAACGTTTAAAGAAAGGAGAGCAGTTACCTGTAGGTCTTCAACGGTGAGACCTGAGAGTTTGAGAGGCGGACAATTCTCCTTGAGCTTTGCCTCTCTCTCAACAACCTTGTTTTTCTGCTCAACAATTAGCAATGCCTCGGCCTTCCTCAATAGCTTTCCCTGTTGATTAACCACACCTTAATACAATGAACGCATCAATTCTATATAAAAACATCAGTGGCGGAGCTGGCAAACACTATAGCCTGCTAGCTAACAAAAATATATTTTTGTGTTATGCACAAAGTTTTGGTTTATATTTGTAGCACAACCAAAAAAGAAATAGAAGCTGCCCAATATCGGAATGAGTGTACGCCGCGAGAGGGGGTGAGTTGAAAAATAAATCATGGCTGATTATCATGGCTGAAAATGTCAACAATTAACACGGGGTCTTAGCAAATCTGCCAAATCCTTTAATGTCAGAGTGGATTTACCTTCAGTAGAAGTCTTCTCGTTGCTGAGTATTTGGATTTCCTCTGAAAGACAAGCAATAAATCTGCACCTTTACACATACTTTCATTCAACTACAAGAGGTGCACACATAGAAGGCTAGCTTGCTACAAAATAAAATAATATCAACTTTGTCGACTTAATCAAGTTTCTTCAGTTGAATGTGTTTCAAATATAAGGGTAAAATGTAGAACATCCTTGAAGTGTCAGTGAACCCCCAATTTCAGCTCAAATTAAAATACGATGAGATAAAAAGTGTTCTACAAAGTGTGTGTGTGTGTGTGTGTGTGTGTGTGTGTGTGTGGGGGGGGGGGGGGGGGGGGGGGGGGGGGGGGTGTTATTCCTATGGTTATGACCCAAGCCAACATTGTGATACATTTTAAGTACTGTCGTTGTGTATGAGCGCTATAATGAGCGATGTTGTAAATTAAATGTGCCACACGTTATAAGTGTCCAAGAAGCTTAACCCTCTCTCGGACGCCTCCACACACACCTCACCGCCAGGGTCCCTTGGTCGTGACGTCGAAGTGACTCGGAAAAGGCACTTTGACGTCACGAAAAGGACGCTGTCAGCGTTTGGAGCGGAGTGGAATGCTCACAAACTGTTTGGCAAAGAGTGGCACAAGCATACGATTTCACTCCTGTGTTCCCTAAATTAAGATTTTATTTTAGGAACAGTGACAATGGCATAGATGACTAAAGTGACAATGATTTAAGATGTATTACGTTTAAAACAAAACAAAAGGTTTTGGGTTCACTACCCCTTTAATATCTTCGACATTCAAATAAAATTGTCAGTTTAATAGACAAAGAAATGCAACACAAAAGAACAATTTCAGGAAATAAATGAAACATTAATCCCTATTCTAAATGCTTCAATAGACTTTGATTCAATTATTTTGAAACACATGTAAGTAGTTAGTGTTCAATACATTTTATGTTACAATACAAACTCACAGCAGTGCGTATGAAAACACTAATTCACCCAATGAAGGGCCTAATGGGATTAGGCAAAGGATTCAGGCAGCATGTTTAGTAGTTAAACCTAATTTTACACACACACACTATTATTATTTTTATTACGATATTAAGCCTAATACAACTAGGCCAATTAGTAACATAATTTCATCACCATGGTTGAAACAATGGAAAAGCATGCATTTTGAAAAGAATAACACAGAAAAAATAGAGCATGCCAAATTAAGAGCAAAGCAACAAACTGTTTTCTTACAGGTCTGTGTCCCAAAATTGAAAACCACAAACCCACCAAACAAAGAAACACAGAAACACAAACAATACACAACAAGAGATGAAAGAGAAAGAGAAAGAGAAAGAGAAAGAGAGAGAAACATTTATTTTACACCAATGGTCAATAACAAGGACATTATAATTTTCAGATGGGAAATTGAAACGCGCTGGTGTGTAGCGTGAGAGGACACTTACCCCTCCGACATGGTGGCTGTACTTCCCTTTGATTTCCTGATGGAGAGCCAACATAGTTTGGTAAGAAATTTTCTGGCCCACATTTGCAGCTGTGCTCACACACGAACACAGACAAAGCAGCACACACCATACAGGCGTGCATTACATGATCATGAGATGCGATGAAGTATTTTTAGACACGTGCGTTTGTGCGTTCTGTGTTTCGCACACACCCCCACTAAGTAGATTACTTTAGACTAGATTTTAGAGATGAAAGATCTGCTAAAAGATTAAATGAATGTAATCGGGGTTACGGTTACCAATTACATATATATATATATATATATATATATATATATATAGGCATAACCGTAACCCAATTACATTCTCTAACATGATAAGAGCTTGGACACATAAATGGCCATACAAAAATTGGAACGGATCGAAGAAGGGCATCGACATGTGGCTAGGGGTCACTTCGGTGGTCTCCAGAATGTAATGACGTTGGAGAGCCCTCAAAGCCATTTTTTCAGTTAGGCTTCTTTTTCTGCCGACCCAAGCATTGCTGTATCTTGTCTTATGATTCCAGAACAGAACTGAAAATGCTATTACGCTATTACCCCCCCCCCCTCCCTCCTCTCTCCTCTCCCCAAGGAGGGAGGGAGAGGGAAGGGAAGGGGGGGGGGGGGGGGGGTCGGGGATCAGCCGTCGACACGACAAGGTCTCTAGGTGGGGATGAAAAACAGGACCCCACACCCCACCCAGCCCCCTGTCTGCCTTCATTACAGGCAGGGAATGAAGCGACCTGGCCTGGCTGGCCCCGGAGGGGGTTCTGCAGGTTAATAGGGTCCTGGGGATGAAAACGCATGACAGCACAGAAAAAGTGGCAACGGTGAAGAAGAAGAAGAACAAAGAAAAGATGATGAAGAAGAAGAAGAGCAAAGGAAAGATGAAGATGAAGATGAAGAAGAAGAAGAAGAAAGAGAAAGAGAAAGAGAAGCAATTTGTGCCCCAAAAAATTACGAAAATCCTGCAACTTCTCAGGGTGTGCTCTGATAACTAAGGAAGGACATGCGAGGGAAAGGATGTCATGGCCGCTTCTTTGTTTGACGGTGTAGATGAAATGCAATAGAGGGGTTTCAGTTATGAAACCCCCTTCCCCTCCCCCCCCCCTCTCCTCCTCTGCAGTAGGGAAGGAGCAGGGAGGGGGGGGTCACCTACTGTCAGAGCACCACCAGGCTGACGCTACACCACACACAAAGGTCAGGTCAAACTCTGGGGGCACGATGCCCCTGGTGCTCCTGGTGGTCTTGTGAGAGCCCGGGTATTCATGGGGTGAGGAACCGTGTACACGCACATTCCTGCATGCTCTCACACACAGTTTCAAACACACACACACACACACACACAGGTTCATACATAGATATGCATGAACACACGCACAAAAAAACAACACAGATTCATAGACAGACAGGCAGATGCATGCACAAACACACACACACACACACACACGCCCCTTTGTACCCCTGATAACCAGTGAGCAATGGCTTGGCGTCCAGTGTATATCGCATGATAGAACCACGGCTACACAAGGCCACGTCTTCTCTTTGTTTCTGAAGACGTGGTGCTACAAATCACACACCACACATGTACACACAGGCCCTGCAGTCTAATGGGACATAATGAATATGAATTATAAGAGCAACGGGAATAGGGCGAAAAGGCTCCATTTTACAAGTGAGTGATCTGACAGCAGTAAAAGCCAGCTTTAATGGGAGGGACGGCTGTAGTAAACATGGAGGGAGAGAGAGAGAGAGAGAGAGAGAGAGAGAGAGAGAGAGAGAGAGAGAGAGAGAGAGAGAGAGAGAGAGAGAGAGAAATGAACTGTGACCAGCACAAAACACAGAGGATGGCGAGGGCTACAAACCATGTGCACACATACGCACATACACATTTGCACAAAGACATGCAGACACACACATACACACACACACATGCATATACACACACACACTTATACATACACATGCACACGCAGAAAAACACACAAAACAAAGCAAGCCAGCGTGAATTTGACTATTTCCTTGGAGACCCAACACACACACACATGTGAGACAATTAGCTCCTTGACAATACCAACAAAATTAGATTTCGGCTTTGATTGTGAAAAACAAACACACACTTGAATAATCAGAACCAAGCCACTCAAAAAATAACGCTTTTTCTAACACTTAATTATCCACAACTCACCTTGGAGAGAGAGAGAGAGAGAAAGAGAGGGAGCAAGAGGGAGATAGACGATTCCTTTCAGGGTATAGCGACGAGAGAAGCAGGTTATACAGCTAGCTTCGACGGCAGGCACTACTAAAAGAGTGCCTTCGCCGAATTCTCGTGTATTGATTTATAGGAGTAAGTGACCCCTCACTATGAATGGCGGTCTATTATAGGAGTCTCCGCTACGCCTCTTGCCCTCACATTGGTCACATTGGTGTGTGTGTGTGTGTGTGTGTGTGTGTGTGTGTGTGTGTGTGTGTGTGTGTGTGTGTGTGTGTGTGTGTGTGGAGCATCATTGTAATACCTCCAGTCAGAGGCCCAGTCCCATGTGTGTTTGTGCCCCACAGACTTTGCCAAATTTAAATAAAGAACCGCACGGCAACACTGACTTTTCACGTGATCAGACACACTGCCCCTCCCCCTCCCCCGCACCCTAGTCTGTTAGGCTTTGTACAACCACAACCGTGTTTTCAACAACCTTGTCTTTTTTATTTTACACGATGGCAACGGGAGACAAAAGGTTGCCTTTGTTAGAAACCGTGTACACGCGAGTATTTCAACCATGTAAACAGGTGGTCTTTGATTCGTCAGGGTGGGTGGTCTTTTAGGACTTTTGTGTGTGGAGTTTTTTGGAAGTAACCTGGAGTCGGCTTGCACCATTTTCAACTGCATCAATTCAGGTATTGACATTCATGACATGTCACCGCCCAGTGCCCATGCAAACCGGTGATATTTAGCCAACTCCAAAGTGAATTCCTAATTTGTCACACTCATACGCCCCAAGACACCGCGTTTAACCCGAACCCTGAATCTTAAACTAATAGTGGCTAAGGGACCAATACAATACTGACAACCTTGTTCCCGTAATGCTTATTAAAAGAAAACCATCCCCCAAATGGCTTCCCCCCTTTCTCCAAAGACAACAATATTCACTGGATGTTCCAACGAGGTCAGATGTGGAGGTCCATACGCAAGGCCCCATGATTGTTTAATCATGCGTTTTATGAGACAAAGAGACACACAGTTGCTATGGATGCTTCTGGTGCAGTGATAAAGGACCTCACAAGCTCTGCATACCAGATGAGTACACACACACACACACACACACACACACATGCACACACAAATACGCACACTGTGGGCTTTGGCAACACACCACTAATCACAGGTGGATTTTTAGGCCTGACCCACGGCTATTGGCACCTTGCTGTGTTTGGATGTGCGGTCCACGGAGGTGGTTGATAGAAGAGGTGGGCGGGTGGCTGGTAGGTAGAGGGGTGAGGTGGGGCTGCAGTCTGTCTCTCTAAATCAGTCTGACCTTGCAGTGTGCGGCCATTAAACCGTGAGATGTGGGCACGCTGTACCTTGGCACAAATAGATGTGGTGGGGCCCATAAAAATAAAAATGCGCCATGTCGTGTGTGTGTGTGTCGCTTGGTAGGTATACGTGATGCGTGTGTGTGTAGAATTACACTTTTTAGTAGGTGCAAAAGCACATTCACATGCACGGCTATCAGTGTTTCTTGATGTACATATGCATGAAGACACACAGACTAAAACACACACACACACACACACACATACATAAACATGCACACACACTGACAAATATGCACACATGCGAACATGGGACACACACACAAAAACAATAATCCATAACAGACATAAACACACATGCACACAGAGATAAGTGTTACCACTAATGGAAACAGGACACAGCCACTTCGACCCCCCCCCCCCCCCCACACACACACACACACACACACACACCAAAGAAGTGGTCTACTGAGCAGGAATAATCACAACGCATTGTTCCATGATCCAAATAACTTTCACACAGCTGAGTGCGCTCAGGGATACAAAGAAATCTGATACCGTCACAGAATGCATTCCTCCATGAGCTCAAATGGTCCCTATGGACGCAGGTAGACACATGACAAATATATCATCACTGACAACAACAACAGAAACAAAAACCAAGTTAATACCTGCCTTTGAAGCGTGTTAAAATAGGGTTTGGGAAAGGAAAAGAGCAGGTAGAGTGGGCAAATATTAATGCAGCCTAAAAGAGAATATCAATAACAAAATAAGAGCTACACTTTAAAAGTTTAGACAAGAAAGTTGTCTCTTTAAACCATAAATAAACCTTGTGGGATGCAGTGTACCACGATATTCTATTGGTTCGTATTTTGACATTGTTAGGTATTTGGAATTTAATACATGCCATCTGTCAGGCTACAATGCTGTGTGTGACTTGATGAGGTTTTGCCAATGTTATTTAAAAGAAAAGTTGCATGGGTTGCCAAATATGAGAAGGATTTCACAAATCTTACATTGTCTGAAGTGCTTCCATTAAGTGCACTGGGAAGTAGAGTTGACATTGAATTGGCCTAGGATTAACCTTTGACCTTTCCCACTGGTACATGTATGCCGTCTGAGAAAGTAAGTCTCTCCAGCACTATTATAAATTTATCTAAAATAGACAAACTAATATGATTTATTTGGGTTGATTCGATTTATTCATTGAGTTTGGTTTACTGTATTGTCGCTAAAGAATATCTGGACATTTTCATGATACTGGTTGAACATTTGTGGTAGCATTTTAGATGAAAATGTGAATCACACATTTTATAATTATTGTATAAATATGTAACCATGACGTTAACACCATACAGTACAAAACATTTGTTATAATTGCCCATGAGCCAGTGATATATGCCATTTCTTTATAATACCTTGACATCTGTTGCAGTTATAAACCTTAAATTAGCAAGGTAGGATCGCATACATCAGGGTTCCTTGAGAAAGATGCCTAACATCTGCTTCTAATGACATGTATCTGAATTCAATTAATCTTGCTACTACATTTCAAATAGTACAACTAGTTAACGGTATTCAGACTTGGGTTCGTTTTGTTCACTGGAATGGAAATATACCTAATCCCCCCCCCCCCCACACACACACCTTCCAGTCCCACTTAGTCCAGTCCACTGAGACTTGACGAGGTACACCTGTGTGCAATTAGGGGGTGCATTCACAAGCATGTGCACATTGGCACACATCCTCAATGAAATCAAACACGAGTGGACTGCAAAAATATAGAACATGTACTTCCACTCACTAACTACAGGGTTAACCAACAAAGTAGTATGGGCTAGTGACGGCACCTAAACTATTCTTTCTTTCTGAATGTTTTCCAGTACAAACTGTGATGATATATGATATTGTTTGTGTAGTGCCTCCCATTTAATGTGAAAATGAATTGTGCGATAGTTGTCTTCATTCTACGATATGCTGGGTAGTATTTCCTTTAGTTGGATACAATTATTCATGTCATGTCTGGACATACATACAGTATTGCAAACATGGCCTACATCGATCACTCTGATCGTTAATAATTTCTACAAACCGTTGTAAATGTTGAATTGATGTCATCTATTTCTAATCTATGTCACAGATTTTCCCACACTTTACTGCTACAATATACAAAAACTAAAAAACGACTCTTCCGGCTCGTCAGATTTGCGAGGAGGCTGAGAGACCAGAGTTCACCTCTCAGAGCCGACTCATTAACAAACAACCAATCACTGGTGTGTGCTATGGTGTTCAACCAAGTTAAAACGTGCACGTCATGCCACTCTATAACTCACTCCCCTGGCTTCCTGTATCAGCCCGCATCAAGTCCAAATCCTTGATGTTGGTGTTCAGGATATAGTCGCTGGATCTTCACCCAACCACATCAGATATCCATAACATCTCCACGTCCCGACGCGCCCTCTGAGGTCCACCAATGAGCAGAGTCTGTCGCTGCCTTCCAACTGCATGTAATTCATTTCTCAGCCCAGTACTCGTTTCATGTGTCGTACCCTGATGGTGGGACAAGCTTCGTAGCTCCCTGCAATCTGCAGACTCCTTCCTCAAGAAACATCTGAAGACCCCATCTCTTCCGAGAACATCTGCAAACCTGACTTGAGCACCATGTTGTTTTTAGATCCTGTGTTGAATTGAGAACACATGTTCTATCTATATAATTATTTCTTTGCTAGTCACCGGATCAGCACTGAAATATATAACAAATCCTACTAACATTGTGTTTCTAATTCGTGTCCAGTTGTTTTGTAGGAACATGGTTGTGCAGAATCTTTTTAGAGTTACTCTAATTTTGATTGTAGCTATGCGTTGTTTGAACAGACTGACTGAACGACTTACTACTAACTAGTGAAACTGGATCCAATGTTTAGTTACAAAAAATACACAGTAGAAACAAACAAAGAATTAACTGAAAAGGTGTGTGTGTGTGTTGGTTGCTCACTGCACTGTTTCGTAACATTTGGATTTAACAGATACATGGTTGACACTGACATGAATACACTCTTTATTTGATGGAGTTTCAATCCTTGTTGTCATAAAGAGAAGGCGGTTGAAAATGATAAATTCAAGCTCAGCTTGAATCTTTGGGGTGTTGAAGATGTCCCCCTGGCTTTTGTCGCTAGGCAGGATGGCAGACAGTCATTACCTCTTCACACTCAGGTACTTAACCCCCAGCTAGCACCTCAGGTGAGGAGGAGGAAGAGGAAGAGGAGGAGGAGGAGGAGGAGGAAGAGGTTGAGGAAGAGGAGGCTGAGGAGGTGGGTTTGTTAGGAAGAGGAAGAGGAGAAGAAGGAGGAAGAAGAAGAAGAGGAGGAAGATGAAAAAGCGGAGGTGGAGGAGCAAGAAGATGAGGAGGAAGAGGAGGAGGTGGAAAATAAGGAGGAAGAGGAGAAGGAAGAGGAGGAGGAGAATGAGGAGGAGGAGGAGGAGAAGGAGGAAAGGGAGGAGGAAGTGGAAGATGAGCAAGAGGAGGAGGAGAATGGGAATAGTGACGAGGATGAGGAGTAGGAGGAATGAAGAGGATGTGGAGGATGAGTATTAGTAGGGAGGAGGAAAAAGAAGAAGAAGAAGAAGAAGAAGAAGAAGAAGAAGCAACAGCAGCTACAAAGGCCTCTCGTTTAGAATAATTTACCTGCTGAAGACTGGGGAGGGGAGGGGAAGTTAGGAGGAGGGTGATTAACCAAAAGTAAACCTCATTTACTAGGATTTGGTGTTTTTGTTAATGTAGCTGCTGCTGGAGGGGCTGAGACGTTTGTTTTTCTGTTCCTACAGTGATGGGTCCGGTCTCTATGGGAGAGCCTGATTTCAACAAAGCAATTACAAAGAATGAATGATGATGTAGTGACTCAAAATGACAAGAAACTTTATATTTAGTAACAATAGTGAGTAACTTTGATGAAATGCAAAGATTTCTTATCAAGTACCAAATCCTCCAAATACCAGAATGCTCATTTTGATTCACAAAAGAAATGTATTTCCCTTTCTTGGCAGAATGAGGTGTAGACTGAACTAATGCGTATACACCATCGCCTGGCAACAACAAGTTGCTCCTGTCTACGTCTGATGACAGGTGAAAGCTTAGGAGAGATGCTGGCACCGTTGGGCCGATGCAAATGAAGATGCAGTATTAATATAATTGAATGTCTCCTCCTCCTGTCTAAATCTTGGTCTTGACACTGTGTTTCTCATTTTAATGTGATTGGGTTGTAATGAGTTCCCTGTGCCCCTCACATTGATGGTGTAACCTGGTTCCCCCTAGCCTCCCAGTGCTAATACAACTGCACACACACACACACACACACACACACGTGCATACACACACACGTGCATACATGTTCAAACACAAGCTCGCATTTGCAACACATCCACAAGCACACACATACATGTATGGGGCACGAATATAACACACACACATACACATATTTTATGCACATGCATAAACATGGCTACACATGTACACACACATAGACACACACACAAATAAAACAAGCACATATAACACACACACAGTTTATGCACATTCCTACATAAATGGCTACACATGTATACACCCCCACAGTGACAGCCTCTCTCTTCGACAACAAACTCACACACGCACACTACGCTGCACACCCTCTTTTTCATAGCACTGACGTCGGTGGGTGACAAGAGCACTTAGGGTGGCAGGGCTTGCGTTGAGCACACACAACGTGTCTGCTAATGTCACCGCGTAAAAGTGCCTGCCAAGAAGTATTAAGTCATTAAGTTAAGACAACTCTTTCCAGCAAACAGTAATCACAAGAATTTGAAACCCTGTTCACCCGAGTCACAGGGAGTTTGATCGGTGACGCTTAAGGACGATTTTGTTGGGTTTTCCATGATTGGAAATGCCACTTAGTACAGACTCTCGTTCACTGTCATGACTCATTTAAAAGAGTTTGGAAGCATGACTCGAATAAACCACATGCCTATTCAATTCTGCACAAATACTTACTAAATGGTTGCTTTCCCTTAATGAATAGCAAATGGAAATAAATCAATCTTTAAGCTAAGAGCAGAGTAACCAATAACCCGGCGCACACCACTTCAGTTCAGCAGCGAACTCCAGACAGATGTCGACGAAGGATGCTATATTTTCAATTAAAAGTTTTCACACATTCTCACCAACTGACACATTGTTTTAATCCAACACATTTTTTTTGACTACGTCTAACGTTTCTCTCCCCCTCTGTCTCCACTCACAGAACAGGTGCGGCGTTTCCCTTCACACGGATGACAACACCTCAAATCATCCGCAACACGTATCCCTCGACACCATCTTGGTGCGCTTTGGTGGGACGTATTTCAAATCCCACTCTCTCTCCCTGTCTCTCTAAGCTGTCCTTAGCCGTTTCCACCAATAGAAATGAAGAAGAGGGGAAAAAAAGAAAGACAGAGAGAGAGAGAGAAAAAAAAGAGAGCGCGAAAGAGAGAGAGAGAGAGAGAGAGAGAGAGAGAGAGAGAGAGAGAGAGAGAGAGAGAGAGAGAGAGAGAGAGAGAGAGAGAGAGAGAGACTCGGTGTTGACCTAAAAACCCAACTCCTCCAAAGGTTGTTTTTTCCTACGCTATCAAATATTAAGCGAGAAAGCTGTGCTCCCTCCAACACTGTAAAATGGTAGGGAGGCAGAGTGGGAGAGGAAGCAAAGGTTGTTTCTTTGAAACGGATTCCAAATGCTTTCTGTACCACATCACTTGTCATACTTTCTCTCTCTCTCTGCTTGAATCTCTCTGAATCGACAGAGAGAGAGAGAGAGAGAGAGAGAGAGAGAGAGAGAGAGAGAGAGAGAGAGAGAGAGAGAGAGAGAGAGAGAGAGAGAGAGAGAGAATACTTACACTGTATACGAGCATATTATTATATAGGGCAATGGAAGCCATTCAATGTGATCGATGCTGGATGAAATGGTCTTTCTCTACTCTGGCATCATGGGAGGATATTTGCATATGTATGATCATACCACACACAATACATAATCTGGCCCACATACGCATGGGCAATTTCTCCACACACCAGTGACTTAAGCTCTCGAACCCAATTTGACAAAGTCTTGCAGTATTGGTGGGTCTTTTTGGTTACAGGCTATTTGGGATTATGCCTCCTAGGCCTAGTGTTGCTCGGCAGTGATTTGAAATATTATCGTAAAAGAAAATGAAA
>JACYXH010000207.1:0-2500 GCA_026745465.1 Lota lota | reverse complement strand
TATTTATGAATCTCTATCATCATTTGACTGGATCTGATCATTACACTTTTTACCTCCCTTTTACATCACCATGTTTTAAATATAGTGCAGAAGAGAATAGCAACTGAAAGATACTTAAAAAAATACACTCCAAAAATTCCATGTATTCATCAAATTGGTCGACTAAATGGCTGCTTTCCCACGGCTAAGAGAGTTGGACTCATGGAGGAATCCACTGTGGTCGGTAATGGCTGGCTATTCTCTCAAACCGATCAAAGCCTCTTGACCTGAATCACTACGTTTACTTCCAGCACTACCCCTAATAACAATAGCCATTGCCACATCACAACCGTACATGTCTCACTGGGTTTTTACAAGAGCCATACATGTGGAAATGTGCTCTACTGTTGCTATCTTATATTCTTGGATCACCTTTGGTTCAAATCACAGCTCTCTCTTTTTTACATCTAACACACATTGGTTTGACCTTTAAAAACAACGAGAATTTCTGACACATTTTCTTTGTCATTTTTCTTTTCAGTCACGATTGGTTACGTATCATATTCCAAGGGGAACAAAAACATCTAAACAGTGCAAAAGTCTGACTATAATACATACTCTTTTATGATGGAAGTGATTTCTAAATCTTAGCAATGGACGTTTTGGAGCAGCATAAGATTTGCATAAGATTTGCTACTGTCTGCAACTATTTTAGACATATTCCCCCACACACCAGCACCACCCACCATTGAACATTAGTATCCATAAAGGTGCTCTTACTTCCATCTCCATCTCCGGTTCTCCGCCCTGAGTGGTATCGTCAGGTATGTTGCTTGTTTCCATGGTTTATCTGTGTTAAATGGCATAATTTATAATTATAATTATAATTCTGTTGACAGAAAAACACCTTCAACATTGATGATGGTGATATCATAAACATTTATCAACATTTACAAATTCAATTCTGGGTTGCTGTGTATTTTGAAAAAAGTGTACAGAACATATTGTTCAAAGAAATATTGGGTTAAAGAGAAAAGTTCAAGTTACCTGGACTGTAGTTTCGCAGGGCCAGCCTTTTCATACTGAAAGTCTGGGACCCAGCATTGATTAACTGTGTCAAGAACCGCCCACATACCTTCTCAGGAAGAGGTCTTGATTGACATGCATGCACGACCAATCACGGGCCGTGAGCCGGTAACAGTGCTTTTAGAAAAACAGACCTGTGGAAACAAACATGATTTAAAATTTAATAAACCACAATCGCTCAGCGGTCTATGAAAAAAAAGACTGAATAAACCCATGGATTTCAATATAAGAATAAACCTGCATCACCCCTACATTTTTGCGAGTGACAATGCTGACAGCCGATGAGAATCTTGACTTAAGTTTCTTCAAGAGGCTGAGACTGCTAATGCATTAAACATAAGGACATTCTGTATTTTTCTAACTAGAGTGCAATTCTGTGGTTGTGTTCTTCCACAATTTCTTGTCTATTGTTCTTCCTTTTTTCTTGTGTTTCGGCCCTGTCATCTAAGACAAAAAATATTTTGGGTTGGTAATTAAGAAAGGACAAGTGCCTTCTCCACCCCAGTGTCTGCGTGACTAAGCCTTTTCAACCAGCCAATCACTGGGACTGTCACAACAATACACTCCACTGCACCCATTTCCCTAAACACCCTCCGTTTCTGGCCTCTTATGTTTTCATGTCCATCTAGTTGAACCTGTGGTGTAAAATAGCTGACATCTCTGCAGAACGATGATAAGCAAAGCAGCGTTGGAGATTGCAATCGGTTTTGGTTCAATGTTAATACCGGTCTCCGTGTGTATCTCTCTTCCAGGGCCTGCTGTCTCTCACAACAGGCCTTTCTGGAAAGGAAATCAAAATATCTTGCGATGGATTTTAATAAGAACATTTTCCCTGCAATAGAGATGAGTTTTTTGGTGTGGTTTGCGATTTACGCTCGGACAAATGTGAATATTTGGATGAAATAAAAAGGGGTGGTACGCTAGGGTGTAGATAATGTAGTGACTAGGGTGTTCCACACACACCCGAAAGGTACTAGGTTGAATCCCCAATGTCCACAATTGACCCCTATACCTACTCCTTAATGACATATAACTCAATTCACTGTAACACGCTTTGAATGAAAGCATCTGCTAAATAATAATAGTGAATAGTCACAACTGTCATTGGTGATATACAGAATCATCAGCTGAGCAAAATGTATACTTCATATCCAGAGAATTCATATTAAACTTTTGTATGACGAGTATTTAAATGATTTACATGTTGCCTTCCTTACGAAAATCTGAAAAACAAAACACAACACTACTACAACAAATAACAACTTTCATGCAGCATGTAGTCTTCCAAGTCCTTCAAAAGGTGTGTTGGGTTCCCACTGGAAACCCCCCCACAGATTTGATTCCAGTCCGCGTGGCGAGGGCTCTAACGTTAGCTGATGTATTCACACAGGAAGTGGCGGCAGCTCAGTGCTTCGGCTCATCTCTCGCCTTTCGG
>JACYXH010000206.1:215000-218281 GCA_026745465.1 Lota lota | reverse complement strand
TGGCAGATAGCCAGTAATTGTGTTGAGGTGAATTGCTGCTGGTGGTGCAGGACGATTAGAAGATGGAGGTGGATGGGGTGGGGGTGGGGGTGGGGGTGATCTGGACGTATAGTGCTCCAGAGAGATGAATAGATGTAATAACTAGAGGGAGCAAAAAAAAAAAAAAGGCCATTCCATAATGAATGCTAACCTCGAGTGGATTATTGTAGTTAGAGTGGGTCATAAAGGTTGTGGCATATAATGTGTGTGTGTGTGTGTGTGTGTGTGTGTGTGTGTGTCTCACAGGGTAATAAGGGTAAGAGTGTGTCTGGTTGTGTTTCGACTACACACCGTGACACACATTCATATATACATACATCCGTGACGTAGACTAGTATACACTTGTAACATTTGTGAACAAGCAGACACACACAAACAGACCCACACACACACACACACACACACACATTCAATAACTAAAGCGGTGTACTGAGGCCGTGTTTTGAAAGGTGGGGACTGCACAGACAGGACAGGTGGACAGGTGGACAGACATGGAACGGAGGGAGAGCAAGGGAGAGAAGCGTAGAAACAAAACAAAGGGAGAGAGAGAACAGAAGACAAAACGGAGAAACAGAACAGAAGAAAGAGAGGAAGAGAGACTTATTCAGATCTAACTTGGCAGAAGGAGGTTGAAAGGCTGATAAGCCCGATAGAAGGAGAGAGAGAGAGAGGGAGGAAAGAGAGACCGGGGAGAGAACGAGGGCTGGAGACGCACACAGAGAGAGACAGTGAGAACGTGACAGACATATGGGAGACGGGGATCAATTCCCAGAGCCCTAAGAGGAGAGAGAGGGGAGATCCAACAGAGAGACAGAGACAGAGACAGAGACAGACAGACAGAGAGACATACATAGATAGTATATGTATACGTATATATGTATATGTATTCCCTATGGGAACCAGATAGGGAACACATCTGGAAAACACACACACACACACTGTATGTGTATGTGTGTGTGTGTGTGTGTGTGTGTGTGTGTGTGTGTGTGTGTGTGTGTGTGTGTGTGTGTGACGTGACCCCCCCCTAGCGAGCCGCAGCAGGGTTTTAGGGAGATTAAAGTGGTGGGGCCATCCTCCTAATGAAAAGACGTCAGGGCCCATAAAGCAAAGGGGCCCGCCAGCCAGTTAGCCAGCGGCCCCCGTGGAACCGCTGGCTCAGCAGGAGAATAATACATAAATATGTGGAAATAGATAGGAACGCAAAACAGGGGCCCTGTCAATACCAATTAGCCTGTATGCAAAGCTGTGTGTGTGTGTGTGTGTGTGTGTGTGTGTGTGTGTGTGTGTGTGTGTGTGTGTGTGTGTGTGTGTGTGTGTGTGCGTGCGCGCTCACCTTGCCCCGGTCCCACCAGAGATCCTACGTTACTCTCATCAGCCACTGAAAACCAAAACAACAACAAACAACAGCAATCAACAACAATCATCAACAGGTAAACATTTACCCACATATAGGGTGTTTGTTTGTGTGTGTGTGTGCGTGTGTGTGTGTGTGTGTGTGTGTGTGTGTGTGTGTGTGTGTGCGTGGCTGCGCTTGTGTGCGTGTGCACATGTGTAAGCTGGAAGTAATGAACACAAAAATAAAACAACAAAAAGCACAAGATTTATTAAAATGATTACGAGATGAGGCATGAACACACAAGAGAGGTAGACAGAGAGAGAGAGAGCGGACGGGGGGAGGGAGGGGGAGAGAGAGAGAGAGAGAGAGAGAGAGAGAGAGAGAGAGAGAGAGAGAGAGAGAGAGAGAGAGAGAGAGAGAGAGAGAGAGAGAGAGAGAGAGAGAGCAGATGCCGCAGGGCTTTGCACCAAGGAACACAATAATAGGTTTTCATTACGCCGCCATTGCTCTTAAATAATCCTCTCCATTTTTTATGAATCAGACTCCCGCCCCCAGCAGGGATAACACAGGACGGGGGACGGGAAGGGAGGAGGGGGAGGGAAAGAGGAAGGGGGAGAGAGAGAAGGAAGGGTTGGAGGAAGGAAGGTATGAAGGGAGGGAAAGAGGAAGGGTGAGAGAGAAGGAAGGGAGGGAGGGAGGGAGGGAGGGAGGGAGGGAGGGAGGGAGGGAGGGAGGGAGGGAGGAGGGAGGGAGGGAGGGAGGGGGGAGGGAGGCAAGGTAGTAGAGAGAAATGAAAGGAGAAAGAAAAGGAAGGGAGGGAGGGAAGTTAAAGATGGAAATAAAGAATTAAGAGGCTATGAATTAATCTAATCGCCACAATCACACCTCCGTGGTCCACTTAACCAGAGTTTATCCCTCCTCTGAGAGGTGGCAACAGCGCGTCCTGCCCCCAAGCAGACCATTACGGCGTACCATTAGTTCCTCACCAAAACGATGGCGTCTGTGGATAGTTGTGAGTGGCTGTGCCACTTTCTCCATGCTCTGACTGGTTGACTTGTACTGATTTACCTTCAGTGTCGGACATATATGGACAGACCATCGGGATGAATGGAGATAAGCGCATTGAACTCAGCCTTCAAAACGGAGCTCAGTGCAATGCATCGATGGCGTCTCCCGCACGGTCCTCACACATACAGCCAGGTGAAACGTGTGTGTGAAAGAGTGTTTTGGAGTGTGAGTGTGTGTGTGTGTGTGTGTTTTGGAGTGTGTGTGTGTGTGTGTGTGTGTGTGTTTTGGAGTGTGTGTGTGTGTGTGTGTTTTGGAGTGTGTGTGTGTGTGTGTGTGTTTTGGAGTGTGTGTGTGTGTGTGTGTGTTTTGGAGTGTGTGTGTGTGTTTGTGTGTGTGTGTGTGTGTGTGCTCTTTTGTTCGCAGTCGTTTAGCGGGTCAACACGAGGCTCATTCCACCAATAATGGCACAGGAAGAAATAAAATAAGAAAAGAAGAAGAAGAAGAAAGCCAATTCACTGAACTTATGAAGCAGGATGGGACTGAGAGCAGGTGAGGGGCACACACACACACACACACACACACACACACACGATACTTGCACAATCAAATGCAAGTACACACGCACACACACACCCACCCACCCACACGGTGATACACAAACTAAAACACACATTCAAATGCAAGTACACACACACACAATCACACACAAAATGATACTTTCACATTCAAATGCAAGCACACACACACACACATTCACAGACGCAAGCACACACAAGCCAAGACTCACACAGGCACGTAGGCAGAAACACGCCACACACACACAGTGACATGAAATCTATGGTAGAGGGACATGGGCGAGATAGATAAGGAAGGAGAGAGAGAGAGAGAGAGAATAGAT
>JACYXH010000206.1:177500-212500 GCA_026745465.1 Lota lota | reverse complement strand
CCATATCAGGGGAAAAGGACACTGCAGGGAGGGAATTATGATAATGTAGACATTAGACTGATAAAATGATCTCAAACGTCCTTCATGTATCGATCAATACATCCCATGGCTTGAGCAATAGGGCGACATGAAATGATCCACACACACACACACACGAATGTACTGAGATCAAACACAAACGCAAAATACCCTAGACTCCAAACACATCAGTTTGCAAATGCAAATTCATCTCCCCACACACAAAAAAAATACAGACAAAACAAAAAAAAACACAAACAACAAAAATTGCTGAAAACTCATTAACACATGGGGAAAAAAAGTACTTTCCCAGTACTGACACCCTTCCAACATTTCCATAAACCACAAATACCGCCCCCCCCCCCCCCCCCCACGAGATATTGAAAACGTGCATAATTTCGTCCCCTCCCCACTTTAAAGTCTTTGTTTTTGGGCGACTCTTACAAGGAAGTAGCTAACTCATTGTTTGAGACTCTCGCTTTATTCTGCGAAGACGAGCGACAAAATCGAGGGAAAAAGAAGATTTCCTTATATAATTGAGGCGGGGGTGGGGGGCAGGGGGGCCTAGGAACAGGAAAGAGAGCGAGACGATGAAAATAGAGAACAAAAAAAAAAAAAAAAAAAAGTCGCTAAATGAATGAATATAAAACAGTTTTGTTGCCGCTTCCCCCCCCCCCCACCCCCCCAATCTCTCCCTTCTATGTACGTTTTATTTATTTCGTTTTTTCCTCGCTGTGAGTGAAGCACGTTGGGCACCCGTATGCAAATCCCGCTCACTTAGCCGTCGTTTCATCAGCTAACTGTTCCAAGGTCACTGCTTTCACGTGAACAAAAAAAAAAAGAGCGAGCAGCGCGTTTGAGAGAGGGAGATCCGAGCTAATGACTGGCTTTTCTCTCATCATAAATATGCACCCGGCGAGAATGAAAGAGGCAGACAATGAGCGCCGGCGAAAATAGCAGGTATCTTTTATTCCCCATGCTTTTATTTTGTTAAAAGTGATATGTTAATGGTGCGCTTTTATTGTGTCATTTTTGTGTTAATGCAGAGCTGCGAAAGGATGCGTTTAGAGGCAGACCATGTCTCCCCGTTGACCTTTGTTTACAATCGATGCGATGCAAAGATGTCTGTGCGTCTGCAGTGGGATCGCTTGTGCACGTGCGTGTTCACACACACACACACACACACACACACACACACACACACACACACACACACACACACACACACACACACACACACACACACACACACACACACACACACACAGAGTAGACATATTAAAACACGTGCTAGGCCTTCATGACTTCATGTACCAACAGCAATGCACAAAAATACATACCAAAATACACACATTCACACTCACACCGAAGGGCGATTTTATCTGTGCTTGTGTGTTTTGTGTATGCGTCTTTGTGTGCGAGCGCATGCGTGTGCATTCAGATAGTTACCTTCTGCCGGTCTCCCGTACGTAAAGCCATCGCTCACGGGCAACGGCTGACCGGCTCGTCCGGCGTTGAGCTCCGACGCCGGGGGGCCCAAGTAGGGCGAGGCCCCCCGCTGTGGCCCCTGGCGGTGGGTGGCCGCTGGGGGTCCCTCGGGGCCCCTGGTCTGCAGAGCTGCAGGCTCCTCGTGCGCCTGGAGGAGAAGCAGGAGCAAGACGTTCAGGTCTCCGTGGGTGAACTTTGACCCCGACACCATTTGAGTCGTCACTTTGGAATAAAAAGCCTTAAAAGAACCAGTGAACCCAAAACCACTTTTTTTGTTGTTTTAAACGTGGCTACTTGTCTTACATGACCCTCAACATAGTAATCTATGCCGTTTTATCACACATTTGATTCAATCTCATAGTGTCCGAATTCCATCTGAAACGGGGGGTTCGCAGGCTCTTTAATGGTCATGGTACAGAACACTGTGAAGTTAGGGCCGCTGAACCTGAGCGGCGCACCAGGAGACACCAGGAGACAGTAACACAGGTCCTTAAACAATACGTACAAATTATAAATACAATGTAATTTGCACTAGAATAAATGTATATATTTTATGTCATTCATTTCAACCCTGAAGGATATGGAGCCCAAAATGGTGAAGGCCTTTGTTGCAAATGTTTAACCCATTCAGCCGACTGTAATAGTTGTGTGTGTGTGTGTGTGTGTGTGTATTCGTTGAAGTTTCGTTGTTGTAACCTTGTTGTGCGTTTCATGTTCAGGTTCGAAATCTCAATAAGACTTAATTAAAAATATATGCAATTTAATTAAATGAAAAGATCTGTCGTACAACCCCCACAACAACACCTATACCTTACACTTGACCAAGAGTCTGTCATTTTTATACATGGTTCAGGTACACACACACACACACACACACACACACACACACACACACACACACACACACACACACACACACACACACACACACACACACACACACACGTATTCCCCTTGATGTGCGAGTTAAGCAGGCGGTCATTCAGATAATCTTAAGTGTTGCAGACGGGCACGTTATCAGACAGCCATCCACAGCTTCAAAGGACCCCTTCCCCTTCTCGCGACAGGGGGAGAGGGACCGGCTTGCTGATGAGAGATGGTGGCTGAGGCGGATGGGCGGAGGGGGGGGATGAAAGCGCCCTATACACACACTCACACACACGCACACATATATATACATATATATATATATATATATATATATATATATATAGTCATGCACCCACATACATATTCCCCAAAGATAATCTCCATACGAAGCCAGCCAACAACAACACATATCCACACGCACACACAAATACACACACACACACACACACACACACACACACACACACACACACACACACACACACACACACACACACACACACACACACACACACACACACACACACACACACACACACAGAAATACATAACGAGACAATTCGTATGATAATGACAGAATGTAGCGCTTGTAATAATCATATCAAACACCGGTAGGTGTGTGTGTGTGTGTGTCCCTAGGGTGTCATTTACACCTACGTGAGATCCTAGCGTGTCACTCCTTACACTCCACGGGAGATAACACGCTAGTGAGGCAGACGGCCGGTCTGACGTGTGTGTGGGTGTGTGTGTGTGTGTGATATGTGCGCGTCAGTGTGTGTATGTGTGTTTGAGGTATGAGCGATTTTGCATTTTCCTTTGACAGCTTCTTTTGCACTCGTCAATGTCGTGATGACAGCGTTCGCACACCACCCCCAACCCCCAATCCTCCACTTTATCACCACCCCCTTCACACACACACACACACACACACACACACACACACACACACACACACACACACACACACACACACACACACACACACACACACACACACACACACACACACACACACTTCTATCACTTCCTCCATTCCGTCATTACCCCTTGAATTTCGTCTGTCAATTTGTCTGTTTGTGTGTCTCTTGTCTGTCTGTCTCTTTGTCGGCCTGTCTGTCTGTCTCTTTGTCGGCCTGTCTGTCTGTCTCTTTGTCGGTCTGTCTGCTTGCTCATCTGTCTGCCAGTTTGTCTGTCCCCCTGTCCAATCCTTCGGTCTGTCCCTACTGCAGCTCCTCGGGAACATTAACCGACTCCCCCCCCCCACAAACCTTTTAAGGCCCTCCCCTACTCGCCATTGCCACGGCGACCGCCTTACTTGGCTTTTTTTTTTTTTCGGGCCGTTGGCAAGACGCGTTGAAAGCTTCCGAGTGTTCAAGGTTAAGACGCAACTTGGCCGAGGCGGATGCACGATTATCCTCCCTCCTCTCTCCTCTCCTCCCTCCTCCTCTCTCCTCTCCTCCCTCCTCTCTCCTCTCCTCTCTCCTCTCGTCGTCTAATTGCGTTCCCTTTTTTAGATCTCCATGCATCGCTCGTTTTGAACCTCATACGGCTTCCATCCAAATCTCATAAATATATATATATAGAATATTCTCAAAGAACTGTACCGTTTATCGAGCTCATTCTTTCAGCGCTTCAGGATGTTTGACTATTCAAATTAATGACTGCGTTTAGAGCATAATCTCGGGGGAGGATGAGGAAGCAAACGGGGGAGAGGGAAGAGGAGGGGGGGGGGTGGAGCAGGCTGGAGGGGAGGGAGGTGGTGATCAGGGGAGACTGAGATTGTAGTTCATTGAGTCGAACGCAAGGGCCCGTTCTGGATGGATTATCCATAGCCTTTGATCACAGACTGGGCTCCACACACACACACACACACACACACACACACACACACACACACACACACACACACACACACACACACACACACACACACACACACACACACACACACACACACACACACACACACACACACACACACACACACAGAGTGTGAGGAGCGAAAGCAAGAAACAATTTGTTATCCACTCATTTCTTTCCGTCTAAGAGGAAAAGGAGGTCGATTTCATCTTCTGTTCCTACCATTTCTGCTACTTCCCCGTCAAACGTTTTTGTTTTAATAGATTTCATTTGGAGCTTTTCGGGTCACTTCTTTTAATTTAAGAGAAGATTTTCATAGTCATGTTCAAGGTTAATAGGTAAATTAACTAACTGAAAAGTTAATTGATTTGAAATCATATTGTGAATAACACACTTTCTGATCAAGTAATAAAAATCATAGATGTTTACAGTGTTTATGTGATACTTAAAGACATTTGTAACATGCCAATGAGCATTTTAGTCTAAATCGGCAGAATGTTTGTATAATTAGAGGCAAATGCTGGAAAAACGTTAGCAAAGGCTTGTGCTTCCTAACTCCCAATAAGCCAGGTGGAAAAGCTGCCGTTTGTAGTGAAGATACAACAGATCAGGAAGTAGGCGATGAAAGGAATTAAAGATTAGAAGGAGTCCCAATCTGTAACGTGGATGGATAACCGAAGATGAGGTGCCATTTATTAAAGCAGAAAGTGGGAGATGAAGGCAGACATTTTGAAAAGGACAGTTGGCCTTCAGAGAAGACGACAGAAGAGACCAGCATGCAGGAGGCAATCCAGTGATTTTTATTTAAACAGAGGAAAAACAGCCAGGTCAGAAAGAGAGAGAGCCAATTGTAAAATGTCAAATAAAAAAACAAACCAAACAAGCAGGAAAAGTTAAGAAAAACATAAAAAGATACAGAGAAGAAAAGTTAACAGTTCAAGATAAAACGACGGGGTGTTTACAATATGCAAGCAAGCTAGTGACACAACACACAGATTATTAACAGATCTACTGTTAATGAGTAGCACTCGCTAACTTTAGCAGAGGAAATTAAACGTGGGGAAAAGAGAAAAGTTCCAGTATTCGGCAAAGAATGTCAGCCCTGGTGACTATATACATATAAACCCACTGATTCTACTTTGTACACACACACACGCACATCAGAGTCCACTAGAGACTCTGAGGTAATGGTGTGTAGTCAGTGCCTGGTTGTGTGTGTAGTTATGTGCCTCATTGTACCTGTGTTCGTGGCTGTATGTGCGCTCATAATCTGGTGTGTCCCCATAATCTGGCATGTCCCAAAATCGTTCTGGGTCCTCACAACGTTGTGCGTCCCGGTATCTGTGCGAGTCCCCATACACCGGTGCGGCCCTGCGTCTGCGCGCGTCCTCATAACCCCGTGTGTCCTCCCAGCTGCGCGTGTTTCGGTTGCCGTGGCAACGCGTGGGAACGCGGCTCGGCGCGGGCGGGCCCCCGTACATCTGGTCCGCCGTGGCCCTGATGTGGTCGGCGTAACTCGGACCAGGTGTGCCGTCCCGCCCGTGCCCGTCGCTAGGGGCGTGCGCGTCGCTAGGGGCGTGGCCGACGCCTCCGACCCGCGGGCCCGAGCGTTGGTCCCCGCTATCCGGTGTGTGCGTGTGCGAGTGCGAGTGTGTGTCCCGGCTCAGGTTCCCCGCGGCGTGCCGGCGTAGGCCGCCCCGCGCGTGGCTGTGCGCGGCGGCGGGGTCGTCATGGCGACGCAGCTGCGCGGCACCAGAGGTTCCGGCTGCGTGGTTCGGCCGCGGGCGTTGGCCTTGGCCGAGGCCATACGTGTACCTAGTGTGTGTATCGCCGGCCCGCCGCCGGTGGCCGTGGGGGAGGGGCTCAGAGGCCCGCCTCCTCAGCAGGGGGAGGGGGGGGGAGGAGCGGCGGGGAGGGGGCTGTTCAGTTTGTTGTTGTTGTTGTTGTTGTTTTTGTGGTAGCAGTAGTCTGCGGAAGAGGTCACCTGGATGTACCTGATTGGCTGTGTGGGGGTTAGCGTCCTGGTAGTCATTAGCAGCGCCGGCATTGGCCCTTCCTGCTGATTGGCTGGTGACCGTCTGAAGGAGAACATGTAAACAGAGTTTTATATATATGTATATTTGTGCAAACAAATACACAAAATGGCTGACATTGCTTTTCTTGAACCTGGTGCCTTTGGTTTCCACAGAACTATTTCCACAAAAAACACTTGCACCTACACTTCTTTTGCACTTCTTTTTATGTAAATGCTAGCTACTCCAAAAATCACAGACACTTTTCCGAAGAGATAGTCAAGGGCCTCCACTATATTCTGAAGGGCCTTCCAATCGCGACTCTCTGACGTCTGTCACTCATGGACAGCTACCTCTAGGTAAACGCTTTTCACTCCCTGAAGACGGAGGAGGAAGCATGCGTACGTTGAAGCCTCAGATTAGCCTTGTTAACTACAAAACGGTTGGCTTTTTTTTTTTACATTCAAATGCCTTTTACATCCAAACAGACGGAATGACGTGTTTGTTGATTGGCCTTCAGAGAGCTCCAGAAGACGTCAGCAAGAACGCAGCATTTAATATTGCTATATGCTTCTGATGTTCCTCCACCTATACCGTGTACAATGACTGCCATCAGAGCATCGCAAATTGCCGTATCTCAGCAATGGTTAGTATTTTTATTCTAACTGTCCCTGAGCAAGGCACCTTTCCACTTACTGAACCCAACCTACTGGTTGTGGCCTTGCATGGTTGACCCTGCCTTCGGTACGAGCACTTCCATACCGATAACCGCTACACTACTGAACTCCTAACCATTAGCTAGGGTACCGCTAATCACAGGACTCCCGCACCGCTAACCGCCATCTACCGTACCGCTAACCGATATCCACCGTACCGCTAACCGATACGACTCCCATACCGCCAAACCCTAGACTCCCGTCCCGCTAACCGCTATCCACCGTACCGCTAACCGATACGACTCCCATACCGCCAAACCCTAGACTCCCGTCCCGCTAACCGCTATCCACCGTACCGCTAACCGATACGACTCCCATACCGCCAAACCCTAGACTCCCGTCCCGCTAACCGCTAGCTACCATAGCGCTAACCGCTAGCTACCTGTGCGGCGGAACGCAGCAGCACCAGCTGGATGGTTCCCCTGGCATTGCCCTCCGACGACATGGAGCGCCGCAGCGTTTCCATGGCGGTGTGGTTGGAGCGGCCCAGCAGTGGCTCGCCGTTGACCGCAAGCAGCTGGTCATTGACGCGCAGACGCCCGTCCTGATGGGGGAGAGGGGTAGAGGGGGAGGGGGAGGGGGAGGGGGAGGGGGAGGGGGAGGGGGAGGGGGAGGGGGAGAGAGAGACGGGGTTAGAGGAGCGAAGAAAGAGTGAGATTTGTATTCCAGACGTTAGCATGGTCCTCATAATGGCTGACTTTCAAGCATGTGTGTGTGTGTGTGGGGGGGGGGAGTTGCTTCTAAAAACATTAAAATTATGGGGTTGAAGGAGGGATTTGAGAATTGAGGAAGATAAAGAAGAAGAGAAATTTTTGATTTCAGAGATACCAGAATTATTGTTTGTGTCTGAGGGGTGTAATTGCGAGTACTTCCGTGTGTGTGTGTGTGTGTGTGTGTGTGTGTGTGTGCGTGTGTATGTGCTTGTGCGTAAGACACGGCGGAATCAAAGTGTTCAGAGCGAGAGAGCCCGCGAGAGAAGGGAGGCGAAGTGTTAGCGTTAGCAATCAGGCGCTAGCCAAGCGCGCGAGATAAATGCATAGAGCAGCTAATGGAAGGGCTGGCGGTCACTAAAACACCTGTAAGTGTTTTAAATAGAAGCTGCTTCTTGGCCGCCACGGCAACCAATGGTGAGGCAATCTTGGGTAGAAAGAGAAATACAAAAATAACAGAATGGAAGAAATGGAGTAGTTTAGGATGAAAAGACACTCTCACAGACGTGCAGACACACACAGCAAAAGCATCGCTGTTGTGTGTGTGTGACAAAATGGCCATGATGAGTCCATTATGGTCAGCATTGACCTTTGACACCAACTCATTATGGTGGCACCGCCTGGACTGACCTCTGGTCCATTGTGCGCTTCCCGCGAGCACACACACACACACACACACACACACACACACACACACACACACACACACACACACACACACACACACACACACACACACACACACACACACACACACACACACACACACACACACACACACACACACACACACACACACAGGCCGTAATACTGCCATTGAAGAGGCACTTTGAGCAGACGTTTTCATCTAAAGTATGTTGTTTTTTTTGTCCTTAATGAGCAGGTGGGGGTTAGGCCGTCTCGCTAAGCGATGCCTAAAGGTAGACTGTGTCCATCGGGGGAATCGAACCCGGCACCTCTCGGCTGGGAGTCAAACACCCTATCCTAACCACTAGACTATACTGCTAAGGAGTGTGTTAAAAATCCCACAGACATCACAAATCTGCGTTTTCACACGGATTCATCTGGAAGCAGGGCTGACTCGAGCTTAAATTAGCGGTAGCGGTCGAGCTAATTTATTTAGCATGTTGTGAGATCTGAGATCGTCTGCCAGGATCAGAGAAGAGGAGACAGCGGAATAATTAAGACCCCCAGGGGCCCAACGGAGACACACAGTATTTAATGGAAATAGGTTACTACTCAACCCCCCCCACCCCCCCCAACTGTTTGTGTGTGTGTGTGTGTGTGTGTGTGTGTGTGTGTGTGTGTGTGTGTGTGTGTTAGTGAGTGAGGGCCTATATTTGTGTGTGTGTGTTTGAGTGAGAGGCTGTGTGTGTGTGTCTGTGTGCCTGTGCCTGTGTCTGTGTGCATGTCTGTGCATGTGCCTGTCTGTGTGTGTGTGCATGTGTGTGTGTGTGCCTGGGCGTGTGTCTTTCTGTGTGTGTGTGTGTGTGTGTGACCAGATAGAATCGGGTACGACAGTCTCATTACCTTCTTATCTGAATTTCATTAGCATGCATCATCATCTCGTGTCGCGCAGGCACGTGCAGGATAACAAATGGGCACGTGCACTAACACACACACACACACACACACACACACACACCCTTCAAGTCAGTTGTCTCCTCTTAAGTTCCTTTTTTCTCTCCATTGTTCAGTTTGTCGATTTTCTACCCACATGCATAATTCTGTCTCTCTCACGTGTTCCTTCCTTACTTCTTTACTCCCCTCCTTCCTCCCTCCCCCCTCCCTCCTCCCCTCCCCAACATGCCGGCCAGGGAGAAGCAGAAGAGAGATATCTCTCTACATACGAGAGTATGAACTGGGAAAGATATCCACATCAGGCATCCTTCCAAGATCACTTCCATCCTAAAACACACACACACACACACACACACACACACAAACACACACCTCATCCCAGGCCATCGACCACCTGAAAACGCATTTTCATTCCGATTTTTCAACCGCTACACACATCTTTTCGTCGTTTATTCACTTTTCCGTAAGTAACGTAGGTGTCATTCCGTGTCGCTCGCCAGAATAATACACCGCAGTTGGCGACAAGCACCGCCCCCAGACTGCAGACGAGTTGCTACGACGGAGGCTAACTGCTTTGTCGTTGTCTGCGGCCTTAAGTTCATGTGTTATAACGCTGTCATCGTCGTTTCACCCCCTTCACGCCGGCGGGAGCTACTGAGAGACACCGAGAAGAGGAGAGGGGAGAGCTGAACCGCCAGGTCACATGGGATGGAGGGGGGCGGGGGAGAGAGGTCACAGGGGGTCAATGAGTCAGGAAGGGTCAAATGTCAAGGGAAGTCAAGTAAGTGAGTGCTGAGTGCTGAGTGAGGGGGTGAAGGGAAGATGGTGAGATAGTGCGGAGGAGGGGTGGAGGGGAGGTGAGAGAGAAGAACGAGAGAGGGAGAAAGTTAATTAATAAGACAAAGAAACAGAATAGAGAGAGAGAGAGAGAGAGAGAGAGAGAGAGAGAGAGAGAGAGAGAGAGAGAGAGAGAGAGAGAGAGAGAGAGAGAGAGAGAGAGAGAGAGAGAGAGAGAGAGAGAGAGAGAGAGAGAGAGAGAGAGAGAGAGAGAGAGAGAGAGAGAGTGAAAGAAAGAAGGATAGAAAGAGTGAAAAGACTGGGGGAAATTGAAAAAGGACACCATCGGCACACCGTACCATTCCTTCATCAAACTCAATCAAGTTCCAAAACCTAAAAACCATAGACAGCCATACAGTACATAGAGGCCAAACTGACAGCTATACATAGAGGCCAAACTGACTGCTATACATAGAGGCCAAACTGACTGCTATACATAGAGGCCAAACTGACTGCTATACATAGAGGCCAAACTGACTGCTCGGACCCGTTGCGGATACGTCAACATGGCCGCCATATTGGAGAGGCCAAGACAGGCTTGTAAACAAATGCAAGTAAACGGTGGAATCTGCGGTTTTTCTCGATAAAAAGCTCAGTAAACATTTCTCAAAGTTTTTATATTCATATTCAATCATATTACATATTTTATAATAGATATATACATTTTATATTTCAAATTTTTTACTCCAGGTAGATCACAAAACCTTGAATAAAAGAGACTCCTAGCAATGGCTTGAGAGGCAAAGGTTACAGTGCTTCTTATCGTTGACTTGTGCTCGACCCGGCCTCTCCAACATGGCGGCGACGCGTGCGAGCCGAAGGCCGGCCGGCGTTTGTGCGTATACCATCTGTGCTTAAAATAAGCTACATTTCCCGTGACAAAACCCCACCGCCAAAGTAAAAGCCCCATGGCCCACCTTGTGCGCGGCCCCTCCGTGGATGATGGACTTGATGAAGATGCCCAGGTCTTCCCCGGTCTCGCGGGACCGGTTGCCCTTCAGGCTGACGCCCAGGCCCGCCGAGCCGGTGTCGTTGAGGGGCACCTCGTAGACCAGCTGCTCCCAACCATCCTCCTGGACCAGGGCGCCGCTGGCTGGGGACTCCTCACCCTTCTGGGGGAGGGAGGGGGGGGGAGACAGGGATGGAGGGAGATGGGAGAGGGGGAGAGAGGAGAGGTAGGTGAGGAAGAGAGAGAGAGGGCGGGGAGAGAGGGGTGAGGAAGAGAGAGAGGGAGGGAGACGGGGGTGAGAGTGGGAGAAAGGAAGAGAGGGGAGGGTGGGAGAGAGGAGAGAGGAGAGGGGGAAAGAGAGGGAGGGAGACGAGGGGGTGGGAAGTGAGTGAGGATGAGAGAGAGAGGGAAAGAGAGGAGGGAGAAAAAACATAAATGCTTTTTTTAGTATTACGGCTATTGTCACTTGTCCGTGCTTTGCAGATGTACAGGTGCGTTTTCCATGTATGTGGGGCCCTTTGAATTGCACTGAGAGACAGATAGACAGGGAGCGACAAAAATAAACTCATTTTCTGGGTGTAGAGATGAAAAATATCACATAGAGCCAAGAAATGTGAGAAAAGTGTGAGAAAAATCAAAGAGGGAACGATGTTTGTAAAAATGTTGTTCAAGGCACGATGGAGGGAAGATGGATAAAGAGAGGGAGTGAGAGAGTGATACAAGAGTGAGACAGTAATTCAATGGAAAGGTTATTTCATTGGAAGACTACAGTTGGGGTTGTATTTAAAAGTAATAACCCCAACATACACTAGTATTTCATTCTCACACACACACACACACACACGCACACACACGCACACGCACACACACACACCGGAACCCCCGTATAACTAGTCTTATACTTTTTATTCGTATACGCTTACATATATGGATGCATAGCAACCGTACCAACTGTCACGGTTGCCAGGGGAGAGAATGTTGACGGAGAAATTACCAGGGACTTGCATCAGCTCCAACCCCAACACCCCCTTCTTCCGGAAAGATCTACTCACTCAGTATGAGGAATATATTCACACACAGGGCATGAAGGAATTCTGGGACTTATGTAATGTATTTGTGAGGAATTGGGATTTTTCGTTAAGACGTAATATTCGTGATTCCGATTTCACAGTGTTTGACAGAAAGGGGTTCTGATTTCGCTTTGTGTAAGTCAGCTGTGTTTCT
Source organism: Lota lota (assembly GCA_026745465.1). NCBI lineage: Eukaryota > Metazoa > Chordata > Actinopteri > Gadiformes > Lotidae > Lota > Lota lota. The sequence continues at coordinate 200,235 of JACYXH010000206.1, read as the reverse complement.
GGCTTCAAAATAAAAGCATTGATTTAAGAATGTCAACCCCAACTTGTAAAGCCTGGTGGAATCAATGTATTAGTCTCCAACTTCAAAATAAAACTACAATAATCAAATCGACACATGTATCACACCTGGCAATGCCTGGTTAATTGACTACATTAGTCTGATTTAAAAATAAACGTACATTAAAGGAACACTTTGGTCAGACCTAGGCCTGGTTAAATGAATGTATTAATCTCCGACATAAAAACATACATATCGTAATTAAACATCACAACTGGAAAACCAAATCTTAAAGTCAGAGTGTAAGATTGAGCCCCTCCTAGTTAGTAGGCGGGAGACTTTCAGAATCAAAACAACTCAATGACAGTGTTCTGTCCAATCTGATTGGCTGTGCAACTGCGGTGTGAGTGGGAGGGCCTTAGGGTGAGTGGGAGGGGTTTGGGCGTGTCCATAGTAAGATTCTTGTAAACAAAGAGCGAGATACTGGCCCGCCAGTATATATTATTTGCAGAATATATAAGTTATAGGATGCGATGTTATTGATATCTTTATTGAAATAATTATCAATCAGCATTGACTACAGATATGTCCAGGTAATTTTAAGCTAGGATCTAGTTGAAATGTTACACAATGCAACTTTAAATATCGCAACTGGCTAAGCCCGGCTATACGATTCGCTGATTTCAAAATAAAAGCCCATCAAACAAACACACGTGCCTCAGGTCCCTCAACACCTGACACCAGAGGGAACAGCGAGGACCTGCCTGGTAGTTCACCACTTCCTGCCTGGGAGCTCACCACTTCCTGGGACTGAGTCAGCTGTCTGGGAGATCTCTAGATTGGCACGTTTTTTTTTTCTTTTCTTTTCAGGCTCCGGTAACACTCGCGGTGAAACGGGCCGAATCACAGCACAACATCTGAAGCGGCGCGAGCCACACACACACACACACACACACAGTATGTTTACACATCCGAGTCCTTCGGCTGATGAGGTGGTCCACTTGTATACACAGCCTCAACTCTGTGGTAGGTCGCACAGATGCGATCACACACACACACACACACACACAGTGTGTTTATCCATGGAATCCCAACTGCTGATGAAGTGGGGGCAACTGCAATTAAGACGTCCAGCAGAATCTCAGCGGTGGTCTCCCACAGACGCACACACACACCAGTCTCCTCTCTAATGCCACGTCCTTGGGGGGGGGGGGGGGGGGGGGGCAGATTAGGGACCCCCCCATCCCTCGGAGGGTCTCTGCAACAACCCGGCTCATTGTTCCAGCGATTCTCTCTCTCTCTCTCTCTCTCTCTCTCTCTCTCTCTGTCTCTCTCTCTCTCTCTCTCTCTCTCTCTCTCTCTCTCTCTCTCTCTCTCTCTCTCTCTCTCTCTCTCTCTCTCTCTCTCTCTCTCTCTCTCTCTCTCTCTCTCTCTCTCTCTCTCTCTCTCTCTCTCTCACTCTCAAAGAGCACAACCCCCCCATCTAAACTGGAAGAGGTGGGGGGTACACACAGCGATTACACTCACACTGGGTCTTTTGTCGCCGTGGATATTAAATGGGTAAGGAACGGGGTGGGTAGTGTTAAGAGTGGAGGAGAGGGGGGATGGGGGGGATTAGGGGTGAGAGCGACATTCAATTAAGATGAGATCTAACCAGCTCCTCGCCAGCGGCAATTAATCGCCTTAATGTGTGCCACACACACACACACACACACACACACACACACACACACCTTTACCTCGTAATGGAAAGGGGGATAGAGAGGGAGCGAGTCAGTCAGAAGGAGGGAGGACGATGGGGGAAGGAAGTGAGATTTAGAGAGAGAGAAAACTAGAAGAAAAAAAATGGATCAAGAGGATTCATTGGACTCTTTGCTCTGGGACGTTTGGGGGGGGGGGAGGGGGGGTGACAAAGAATGTGCAAGGGTTACGGTAATGGGAATTACTGTAATCTGAAGATGTAAGGAACAGACAAAGAACAGAGAGAGAGAGAGAGAGAGAGAGAGAGAGAGAGAGAGAGAGAGAGAGAGAGAGAGAGAGAGAGAGAGAGAGAGAGAGAGAGAGAGAGACGGAAAGACAGACAACGAGAGAGAGACAGAGAGAAACAGAGTGAGGGACACAGACAGAGAGAGAGCAAGAGCGAGGGGAATAGCTGAACAGACAACAAGAACAGACAGATGGACACTCAGTCAGACATGACCGTTGCTACAGCATGGCCCTTAAGAGGCTCTTCCTTCTGCCAGGCGACCTCACTTCCTGTGCACTGGCCTAGGATCGCCAGGGACCCTGGGTCCGCAGTGTGCACGCTAACCTCCACTTCCTGCCCTTGAGGTGCTCACCGCTCGGACACGTGCGCGCACACACACACGCACATGGATACAGGCACACACACACGCACACACACAAGCACGCACACGCACACACACTCCCTCTGGACGTCCTCAAAAGCAGGGGAAATATAAAAATTGCATACATAGGAAAAATGTAAAGGCAGTCCTCACGAGACAGGATAACGCATCCCTGTGATCGCCAAACAAAGCGAGGAAAAGACGACGCAAAAAAACGAAAGTGCATAATAAAAAGACCATTGCGATTACAACCCCTTGCCTTTTAATTTGTTGGTGTAGAACACAAGGATTGGGTGGAGAAGAACGTCATTTTATAAAAAAAGACTACTTAAAAAAAGAAATCGATTTGGTATCGCAGTAATCTGCGCCGCTTGGTCATTCCCTCCCTTTTCTCCTTTCCATTGTTCTGGTCTGAAAGGAAAGCGCGGGCGAGGCTTTGCATTCAGCGACCGCGTCGATACCAGCCACTCCATCGAGCCGCTGGACGAGACCGCGTCGATGAGCCGCTCAACTGCCACTTGTAGAAAAAGAAATGAATGTAAACCTCAAGAGAAAGTGGGGCGGAGTCGAGTTTACGGAAAGTTGCGACGACGCCATCGGAAAGCCTTTTGTCCGGAGCTAAGATGGAGGGAGTCAACGACAGGGGTGGAGCGAGGAGATAAGAAGGTTCTTTATTGAGCCCGGATGGGGGATCCCGGTGGGTAGTAATTACGTCCACCCTCCGTCGAGACGGTGCTTTTGAAACGGGGACGTACTCTTGTGTCTACAACGCTAACCCCATACTAACCCCGTGCTTTTTCCAGGCCAAGACAATTCATCAGAAAAAACGAGCGAGCGAGATCGAGATCGAGAGAGAGACACAACATAAGAGAGACCGAGACAGAGAGACTTAACACCTGACGATATTGAAATAACGCCAGCCGCGACCGCCGTAACATAACTCGATCTTCACTCCGCAATACTGACCATAAGTCGTGGTGACACACCGCACCGAGGGCACCCATAGCATGGAGGCAGTGGAAGGATTTGAACCTGGACCTATTTCTACGTCGCGTCGCACAGGGTTTCCATGCAGCCAACCTACTCACACGTGATACTATGGAATGCATTAGCTACTAATGGGCATTGTGGGCTAAGTCATTGAACAGCGTTATTTAACCGACTTCACAACAGGCCTTGGAAAGAAAAATGGTATGTGATGAATTGTACGATTTACACGGGGGAACGTTGATTGTAAAGAATGGGCTGAAAACTGTAAGCGGAGCAAGTCTGGGATAACATATTGCCTCTATACATCGTAACATAATCACCACGGCAGTCTCACGGTTCAGCCCGTCTCAACAGGTTGAGTGAGTCCAATTATTAAACGCAGCCCCCGTTCATCTCGGCGCTAAGCTACCTAGCGACGGGTAAGCGGCCATGCATTTAATGGCTACTTTCTTTTTTTAACACACACACACACACACACACACACACACACACACACACACACACACACACACACACACACACACACACACACACACACACACACACACACACACACACACACACACACACACACACACACACACGTCCTGTCCTGAACCCGGAGCGAATTCACCGAGGTGGGTGCTGGGGAATATATCCCCGCTAGGAGTCGGACCTCAGCGCGGAACAGACGGCACGTTTGAAACGTTTGAAGGGTGCGTGGCCGTGCGGTCAACTCCGTACGGCTTTGTGCTGTCTCTCAGGTTTGATGTCTTTTCATACCGTTGAAACTTGGTTGGTTAAACCAAGTTTAAGCCGGTTGAAACTCGCCGGACTCGATGTGCCCCGACCCCATTTCTACGAAGAGATGCTGAAACAACAGTCCAGTGACAATCGAGCACAAAGGATTTTCCAGGAAGTAGTTCCACGTTGTTTTCCTCTCAGATGTCTAGATTTTACCGGTATTTTAAACAAATATGTTTGTTCTTTGAACAGAAGGTATTTTGTAAGAACAGATGCTTGGACGAGCGGGGGGGGGGGGGGGGGGGGGGGGGGGGAGCTCCCTGCGTGGTCTGTGTGTGTGTGTGTGTGCGTGATTATATACCAGCTAGTGATTGTTAATGCGTTTCGACAACATGTTCAAGTGTGTGTCTACAAGATGTAGTCTCTGCGTGGCTCTACATTTCGAGAACACAATGTTTGTGCACGTCAACCCGTCAGTCCCATGTCTGTTAGCGAGCGCCTGCGCATGTGTGTGTGTCTGCGTTTGGCCCCGTCTGTAGCATGCCTAGGGGGACAACAAACTGTCTTTGAGGCGAGTCACTGTGGTAGAGTGAGCGAGTCACTTCCCTACATCTCTCTCTCTCTCTCTCTCTCTCTCTCTCTCTCTCTCTCTCTCTCTCTCTCTCTCTCTCTCTCTCCTCTCTCTCTCTCTCCTCTCTCTCTCTCTCTCTCTCTCTCTCTCTCTCTCTCTCTCTCTCTCCTCTCTCTCTCTCTCTCTCTCTCTCTCTCTCTCTCTCTCTCTCTCTCTCTCTCTCTCTCTCTCACGAGGGCACACTATTTTCAGAGCCGGCCAACTCGGCGTTTTCCAAAAAGCGTGTGTGACCGCACGTGTGCGCGCACGGGCACGTGTGTGTGTGTGTGTGTGTGTCTGTGTGTGTGTGAAAAAACACAAAAAATGTGCCCTGCATAACAGCTGTTTGGGATATAGCTGTTTATGACTTTGTTTGTGTGTATGTCTATGTGTGTGCGTGCACAATTGTGTGTGTGTGTGTTTATGAGCATGCGGTTGTTTGATTGTGCATGTGTGTTTATGTGCAAGGTGCCGACCTTCCCCATGTGAGCGGTACAAAGAGCTTGTGAATGCTTTCTTAAGAACGAACGAACGAACGAACGAACTAGAGAACGAGAGAGAGAGAGAGAGAGCGAGAGAGAGAGAGAGAGAGAGAGAGAGAGAGAGAGAGAGAGAGAGAGAGAGAGAGAGAGAGAGAGAGAGAGAGAGAGAGAGAGAGAGAGAGAGAGAGATCCTTTGAAGTCCACGGGGAAGGGAATAAGGGGGCTGCATGACAATATACAGGGGATGGGGGGGTGGAAGGGGATGGGGGGGTGGAAGGGGATGGGGGGGTGGAAGGGGAAGCAGACTCGACTAACAGCACGAGTTCAGTCACTTTGAAGAGGTTTGTGTGCGTTTGTTGTCGGGACAGCTTCGCCATTGTCAACCTGCCTTCCCCACCACCACCACCACCCCCCACCCCACCCCTTCGGAACGATGTCCTGCTGCTGGGTTGTTTCCCCACTAAGAGGTCGGAGGTCATCGGAAGGCAGGTATGGCAGGTCGCAGGGAGAGTGTTTGCACAGCGACGGGGCACACGTGAGGGGTACCCCTCTTTCCTGAGGGACCCTCCGGGTCGGGGGGGGGGGGGGGGGGGGGTTGGCGGGAGCGGGGGGTGTGGGTGTGGGTGTGTGTGTGGGTGTGTGTGACTTCCCGGTGCCCTGCTGTGTCAACAAAGCGGCACGACTACAGGAAGGGTTTGGGTCCTGTGTGTGTGTGTGTGTGTGTGTGTGTGTGTGTGTGTGTGTGTGTGTGTGTGTGTGTGTGTGTGTGTGTGTGTGTGTGTGTGTGTGTGTCCCTCACCAGCTCCCGGGGCAGGAAGACCTCCTCGGGGCGTGCGACCACCACAAACACACTCTCTCCCTGCTTGGTGCTGCGCAGCATGCCCACCAGCTCCTCCTGGGTCCGCTCAGTCATGTCCACACCGTTCACCTGCACACACACACACACACACACACACACACACACACACACACACACACACACACACACACACACACACACACACACACACACACACACACACACACACACACACACACACACACACACACAGTTAAATACATTCAAGGTCTCATAACTAAAGGCTCATAAATCAATGTTGAGCTAATGATTAGTTCATCATTAACTAAAGGCTCATCAATGACTAATGAGCGTTATTCTAACGTGTCACCGGCTATGAATATGAATAATATTGGTGATATAGGTGAGGGGGGACCTCCATGATGCGGTCTCCGGGCTGCAGGCGTCCGTCCCGGATGGCGGCTCCCCGGGGCAGGATGTTCTTCACCAGGATGGGCCCCGGCCCGTGGGCTGCTGAGTCCCTGGTGACCACGGTGAAGCCCAGGCCCTCCGAGCCTGGAGACAACGCACGCACACACACACAGGCCAGGAATTGGTTATGAAGTGTCTTTTACTGTTCTTCATTTATTACTACTTCTCATTTCCTGTCTTCTAGTCTCCTCCCTTCTTTCCCTCTCCTTTCTTCTCCTCTCCTCTCCTGTACTTTCGCCTCTTCTCTCATTTTAACATCTCTCCTCTCTTGTTCCCTCTCTCTCTCTCTCTCTCTCTCTCTCTCTCTCTCTCTCTCTCTCTCTCTCTCTCTCTCTCTCTCTCTCTCTCTCTCTCTCTCTCTCTCTCCTCTCTCTCTCTCTCTCTCTCTCTCTCTCTCTCTCTCTCTCTCTCTCTCAGCTGCTGACAGTGAACTCAGATTTACGGCATGAAGGAGCTGTTAAGGAGTGTTGCTCAAGGATGCCTTCAGGTAGGCTCTGGCCCCTGGGGGCCGAACCCAGAACCTTGTTGATTGAACATCGGAGCCTCCACGTTCTGTCCATGTCCCCCCCGTCCCTCCCTCCTACGTCTGTCATTGGGTTCAGTGTCTTCTCCAACCATAAGTAGAAGTCTCTGTTTCCCCCCGGGGAGGGACAGTGTGTGTGTGTGTGTGTGTGTGTGTCTTTGTGCGAGTGTGTGTACGTGTGTAGGATTAAACAAGCCTGTGCCTTTAATTTCACGTGTGAGTAGCCCCCTCACACGACTTGATGAAGGGAGGCAGAGAGAAAAGATAGAGGGAGAGAAAGAGAGGGAGAGCGAGAGAGAGAGAGAGAGAGAGAGACACAGACAGCTAAAAAAAGCAAGAGATTCGTAGACGGAAAGTGACAGAGAGAAAGAGACAGACGGAGAGAGACAAAAAAAGATGTGAGAAAACAAGACAGAGTGAGAAAGAATAAGATAGACAGAGAACGAGAGAACCGGAGAGAAATCATTTGAGGGAATCGAGAAAGACAGGGAGAGGAGAATGAGACTGAGACAAAGAAAAACAGGAAGAAAAAGAGTTTGATGAGACACACAGACAGACAGCCACTGAGAGAGAGAGAGAGAGAGAGAGAGAGAGAGAGAGAGAGAGAGAGAGAGAGAGAGAGAGAGAGAGACAGACAGACAGACAGACAGACAGACAGAGAGAGAGAGACAGAGAGCACCTGAAGGCATTATTGTGTTCCCGGGGACAAAAAGTGATTTCCAGAGGGATTCCTGACATGTCGTGCACAGCCCTCAACCTCGGAACACTCTCCCTCTCTGCATCTCTCTGAATCTCTCATCATTCTCTCTCCCTCCCTCCCTCTTTCTCCACCTCTCCATTTCTCCACCTCTCTCTGCCTCACAAGCCGCAAGCCATGAGTGAAATGTGTCCTGCTCTCATGCATACGTGTGTGTGTCTATGTGTGTGTCTTTGCGTGTGTATGTGCGTGTGTCTATGCGTGTGTATGTGCGTGTGTCCGTGCGTGTCCGTCCGTGTCTCTGAGGCGCACACGTGTGAGTGTGTGTGTGTGGTGAGCACAACAAAGCCATTGCGGCATACTAAGAAGCAGCAAGAGATGCTATCTACTCTCTCCAAGCTAAGTCTCTGCCTGCCCTACATTGCCCCCCCCCCCCCCACCTACTGACTGTCAATCAACCCGGTGAAAGGGAGCCTGATGCCAACCAGAGGTTTTAGCAGCAAACCCCAGAATAATCTCTGCTCTCGTCTGGAGGAAGTAGGTGGATAGGAGGGAGGGAGAGAGGGAAGGAGGGAGTGAGAGAGGGAGGAGAGGGATGGATGGAAGAAGGGAGGGAGAGAGGGAGGGAGGGAGGGAGGGAGAGAGAGGTGAAGGCGAGGAAAACTAAAGTAAAGGGGCCGCTATGGTGGATACAACTGAATCAAAGATGGACAGAAATCTGTCGGGTAACAAAGAGAGGAGGATGAAGAGGAGGATGAAGGGGAGAATGAGGGCTTTGAGGCGCGTTTATCTGGATGTCTTTGAGCACATGCATGTCCTAAAACACTACAGATAGAGAGTTAGAACAAAGAGAACAGCCTGACTTATGCGCCCATTTAACTTAACAAGAGGGCTTCACAGATGAAGCATACATTTTCCTTTAGCAGGCGCGCACGTCCGGACAGACTTATGGGCAAGGTTGAGTACTATCAAAACATACCAACAACCGACAGCTCCCGGCAAACTCTAAACAAAAGTGCTGTAAGAGTCGTTGTTATCTTAGTGTTATTAAGAGTTGAAGAGCCAAACCCTCGCACCAAGAGGGTCAGATGACCGGTAAGGTCACCATCCACCAGGGCTCAGAAGGAGACGCGACGCTGCTCTGGGACGGGTCTTCAGGACCGTGTATCTGCAGAGAGTTGTGTGGCCAGCTCCGCCCTCGCTGCTAAACTAAAGCACCGATGCGTATTTTCCACCTTACCTTTCTGCAGCTCAATGTTGATCCTCTTCCCTGCCTTCCTGGGGCCGGCCCCCGCAGGGCCCTTCACGGGGGGTGGGCTCTGGCCTCGGGGCCCGACGGCCGGGAGCGGGGGAGTGGGCGTGGCGCGCGGGGCCCGCCCTGTGGAAGGCGGCCCCCCACGGGGCCCCGTCACGGGGGCCGGGCTCTGGCTACGGAGAGCCGTCACGGGGGGTGTCAGCGAGGTGCTCGGGGCCCGCCCTGCGGAAGGTGGCCCCCCGCGGGGCCCCGCCACAGGGGGTGGGCTCAGGCTTCGGGGCCCGACGGCCGGGAGCGGGGGAGTCGGCGTGGCGCGCGGGGCCCGTCCTGCGGAAGGCGGCCCCCCGCGGGGCCCCGTCACGGGGTGAAGGGGATCAAGTGCGGGATCGGGGGTCTTGGGGCGGACTTGGGGCTTCGGGGGGGGCGGTTTGGCCTCCGACCGGACGGCCGTGGTGGAGGAGCCGCTGGGCTGGCCGGCGGCGGCGGCGGCGGCGGCGGCGGCGGCGGTTGTGGTACGCAGCAGCAGCGGGCTGTTGGTCGCGGGGGAGGGGCCAGGCTGAGCTTCGCCGTTGAAGAGTTGCCCAATCAGGCTCTTCTCGTAGCGCGGCTTGTTGGCCAGCGGCAGGACCTCCAACCGCACCAGGGACGAGCCCAGGACCTGGCGGAACGCCTCCTGGGACCTAGGTCCAGACGGAGGACGAGGGAGGAAGAGGTTTGAGTTAAAGATGGATTAAGAAAATCGACCGTTCATCCCATTGACTGAACCAGTAGTATACACGTGTGTGTGTGTGTGTGTGTGTGTGTGTGTGTGTGTGTGTGTGTGTGTGTGTGTGTGTGTGTGTGTGTGTGTGTGTGTGTGTGTGTGTGTGTGTGTGTGTGTGTGTGTGTGTATGTATGTATGTATGTATGTATGTCTGAGTCACAGAGTAGTGAAACCAATGACTGCCGTTGTGTTGACCCCTTTCTGAATCTGAGGGAGGAGAAAGGGATTCATCATTTGAGAACGCAGCCCGTCCACCTGCGTGTGAGTGTTTGGAGTAGAGAGCGGAGTGCAGAGTGTCTGAACGTCTTTAGAGGTTACGGAGATGGACACGTCCCGGTCGATATCAACAAAAGGCACTTTCGCTGCCCTGGGAAGCTCAGCTGGGTGAGTTGTTCTCCCACAAACTACTACCAACCACCCAGTCCGGTACCATCAGCACTATAATCCAACAGGGGTCTGGGTTCCCTGTGTGTACGAAGGAAGAGTAGACCCAGAGAAAGACAGACAAGTGACAGAGAGAGAGAGAGAGACAAAGAGAGACAGAGCGAGAGAGAGAGAGAGAGAGGCCGTGAGGGACTGACAGAGAGAGAGAGAGAGAGGCCATGAGGGACTGACAGAGAGAGAGAGAGAGAGGCCGTGAGGGACTGACAGAGAGAGAGAGAGAGAGGCCATGAGGGACTGACAGAGAGAGAGAGAGAGAGGCCGTGAGGGACTGACAGAGAGAGAGAGAGAGAGGCCGTGAGGGACTGACAGAGAGAGAGAGACAGACAGAGAGAGAGTCAGAATGACAGTCAGTCAGAGCTGAATTTTTTTGTTAGACGGGAGATGTGGAGGGAAGATAGGAGAAGGAGGAAAAGGAGGAGAAGGGGGAAGATGAGGAGAAGGAGGACGAGGGGGGCTTATCAGTGATAAGAGGTGACAAAGGAGACGCTGTGTGAGCGACAGGTGAGATACAAAAGTGGCAGGATCAGTCTGGTGAGTAGGGATGTCTGTCTGCCTCTGTGTGTGTGTGTGTGTGTGTGTGTGTGTGTGTGTGTGTGTGTGTGTGTGTGTGTGTGTGTGCAAATGCAGACTTGAACCTGTGGCTTCAAACATGCACTGACACACACACACACACACACACAGATAAGGTGGCGTGAGAGAGGGGCAGCTGTGTGAGGTACATGCGGGGGGGGGAGGGACCCACTCAGCGAAGGTCTTGTCCAGCAGGGGGGTGTCGTTGATCTGAACAATGCACTCATCCACCAGGAAGATCTCGTCTCTACGGGAACGGCTGTTCGCCTCGATGCCCTTGATGTGAAGGCCCAGGCTCCTGGGAACAGGGAGGGGTACGTAAAGGAGCACGCACACACACACACACACACACACACACACACACACACACACACACACACACACACACACACACACACACACACACACACACACACCAAGACAGACAGACAGACACACACACACCAAGACAGACAGACACACATACACACCAAGACAGACACACACACACACAGCAAGACAGACACACACACACCAAGACAGACACACACAGAAACACACACCAAGATTGATTTCAATATTGTTTGTTTGTTATTTAGCTCATGATTTTGCCATAATGCAGGCGTGTGTGCGTGTGCAGCGTAAGGCCTACCGTCCACTGAGCGAGGAGTTGTAGGGGACCACATGGATGCCCAGGGGCCCCTGGTCCCCGGAGAACTCCACCGTCTTGGTCAGAGGGCTGAAGAGACAACACAGTCACAGTGAGATTAGCCTGGGATCCGGCCGTCCCGCTGCACTACGGCAGAACTCCGGGGGGGGTACACACACCTTTTTTCTTTTACAGTTAACTACTGCTGGGCGAGTTTGTGTTCACTGTTAGTTTGTGTTCACTGTTAGTTTGTGTTCACTGTTAGTTTGTGTTCACTGTTAGTTTGTGTTCACTGTTAGTTTGTGTTCACTGTTAGTTTGTGTTCACTGTTAGCAGCCAAATACATGCACATCCCCAAATACGCACCTCCAGCATGATGATTGGTCGACACAAATATGAAGCGACAGGAAGAGAAACATCACCCAGATGTCTGAGCTCATCTGCCATCAAACTTTAGATATTAATCCAAAGTCTGATTTGTGAGACTACAGTCAGATAGACACACACACACACACACACACACACACACACACACGTATGTACATATATATTTGTACATACATACAGTATACACATACACGTAGGGGTTAGGCCTCTTTCCCAACGATGCCTACAGGTATGCTGCTGACATTGGGGATCAAAACCAGTATCTTTGGGCTGGGAGTCAGCCTAGCCACTACACTATCCTCCTACATATGTAGGTGTTTATTCATATGGTTAAAATGGTATGCTGAAACTAAATACATAACAGCACACACACACACACACACACCCACACACGGGGGGTCCAAGGCTGACCGGGGCTCATAAGAACAGACTCCCCTGTTAACCTCTGGAAAGGTCAGGTGACTTGGGTGCAAACACACACAGACATATTCATAACAGTGCGCACGCACGCGCACACACACACACACACACACACACACACACACACGAATTACCACACAAACAAACATGTCCAATTTGAATTGTTATTGCTGTGTCTACTGCACGCTCACGAAAACCATTACTCAGTTTGTAGTAAATTGAATTTGCATTAATATACACACAGACACACACACACACACACCATTTCACCACAGAACATGAATCTAAATTATACACCTGGGTAATGTCCGGCCCAAATTATTTTGCTGTCAAATGTGTGTGCGTGTACAGGCATGTGCATGCACACACACACACACACGCCTAACTCGGATTAAATGTTTAGGAACAGTATACACATGCTAAACACAAGCAGCGCCCGCACATACACACAAACACATGCACACGCACCCACACACAGAACTGTATTTGGCTGCGGTCCATTTCTAAAAAGATTATAAATAGAGGGGGAAAAAAAGGAAATAAACAAACCGACTCATCAGAGACAGCCTGTTAGCGCGCTATGCTAATATGCAGAATAGCTACGCTCACTCTCCTCAGCATCCCCATCAACACAAACACAAACAAGCACCAGCGAGGGGGGGAGGGAGAGGAAAGGAGGGAGAGAGGGAGGAGGAAGGGAAGGAGGAAGGGAGAACGAGAGAGAATTGAGGGATGGAGAGGAGAGGAGAGGAGAGGAGAGGAGAGGAGAGACAGAGAAGTAGAAGGAGGAGGAGGAGTGTGCCGCCTGAGATGAGCGAGGAGTAGGAAGGAGACAGATGGAGCTCCTCCTCCCAGTTGACTCCATCTTACATCAACCACCCGGCTAACAAACTGGGGGCCGCAACTGTGTTAGCACACGCAGAGGTGTGTGTGTGTATGTATGTGTGTGTGTGTGTGTGTGTGTGTGTGTGTGTGTGTGTGTGTGTGTGTGTGTGTGTGTGTGTGTGTGTGTGTGTGTGTGTGTGTGTGTGTGTGTGTGTGTGTGTGTGTGTGTGTGTGAGAGTGAGACATAGAGAGAGAGAGAGAAAGAGAGACAAAATGTGTGTGTTTGCTTGTGTGTGTGGGGGTCTTTGACACAGTGTGTGTTTAAATGTGTGTGTGTTTACGTTTGTGTGTGTTTGTGTCAATGTGTCTGTGTGCTCAATCCATCCCCCCTCTCATTTTCTCTCGCTCTCGTTCATTCTTCTCCAGCCGTCAAGTATCTGGCACCACCCCGCCACCATCTCCTCTCACTCGCCGCCGTCAAGGGCCCCATCTCAGTGGAAGCACCCCCGTTCCCATTCCAACACACGCATGCATTACACTTATAGGTCGTTTTGTTCTCGGTACTCCGGGCCAAGCTGGAAAAATAAATAGCTCAATCGTACGAATCATGGAGAGGAGGAGATGTTTACGACCATCGTTGGTCAGCCACAGCGGCCGTCTTTGTATTCTCCACGGCAGGTGACGTGGACAGGTGGGGGGGGGACTGGAGTGTTGCCATGGTGACGGGCCTCAGGTCAAAGACTCATTGGCCAAGTCGTCCAGCCATTTCCTCCGGTGTGCCACGAGGGAAGGTTTTGCAGTGTGTTCCTTTTTACGTTTGGCCATCTAAGCTCAGGTTCGGTCGTTTCCACCGTTAGCCAAAATAACCGTTAACCGGTTAACTTTGTTGACGGACTATGAAGTAATCGGACACTGAAGCAGGGACATTGCCACAACAATACCGCTAAAATAGTACAATAACCAGCAGGTGATTACCCACGCTGGTTATTGTGCTATTTTAGTGCGGCCCGTCAGAGAGACTTTGTCTGGTGGTGATGGTGTGGCTGCCAAGATGCTACGTAGCCTCATCATGCTATCTAGCGACATGTCCCTCAGCCCACCGCTGCACAGCCAAAGACACGCTCCGTTTCTACCAAACACGCTTGTAAACACGCGCACATACACACAAACGCACACAGAGCAAAGCAGAGCAGCTTAATCCAGTGAAGAGTTGGCTGGTAGCCGAAACAAAGAACATAGGGATAATCCCTCTACTGGGGAACATATTCCATATCCACACATATATCCCCCCCCCCCCACACACACACACACACACGTATCACAAACTCATGCGGTCACACACACACACACAAACTTGTATCGCATGGACATGCAGTCACACACACACACACACAAACATGTATCACACACACACACAACATTTATCACATACTCATGAGGTCACACACACGCCACCACCAGATGGAAATGATCAGTGACACCCCAGCCGCAGTGAGTGTAGCGATCACACATCATTTACTGTTGCAGACGCTTTTATCCAAAGCGACTTTGAATTAAGATGGGTGTTATCAGGGTAGGGGTTAGAGGGCCTCTGGCTCTAGGATGCCTACAGGTTAGACTGTTGACATTGGGGTTTGAACCCAGAACCTTTGGGCAGGGAGTCACAACACACTAGCCACTATCCTCATATCATAATGCCTTTACACACACACGCACGCACACGCACTCTGTATCTGAACACACTGAACATGTGAACACATGAACACGTGAACCCATAATCAAATGAACACACAGAGCAGAGCATGCTCACCTGAAGTTGATCTTGGGCATCTTGCCTGCAGGCTGGTCCTGTCGAGTGCGGTCCAGAGCTCCCTTCAGTATGTAGTTGACATCCTGTAAGCACACACACACACACACACACACACACACACACACACACACACACGGTCAATACAGCTGTGATACAATCAGTTTCACATACACATGGCTAACAGTCATGCAGCTACAAGCATTAGCCTCTTTAACTGTAGACAGACACAAACACACACAAAAATTGCAGAACACTTAATCTACAACACAACCCGAGTTAGCTGGTTAGCTAACACACGTGGGGACCGGTTGCCAATTAGCAAAATAATCTCCAAACGCCAACATCAATCACCTCGCAGAACAGGAGACGGTGTGAGCGGGAGAGAGCGAGAGAGCCAGAGAAAGAATCGGAGAGAGAGAGAACAAGGGACAGAGAGAGAGAGAGCGAACAAGGGAGAGAGAGAGAGAGAGAGAGAGCGAGAGATCCACTAACGAGATTGGCCGTTAGCCTCAGTGGGGGGCAGCTCGTCGCCTCTTCGCTTCTGCTCTATCCATCCATCCTTTCCTCGTCTTCTTCTTCCTTCACTTCACTTTGCCGTGTACCAGAGAAACAAACGAGGGGGTGGGGTGGGAGGGGGGAGCTATTTTGAAACTACGATGACAACAACACAACAGCCCCGGGCTGATCGAACTGGTCTCTAAACAACAACAACAACAACAAAGGAAGTATAAAGAAATGGCGAGGGAGGAAGATGGGAGTCTGAAGGAGAGGGGGAAATCTGGACCGACCACGGCGTCTGACTGTTGCAGGGACACATGGGAGAGCGAGAGACACCGAGAGATACAAAGGGAGAGAGAGAGAGAGAGAGAGAGAGAGAGAGAGAGAGAGAGAGAGAGAGAGAGAGAGAGAGAGAGAGAGAGAGAGAGAGAGAGAGAGAGAGAGAGAGAGAGAGAGAGAGAGAGAGAGAGAGAGAGAGAGAGAGAGAGAGAGAGAGGACGCCCTGCAAAATGAAAAGACGGACAAGATGGTTTTAGGTTCTTCTGCCCTGTCACTTCCATTGTGTCACCGCAACACTAACGCATAAAATGCTACACCAGCCCCCCCCCCCCCCACTAGTCCTCCTATGCCCCGCCCACAACCCCCACCTCTGGAGGAAACTAGCGCTGGACCTTCTGTCACAGACACACACACACACACACACACACCCTAGACAGAAGAAATGGAAGAAAACACTGCGTTTTTTAATATTTTGCCATTCAATGCATGAGAGGTAATAACGACCACAATGCTAATGCTGATGCTAATACTGACACATGGGCTGCCCCAGTGCTTAACAACCACGGAGTTAGTATTAATGCTAAAGCTAACTTCTGGGCTCCAACGCGTTAACATTAGCATTAACATTAGCGTGGACGTTAAGAACGGGTTTTGTATGGGTCTATGTACACAAACACATCAGATTATGGCGTCTGCAGTGACCCACTTATAAGGACAGTGGGAGATAATCACACAAAAGAACGCTGGTGAGTGGATGGGTGAGTGGGTGGGTGGTTGGGTGGGTGGTGGGGGGGGGGGGGGGGGGGGGGAAGAAAGCTGGTGGCTCTATTGTTACTGGCGCATCAACCCCCACCAACCCCCACCCACCCACCCTGATCCATTAGTGAGACTAGTGTACACACATATCTTACCACACACATACACACTCACTCACTCACTCACACACACACACCAGCAGTGACATCACAACACACACATACACACTAACTACTCACACACCGATACCCACAAGCACAGACTGCTACATACATATACACACATGCATAGACACAACTTAGCAACACAGACACACACAAAAAAACTTAGATTTGAATACCACCATAAGTGCAATCAATTGCACTTGTACATGCAGAACAAACACGGTATCCATTTAAATCCATCCATTTAAAAATAGCACTGCCATCACACAATGGAGTACAAAATATAAACAGACACCTTAAGACAAATGCAATGTGTGCACAAAGACACACACACACACACACACACACACACACACACACACACACAACGGAAAGAGATTACCATAGTCTGACTCTAATCCATTCTCCTCTCCATCTAAAGAACAAATAGAAAACAGCCAATGAATGCCTTCCAGTGTTATGAACACTGCTTGACTCGGCCAATCAGCTCTTCCTGTGTAATGTGAAGTGTTTACCGTTAGATTTCTGCCTTAATTAGTAGCAAGAAAAACAGCAGCGTGTCACATTTCATAACTAATTATATTTTCAATTAGTGAATGTGCGTTCAGGGCTGAATCACCTCCATCACTTCATGTGGAATCATCGAATTGATTATGATTTCGATTTTCATCAAATATCAATGAAAAATAAAGAAATAAAGCTGCTAGAAATCCTGACAAAAATACAAGAAATGTCACTATAAAAATACTACAGACGCTAATATCTGGTTGTTTTTCTCCACTTCAGATCATTATAAATGAATAAAGTCCTATTTCCCGTCTGCTTGTGACAACGCGAGCTAATTTAAGCCAACGCCTTGGGCGCTGCTACTACTGAGGACTTGGTCGGTCCTCATGGTGCATGCGAACGGGGAGTGTATGAAATGTGTTGATATGGTCCTCACTAGGACATGTGCCAGCGCTGCGCTAGTTTCTGTGTCATTTGGGGCGCGGTGTCGTAAGGGCCGCTGCTGGTTCAGAAAGGTGTGTGACAAAATGACAGATGAGGTGATAGCATTGCGATAGCAGATGAGGTGTCAGAAATAGAAATAGAGAGAGAGAGAGAGAGAGAGAGAGAGAGAGAGAGAGAGAGAGAGAGAGAGAGAGAGAGAGAGAGAGAGAGAGAGAGAGAGAGAGAGAGAGAGAGAGAGAGAGAGAGAGAGAGAGAGAGAGAGAGAGAGTGTGTGTGTGTGTGTGTGAAAGCCCAAGCACCGTGACACGAGTCATATCAATCACTAGGGCCGACTTCCTGGAGCTGTGATTTATTGGCGTGCACTCTCTCAAAGAGCACACACACACACACACTTCCTCAACACACTCGTATCGGTAGCCTGACACACACAGGAAAGAGAATCATGGGTAAATTATGACAGGCGTAAAGAGGAGGGAACGCAGATGTGGTCATGGACTCCCTCCAGAGTGAATAAACGCATATATTTTTCTAAAGTGTGAAAAAAAGAATACGTTGGGGAAAATACTAAACATGCTAGGAATACTAACGTTAAGAAAAATACTGTTTGAAAGGTAAAGGAGGGAGACAAAGAGAAAATACGTAAAGAATGAGGGAAGTAGAGCGAGGGAAGTAGAGCGAGCGAGAGAGAGAGGTGGAGAGAGAGGGAGGCGGAGACACAGCAAGAGAGCGGTTTTATGAGAGCCCAGTAGCAGCAAGTAAGCATTGGTGGTTCAGTGGTAGAATTCTCGCCTGCCACGCGGGAGGCCCGGGTTCGATTCCCGGCCAATGCACACTCACTTTTGATTTTACAAAGGCCAAGCCACAGGATAACTGTACAGAAATAGGAGCTTAATGTTCGTATTATGACACTCAGGCAACGTAGAATTTGAATCAGCGGGAGAGTGAGTAAGAATCAATTTATTTCACTAAAATAAAATAAAAACGTTGCACCAAGAGAAAGGGTAAGTGGACAAGATAGAGAAAGAGTGAGTAAGAGAAGGATTGGGAAGGAATGTGTAAGAGAAATAGCGACTCGGAGAAAGAATGTGCAAGAGAAAAAGTGAGTAAGAGAAAGTTAATGCAAGAGTGAGAGAAAGAGTGAGTTAGACAAAGAGTGGGAAAGACTGCTGGATAAATAGTGAGTAAGAGAAAGAAGGAGTTAGAGAGAGTGACTTAGAGAAAGAGTGAGAGGGAATAGCGAGTTAGGGAAAGAGTGAGTCAGAGAAAGAGTGTAGATAAAGAGTGAGTTAAAGGAATGAGTGAGCAGGAGAAAGACACGTAGTAAGAAAAAGTTACGAAGAAAGCCCAAGTAAGACAGTAAATGAGAGTGACCCTGTGCGTGTGTGTGAAAGACATTGAAGCACAGAGTAAAGACGGGGGGGGGGGGGGGGGGGGGGGGGGGGGCAATGAGGCCCAACCTTGGCCTGTCGGCCCAGCGGTCAGTACGACTCAATTCGGGGGACGAGTTGGGGGGGGGGGGGGGGGACCGTGTATTTATCACCATATTGGCCTTAATTACACCTTATCTGCCTTTCAATACGCCCCCTCCCCCACTCAAGCACCCACCCTTCCCCCCCCGCAAGACACAGGCTCACAGCATGTCTTCATGTCTCACTGGGTGTGTGGCAGTGTGTGTGTGGCAGTAGGGCTGTAAGTGAGATAGCGAGAGAGCGAGAGCGAAAGAGAGCGAAAGAGAGAGAGATAGTCTATTGATTTATGGAACCTCCCGGACTCAATCTGCCCAAGAGCCATGACAGAAAGTCGCACACACACACACACTCACACACACGCCTGCCCACACACACACACACACACACACACACACACACACACACACACACACACACACACACACACACACACACACACACACACACACACACACACACACACACACACACACACACACACACACAAACTTAAGTCTGAGCTGTAGTCTCAGCCCTATGGATTTTACCAAGTGTCAGTTACAGATTACATATCTGGAGAAAGTAATCAATTACTCCATGAGACACCCATCCATCCCACAAAGAGGTACTTATACTAACGATTGAATCACTTTCATCCAGAATAAACTTGGTTTAGGGGCCTCTTGCTCCAAGGGTGCCTACTGGTACAACTGAGGTCATTGGGGTTTGACCTAGGAACCTCAGACTGGGTGTCAACGCCCCAAACCGCTACACAATCCTCCCTCTGATGCTAGCTTAGCACCCTTGCTCATGATATTGGGCTGCTGCGTGCTCAGTCCGGAGCTGTGCAACACACCTCCTTAGCGACATATTGTTATTTATTGTAGGCAATCTATCGTATGAACACCTCTGAACTGAAACTGTGAACTCAACCCCACTGGTGGGGTTGAGTTGAGGCTTGGTCGTACATTACAGAGTCAGGTCCATGTTGGAGCATACTGGGATACGTCTTTACACGCCCTCTCTTCATTCACATCTTTCTATTGTTCTTCACCTATTATTTTCCTAATCTTTATCGTTTTATTTTTATTGTCAATATCCTGAGTCATTTTGTCAATATGTTGTGTCCTTCACATGAATGACTTGCTTAATGAACTTGTATTGATGAATAAAGTAATAATAATAAATGTATAATCAATAAGTTCTATGAATACTACCAATTTGAACACCCTCCAACCGCTTGGAACCGTAGTAACAATCGCCATAGTAACCGCCAATATGGCGAAAGGACTAAAACACTGCAGGGCACAGTGTCTTTCTCCAAATCCTCATAAAACCTGTAATAACTGCACGTAGTTCTCATACCTACCACACACACACACACACACACACACACACACAGGGTCAAAAGCACAAAAACAGACCTTGCACAAAATTGTCATTTTAAAGAAAGAAAAAAGGGGCACTTGAAAAGCTGACCCTCTTGAAGTACTGCCTGGGGTGTGTGTTAGTGTGTGTTCAAGTCTGTGTGTGTGTGTGTGTGTGTGTGTGTGTGTGTGTGTGTGTGTGTGTGTGTGTGTGTGTGTGTGTGTGTGTGTGTGTGTGTGTGTGTGTGTGTGTGTGTGTGTGTGTGTGTGTGTGTGTGTGTGTGTGGTGTTCCTCGACTACGCTCTGCTTCTCTTCCTCTAAGCCTTTCCTGAATCCTCTTCTTTGCTCCTCCGTCCAAGCAAACGAGCAGGAGTGAGAACCGCAGGGGGAAAAGTGTGCTATTGAAGCGTGCTTTCCATCTATTACACTCCAAATTGCCTTTTTCTTTCTACCCAAAACCTCACACACCCCACAGCTCTGTTCATTTTAAGTCGACTATTTGACGAGTTAGCAGTCAGGATATTCGCCCCTCGTTGTCTTAACAAATATTTCTCCACGATGAACGAAAGGCTTTGTGAGAATTGATAAAATGACGTAAAATTGGACAAATATAGAAAAATATGAAATCGAAGGAGAATTTAATCTTTAATGGCTATTTACATGAGGATGAAACGCCAGCCATTTTGAATTTTTCTAATGTTAGCTAATTAATTAGACAATATCAAAATATGACGACAACCTTATAGTATTTTCATTTTTATGATGATATTCCCACTTTCTTTGTATACAAGTTGACCTATAAACTTTTCAATATAAATCTTTTAAATTCCAGTACTTTGCACTGTTTGTCGAATTAGAATGACCAAATGATACTGAGAATAGAAAATAAAAACGGTTGGCTCCTACCGTGTCAGGTGCTCTGAGGTCATCATGTGGGGGCGGAGCCATCACTTCCAGAGGCGGAGCCAATAATGAGTCACTGCTACTCCTCACCAAAAGTGGAGTGTCTGGATGAGAGAGCGAGAGCGAGAGAGGGAGAGAGAACATTGATGAACAACATTGCACACTATTTGGTACAGTAGAGAGAAAGAGGAAAGGTTGAAAGAGTGTATCAGTGACTAACCATACAGTCAATATCTCTGGTGAAACACCGTTACTGTCACAGCAGTTTCCTATTGGCTAAAACTGGTGCCATTTCATTAGCCAAACCAATTAACAGGAGGATCACCAGTCAGAGCAACAATATGTATACCTTTATAGATATCAAAGTGGTGCAAACACCACGTTGGACACCTCCCCTTCCCCCGCTCTCTTCCACAATAACCACTAACAACACACCACTCCATACAACCAGCTGTTGCTGCTTCTCACACACACACACACACACACACACACACAGGTCACTGAGGGGGGGGGGGGGGGGGGGGGGGGGGGAATCTCATAAAAAGATGGCCACATAAATGCGAGGTGAAGGTATGCGGCCATTTTGCAGCTTGGCTTTCTTCTGAAAGCCATTTTAGACCTCGATCTAATTTAGAACCGGTGGCTGGCTATAACCACACCCACACGGGAGGTCAGAGGGCACCCTAGCTGGCGTATTAAAATGGCCACCATGAATGCTGAAGGTATATTCTGAAGCTGAACATATTTTAACGTACAAGAGACTTGTGGGGTAGGTAAGAAATGAAGGAAAAACAAGGAAGTGATAAGAGCTGTTGAATGGTTTTTTTTCTTTGAGCAATAGCTACATAATCAAATATTTTCATTTCATGTCATTCAGAAAAATGCCAACTGTTTGTGTCATGTAAGTCTATAGACACGAAAGCACAGGAAAAACAAACTAATAATGACAGTTGCCCATTTCCCCAAAAAATGAAAAACACATTAAAATGATAAACTAGCAGAATCTAATGGTTGACATGTTACATATATGGTGATTTAAAATGCTGTATTTCTAACACTCAGAAGTCACTAAAAAGGCAGTCAACCGTGACAGTTGCCATCTTTCAAGAAAATAAAAGTAATAAAGTGATAAACTAACAGAAAGAAATGGTGGGCATGTGACGTGTATAATTTATATATATATAATTATATAAAATATATATCAAATGTTGTATATCTAACACTTAGGGAAATTTACTTTACTGTGGGAAAGAAGGAAAAAACGCCAAGGAAGATAAAAAGAATTACATATATTTATTATATAATATTATTTCAAAGCAACGAACAAAACGGTGATCACCTTCAATCACACGGGAGGTAAATATTAATGTTTCAAAATGTATTAAAGAGCTTTAACGCAAGCCAAAAAGATTTCGATGTTTTTTCCCCCCAAACTAAACCTAGTGACGCTTAAAGTATCTTAGTGGTGATACCCTTATCTTATATTTCAACTAGTAGTGGTTCGTAGTAGTGCAGTAGTAGTGCAGTACTACTAGTAGTACTAGTAGTGCAGTACTACTAGTAGTACTAGTAGTCAGTACTACTAGTAGTACTAGTAGTGCAGTAGTAGTGCAGTACTACTAGTAG